>JAVSCE010022706.1:0-217849 GCA_032199065.1 Smutsia gigantea | reverse complement strand
CCTTTCAGGATGTTCCCATTAGGCTAATTTCATCCAGTGCTTGGCCTGGCCTTCACCAACAAGCATGTGGATTAACCGATATAGATCTGAGAAGCCTGGCTGGTACGTTTGACTAACTATGTGAAATTCCTCAACAAACCTATGTGGGTCCCCAGTCACTTTGGGAAACTTGTGCTATGGCTTGCAATCAGCCTTAGTCCAGGGAACATAAGAAACTTGGGGTTTCTTTGGGTCCTCAGAGACCTTTCTGTCTTTCTTTAATTGTTTGCCTCGGTCTAGAAATTGCATTTTGCAGAGGTAATTTTAGTTTCTTGATAAAATTTGGAAGCGTCAAAATACCAATCAAAATAGACATCCCATTCAGTTTTGACTATTTTAGACCCTGTGGCTTTCCAATTCAGTTCTGAGAAAAGCAAGTTTGGGGAGAGCAAAAGTTTCACATACTGGCCATTGGTGTTCTAAATTATTTTTGGTTAAGTCGATCCATTTAGTTAGAAATGCACATGAGGAAGGACCACGGTTTATAAATTTAAAACCAATCAGGTTCCCAGAAGTGGGGGTGCCCACAAAGCATTTTGATGACTGGGATACTATTTCTTAGAGGTTTGGGTTTTTTTTTTTTAGAGGAAAAAGGAAAAATTCCTAAGCAGAGGAGTCCAGTAGGAACAGTCTGGGTCCGGAGGAGCTGCACAAAGAAGGAAACGAGAGCTGTCGGTCAGGACAAGGCCTCAGAGCTGGTGCCAGATAAATCCTGGAGAGCTCAGGATGCCAAGACAGCTGTCCTGACAGTGGGTTTCAGCCCCGGGCAAGTTTGCTCTGGATTCAATGTGACCAAAGAAATGACAGCAGAACGTTCTTTGGGGTGAAAGGGTTTATTACCCAGCTTGTTCTCCCGGAGGTAGGTCGAGCACCAGCGTCTCTGCCTCTGCCCAGAGCACTGGGCCCAGCTCTCTATATAGCACAGTAATAGCTTATTGCCTAAAGGTGTGGAAGCGGTAGCCTAGCAACAGGCCAGTTACATCATCAGGTGGTCTAAGTTCAGTGAGGATCCTGGCCCTAGGAACCCCAACTTCCCCACAACAGCGAAGCTGGAAATCTAGGAGAAACACCCTCCAGCCCCAGGGTCGGCAGGGATGCGGTCAGCTCAGTGGGCTCTGTGGGCACCAGCGCCTAATCACTCACCAACCTCAGAGCTGTTGTGGGTCTTCTCTGGATCCCACTCCCGAGTAAGGTTAACTTTGAAAATAAAGCTGTCAGTTATTTTTCCAATCTCCTTAAAGTGAGAAATTTGCCCTTATTGCAAAGAACAGAAAAAAGAAAAAGAAAAGAAAACCAGTTTGCGCATTGGGGAAATGCAAGCAGGCTCTCGGGTAACACAGGGAGGGGGTCATTTTTGTGGTAGAAGGTCACACGCAAGTTCCCATTTATGCAAATGAAGGATGCAAGCTCGCTCGGTTCTGACTGATTCAAGCTGCAGCTGACTGGGTAGCTTCCTAGCTGTGGTCTGTTTCTGCAGCAGGAGCACGGCGACACCCAGCTGGCAGGAGCACGGCGGGAGCTGGCTTCTCCAGGATGGCACACCTGTGTGGCGCACCTGTGTGGCACACCTGTGCGGGTCCGGTGCCTGCGGCGCATGGCCAGGGGACTCCTTTTCATTTATGCCTCTGTTAACCTGACACAATTCACCCTGTTTTCTGGCACAGCTGAATGAAGCGTGACCCCACTTGGTTTTATCTTATTTTACACCAGCAAACATGGGTTTATTGGGGAACAGCAGAGAACTGCAATTAGGGACACACAGGCTACAGCAAAACCACAGGCTTGTCCCACAAAGAAAGGAGAGGAACTTTATTTCATGGACAAGGAGGAAGTGGGGAGGGGTTTTGAAGGAAAGTCCACTGGAGAAGAGCAGGCATTCAGGGTGGTGATGTCTCTCACTGGCTGGGTTGCAGGCAGTTGATTTCTTGTAGGAGTTGAGATACGAGTCTTTCCTACTGTGGCCAGAGATTGAGACCTCTTCCTGCACCTGGCCTGGAGTGGTAGCGCTACCCCTGCAGGCCTCCCGACCCTACTTTAGTGGGGTTTCCCTTTTTAATTTCAGTGTGTTACTGGGGCCAGGTGAGTCCAGCCCTCTAAACCTGTTCTCATCTGCAAAATGGGAATCATAGCAGCATGGTGGCCTTGGTATTAGCACCAGGCCTGTGACCGTGTGTGCACCCGGGTGACCTGGCCAGGGTGGCTGTTCCTATCCATGGTTTTGCATCTGCAGCCTGAGCTGCCTCCCCCTACTCCAGGGCTGGGTTGAGGCTCAGGGACATGCTTAAAAAGCAAGTGTGGCTAGGGGGGCCGTGGGGACAGTGGGGCTGTGAAGGCTGGAGACATAATGGAAATGAGGTGCCTCCCTCCGCTCAAGTCTCCCAGGCCCCGGGGGGCGGGGGTAGGGGAAACCCCGAGTTCAGCCTGTCAGAAGTCAGCATGAGCAGAGGTGTGATCTGTGGGGTTTTCCACTCCTCAAACCTGACCCCCAGAGCCCTGAACTGTGGTCACTGAGCAATTAAGGCTTATTAATATCTACCTTGAATAGACTATTTCTCCCTTAAAATTCCTGGTGGTTAAAAATGCTTTCTTTTTTTTTAAGATTGATTATTGCTTGTTAACAAAAATAATGACTATTCTCTGTGAAAATTAAAGCAGTGTAGTTGCTCCTAAAGTAAAATGCGTGTCCCCCACCCCTGCTGAAGTGGGCACTGGCCGTGCCGTTTCTGTGCAAGGGGGTGATGTTGAAGTCCCAGGGAGACTCAAGGTGATGGGGTGGAGTGGGAAGATGTGGGGTGCTGAGAGGAGCAGGGTGACCGGGAGACGCAGGGTGATGGGGAGATGTGGGGGCAGGGAGGTGCGGGGTGACCGGGAGACGCAGGGTGATGGGGAGATGTGGGGGCAGGGAGGTGCGGGTGACCGGGAGACGCAAGTGATAGGAGATGTGGGGCAGGAGGGTGGGTGACCGGAAACGAGGGTGATGGGAGATGGGGGCAGGGAGGTGCGGGGTGACCGGAGACGCAGGGTGATGGGGAGATGTGGGGGCAGGGAGGTGCGGGGTGACGGGAGACGAGGGTGATGGGGAGATGTGGGGGCAGGGAGGTGCGGGGTGACCGAGACGCAGGGTGATGGGGAGATGTGGGGGCAGGGAGGCGGGGTGACCGGGAGACGCAGGGTGATGGGGAGATGTGGGGGCAGGGAGGTGCGGGGTGACCGGGAGACGCAGGGTGATGGGTGGGTGTGGCGTGATGCTGTTCAGGGCCTGTTCCTTCCCGGGGTTCAGAAGACCGAAGCCTGCAGGAGTGGGGTCCTGAGTGCCATCTGGGTGCACAAGGGGGGGGTTTCTGTGCCTTTGGGGGCAGCCCTTGGTGTCCTGTGCCTCCTCCATGGAGGGCCTGGGGAGTCACCCCTGCCCCTGGCAGGCTGTCTGAGCTGAGGTGCTGGCCTCTGGGGGGGTCCACACTGCCAGCTCTCATGACTGAGCTGGAACAGGTGGGGTTTAAGGGATCCATCTTTCTGTCCACCTCTCTGGAAGGTGGGCGGCAGCTGGCTGTGGGCTTTGTTTCCAACAGTGTCAGTGAGATTCCGCGCAGGGACCGCACGCCCACCCGCGTGAGTGGACGTCCAGCAGGTCTGTGTGCATTCACAAGTGTGTCATCATCGTGGTCTCCATGATATTTGCATGACGCCAGAAGGAGACCCCAAAACCCACCAAACAGTTAGGCTCCCCCAGCACCTGGTCACCACCAGTCTCCTCTGTTTCTGTGGATGCCTGTGATGACGGCCTCCGGTGTGGCCTGTCACTCAGCCAGCTCACCCTTGGGGGGCACGGCGGTCCTCGGCCCCTCTTGTGCCAGGTGCCCTCCGTTCTGTGCACAGATATGCTTTGCCTCCATCTGTTGGCAACACTGTTGAAGCTGGGCAGCCCTGCAGGGGAACCCACATGCAACTCACGGTGATATTCAGGCTCTGAGACCACCCCACCCGACCCCAGCAGGCTGGAGGCCCCTCCTAAGCCCCTTTGGAGCTTGGGGTCTGCCGCTGCCCGCTAAGGACGGCTCTCCCACTGGTGATGCCCACTGAGGTCTGTGTACAGCAGTGTGTGCCCCCGAGCCCTCCAGGGAGCTGCAGCTGGCAGAACAGGAGGTGTTCTCTGTGGGCTGAGAGCCGCCTGCACCTCCGAGGTTCCATGCTTGCTGAGGGTTCCTTGGGGGGCGTCTGCCAGCTGCAGTTGTGTGTCCCTGGGTCTTTGCTGACCCAAGGAAGGATAGATGCCCCGCTGGGCCTGGGGGTCCTATGTATGCCATCTTTTATTCACCTGTTGGAAAGCCTCTCCCTGGGGCGCTGGACCTGCAGCCTGGGGCCTTATCGTCCCTCCAGCTTGCTGCTGCTCAGTGCAGGAGGGGGCACTTGGGGGAAGATTTTACGTGTATTTGTAGCTTACATCTATACCCTTTGGAAATGGAGATGCAATTTACATGCAGTAGAGCACCCCCCCCCCCACATTTGGTGTATAGGTCTGTGAGTTTAGACAATTGCCAACAGGGATGCGACCACCTAAAAGTCTCTGGGTAGGCCTAGGTCGTCAGCCACTCCTAAAGCCCTGTGGCTCGAGCAGCTTTCTGCCCCGATGGACTTGCCTGTTCTGGAATGTTATAGAAAAGGAGCCGTCTCAGGGTGCTTCTCCCATGCAGGTGGTCCAGCTGGGACTTACCCAGGTTGTCTCATGGATCAGGGGGTGTTCTGGTCACTGCTGAGAAGAGGCCCATTGTGGAGCGGCAGTGGCCTGCATGCACTCACTGGGAGGGCGCTGGGCTGCTCGCGCAGGCTGTGGGGGGCATTCTCATTTCTCCTGGGCAAACACCGAGGCGTGCGGCTGTGCAGTTGGTGGGATACGAAGTGTCTGCCTTTCTAAGCGCCCCCCCCAGCCGTGTCCCGGAGCGTCGTGTCATCTCAGCCCCCACCCAGTGGTTACAGGATTTATTCAGATTTCGCCACTCTAATAGGCGCGTGGTCCTTTCTGCGCCTCCCTGTGACTGATGACATGGAGCACCCTCTTGTTGCTCATTTTCCAGCCTGTGTTTTCTTTGCTGAAATGACTTTTCAGCTCTTTTGCTGTCCCTTTTTACTTTGCAATTGGGTTGTTTGCTTTTTCGCTATAGAGTCTTGAGAGTTCCTTACAGATTCAGGATTTAAGTTCCTTCTATCAGATGTGCATTCTGTAAACATTTTCACAGAAAGGTTTTGCTTCCTTCTGTCCGGGGACCCTGGGGCCTGGTTGAGAGCTGGAGCCTCCTGAAGCTCTGGGGGGAGGTGAGCAGAAGCCCTCAGCCCCTCCCCCTCCCCACTGGGGCATGAGGGTCTTTCTTCCACCCTGTACCCCTTCCACTCCAGAGAACTGGTAGTACTGGCCTTCCTCGGGGACCCCTCTCCCAGCAAGAGGCGTCTTGGTGGTGTGCCCCGAGGCCCCATGCTGTTCCTCAAGTAGGTCTCCAGATGCTTTGTCCTCTGTCTGCGTGGACTCAGAGGCCACCCGGAGAACCCTTGCCAGCTCGTGCCCCCACCAGCCCATGGCGCCTCCCTGGCGACGCTCCTGCCCGCATGCTTACACAACCGGTGATAAGGCGGCTGTGATACCGTAATCCACCCTTAGACTGCTTGCTGAGGCCCAGCTGGTGGCTGGTAGGGGGAAGGGGGGTCTGGAGGGAGGGCTGCTAGCCCTCTGATGTCCCCTCTGTCACCGCTGGGCTGGTGCAGGCTCTGTCCTTAGATGTGGTCCAGAGGCCTGGGCCAATGGTGACTTCAGTCCTTTGCAGAGGAGAGGGGGTGAGGACTCTGGGGGCCTAGACACCAAGTGGGAACCTGCTGACCAGCACAAACCTGAGTGTGGCTGCTTCCTGGTGGCACCCCTGAGGGCCCCAGGCCCCCAGCCTCAGCCAGGCCAGAGGCAGATGGCCACCTGCTCTCCGCCTCCCTGTGCCTGCCTGACAGGTTTGGGGGACAAATCCTAGCTTTGGTGAGTCAGGTGAGAGCCCTCCAGGAAATGAGCCCTGGAGCTGGTGGGGACACTCAAGTGATTATATCAAACAATGGACAAAGGGGGGCCTTCCGCTCCCCAGCCTGCTTCTCTGGTGAGCCCAGCTAGTGGGCTGGGCTATAAAGCTGGGCCTGCAGTGGGTGGGACTCATGTGCTGGGCCAGAGGACAGACATGGGCATGAAGTCTGTCGTGCTGGGCTGGATTCTGGTGCTGCCCTGGGTGTCTGGGGCCGAGGTCCTGGTGCAGCCAGGTTTCGATGCCAAAAAGGTACCAGAGGTCTCCATGCTGTGCCTTGGGTGCGGGTGGGGGCCGAGCTGGAAAAAATAGCAACAACATGTATTATCATAATACGGGGATAATAGCGTGGCCCTTGCCCTGGGCCTCGGCCTGTGAGCCGTTTAGATTCCCTCTCCATTTAATCCTGAAATCACCCTGTGTTTGGATAGTTACTGACCCATTTCACAGTTGGGGAACTGAGGCACACAGTGGCTGTGCAACCTGCCCGGGTAAGGGGCAGAACAAGGCCTCAGGCCAAGAGGTGGGCCTCCAGAGACCCTGGTAGGCTGTGCCTTCGGACAAGTCAGCTGGCTCTGGGCCCCCGGGTCCGGGCAGGTGGGTCTGGCCGGCGTGTCCCTGAGTTGCCCCCAGTTCTCAGGCCTCTGGTACGTGGTCTCCACGGTCTCTGACTGCAAGGTCTTCTTGGGCAGGAAGGATCACCCGCTGATGCCCACCAGTGCCGTCCAGGCCACAGCAGAGGGCGGCCTCAGCATGCACATGGAGTTCCCTTGGTGAGCGGTGGGGCCTGGCGGGGCAGGCGGCCCGGGGGCGGGTGGGGAGGCAGGGAGTGAGAGCCGGCGCGCGTGCGCCCCCAGGGCCAATGGCCGCAGCCGGGCGGATGCTCAGTTCCTGAGGGCGGGCTCTGAGGGGCGCTTCCGGGTCCCAGGTGGGTCCCGCCCCATCCGCCTTCGGGGATGCCGATGCCTATTTCCCATGGGGTGACATGGGACCGTCCCTCCACCCTGGGCCACTCCGCATCGCCTTCTCCTGGCCCTCCCCTCGGGCCTTCCCTTCCCCACCCCCCGTTGCAAGCAGAGGCTGGTGTGGGAGGGGGTCAGTGCCTGAGCCCTGTGCTGGTTGGCCGCCCCCTTTGCAGCTTTGGGCTACCTGGACGTGCGCGTCGTGGACACGGACTACAGCTCCTTCGCTGTGGTCTATATCTACAAGGAGCTGGAGGGGGCACTCAGCACCATGGTGCAGCTCTACAGTGAGGGTCCCCCCAGCTGCCTGCCTCCCCGCCAGCCCCCCACCCCACTGGCTCCTGCCTCCCCCTGCCCTGGGCTTCCCCGTCTCCCCTGGTCCCGCCCCTTCAGGCCCTGCCCCCTCTCCTGTTCTGCCCCACCTCATCACACTCCTGAGCGTGTCCTGCAGGGACCAGCTGGGGTGGCGGTGGGCATGGCGGGACCCCACAGCATTTGGGCACTAGCGGTTGCCTGGAGGGGCTGCTGAGGGCTGGGCACTCAGGTGAACCTTGTGCCCCTCTCTGGCCTCCCAAGGGTCAGGAATCACCGTCCCCTGTTCGTCTGAGAGGGGCTGAGATCTATTTTGCTTTAATTTATGTGGGGCTCGCACAGTGGGCCAGGGGCTCCCTAAGGTTGGTGAGGTTGAGGTGAGGGCCAGTAGCCAGCTTTGGGAGATGAGGCAAAGATGCCTGAGGGAGGTGGTGCCCAGAGGAAAGGGTCCTGGGAGAGCAGCCAGGCCACCCTGACCCCCAGATGGCCCTGAATTGCGAAAGGGCAACTCTCTGGTCATCTCCAGTCCCCTCTGATCCCTCGGCCAGGCAGGCGCTGTTGTGCAGTGCACACCCTGCCCAACCTTGGTGCCAGACCAACTGCCAGCCCCAAAGCAGGGCAGTGAGGCCCAGAGACCCTCTACCCCTTCACCTTTGTGAGCCATGGTGTTCATGGGGAACCCCTGCTCTGCCCAGGCCGGACCCAGGAAGCAAGCCCCCAGGCTGAGAAGGCCTTCCAGGACTTCTACCCCACTGTGGGGCTCCCCGACGACATGATGGTCAAGCTGCCCAAGTCAGGTACCCCGGCCAAGCCCCGCCCCACCCCAGGCAAATACCGCCCCCTGGCCGAGCCCCGCCCCGGCCAAGCCCCGCCCCGGCCAAGCCCCGCCCCCACCCCTGCCTTTCTCCCCATTCCGGGCCATGTGCAGGCGCAGGTGGTCTTCTCTGCTGAGGGTGGACTGGCCCACAGCCACCTCCTTCCCTCTAACACTCCTAAGGGACGGGTTTGGGGCAGCTGGGAGGGAGACTGCTCTGCCCGCCCCGGGTGGGGTGTGTCTGGCCCCGGGGCACCCAGGGGTTGGGGGCTGCAGGGAGCGGTGGGTAGGCCTGGCCAGCTGGGCCCCTCGCGAGCTGCCTTGCTTCCAACAGATGTGTGTTCCTCGGCGGGCCAGGAGGCGCCCTGACCCTGGGAGTCCCCCCCTGGCTCTTCCAGGACCAGGTAACTCCGCCCCGCCGTCCCGGGCCCTGCCGCCTGCCCTGCATGTGCGGTCCGCTCCCCTCCACCCCGCTGGGTGGCCTGGCCATTCATCCGTGTGCTGCAGGCCTCGGCTCACACAGCACCCCTCCCAGGGAGCCTCGCCTGATTTCCTGGGGCCGGGTAACGGGTGACCACAAACTGGGGGCTCACAGGAACCTGTTCTCGCATCGGGTGGCCTGAAGCCCCAGTCAGGGTGTGAGGGCCGGGCCTCGGGAGGCTGCAGGGGGACCCTTGCTTCGCCCGGCTTCTGGTGTTGCCCGAAATGCCTGGCGTTCCTTGGCTTGGAGACGCGTTGCTCCCCCATCTCTGCCTCGGTTGTCACATAGCCCGCTGTCCAGACCCGCCTCTTCTGGGGGCACCGGCCACTGGGCATGGGGCCCACCCTGACCCAGGATGATCTCACCTCCAGGGCCTTAACTAGTCGCATCTGAAAGACCCTGCTTCCAAATAAGGTCACATTTGAAGTTCCAGGCAGACTTCAACTTTGGGGGGGCCCTTTCCAGCCAGAGCTCTGCGTCCCATAGCGCCCGGCCTCTGGGCCCTGCCTTGCAATCGCCTGGGTCCTGTCCTCTCCCCGAGGGTCCCATGAAGCGGGACCCCCTCATTCTGCGTCAGCACGTCGTTCCAGGCCCCCTGGCTGTCCTGGCCATCTATGCAGGGGACATTTGGGCTGTTGGTTTCTAACAGTCTCCGTGGTGCTGCCCCACGTCCTGGCACTGTCCTCTGTGGTTGTTTCAGAAAGGGTGCCAGGTGGGAGGAGAGGGTGTGAGGAATCTCATCAGACTGCCCTCCGGATGGGTCTGTGTGTGGAGACTGAGGCCCACCTTCCTGCTCTGCCCACGCCCAGGATTATCTCAAAAAGAAATAGCAGCCTGCAGGGTACAGAGCCCCCCAACCCCAGCTTCAGCTGCTGAGGCTCTGGGTTTTGTTGTGGCTTGGTGGCCATTCTGGGGCCTTCTTGCCACGCCAGCCATGGAGCAGGCGAGGTGCTAGGAAGCGTGCTGGGCCCCAGGAGCCTGGGGGCAGCGGGCTGTGTGTCTGCACACTCGTGGAAGCTCTGGTGGCAGAACTAGCTCGCACCAGCATGCGGGTACCACGTGTGTGGGAGGGGTGCCCTGCTGCGGGGGCCAACTGGGGGTGTCCCGGGAGTGCTTGTGGAGTAGGTGCATGGAGTGGCTCCTCTTTCCTGTCTGTGCAGGGCGAGCCGGAGCAGCAGGACCCTGAGTCGCCCAGACCCATGGACTTCCCGCCCTGACCCCTGAGCCTCGGGCCGCCTTCCCCTCCCTGTCCCTGGGCCTCCCCCTTCCACTCAATAAATAAACGTTCTGCAGACTTGAGCCTCCTCACTTCTTTGGAGAGCACCTTGGGAGGGGCACAGTGGCTCCTTCTTAACCCAGGGCTTCTGAGAAACTGAGGCAGGGAAGCTGGCACTGTGTGGGACTGTGCCCAGAGGTAGCTTCCATCCCCCACCTGCCGACCCCCATAGGATCACAGCACCTGTGAGGCCCAGCCCTGCAGCCAGGTGTGCACAGACCCCTGCTGGAGCTGGAGGCAGAGTGGCACCGGGGCTGTGGGGTGGAGCTTGCTGGGGTTTCCCCTCCCACCACTGGTGTGACCTCGATCTTTGAGAGTTCAGGAAAGGTTCACGGTCATGGCCTGAGTCCTCGCCTGGGTGCCCACACCGACCCCAGACACACACAGCAAGCCCCGTCATGCCCCTGGTTTCAAAGGTCAGGAAACAGGCCCAGAGGTTGGTGACTTGTCCAGTGAGGGCCAGGCTGGGGCTCAGGCCCAGTGGTTAGGCTCTGCACTGCTACCACCTTCCATGTCCCTGACACTGTGCCAGTGGTCTTCCCACTAGAAGCTCTGGACGTCCAGCTCATGTCCAGCCACATACTTCAAAGGGCTGGGCGCAGGGTGAGGCAGGAAGGTGCAGAAGTCCTGCTTCGCTGCTCATTGCAGGGCTGGTGCTGGAAGCACTCAGCCTTGAGGGGCATCTGTCCTCATCCCGCCCCAGTCACCCAGAGACGGTGGGCAGGTGTCTCCCACGCTTCCTGTCCTCCCCTTGTGCCTGGCCCAGCACAGCCCTGGAGGCCCGGCTCATCAGCCCGGGGCTGTGGCCAGTCTGCCTCCTCCGGGTCCCTGCTGCTCCTGCTCTTTGGATGGTCCCTCTTTGTTGCTGGTGTGCCTGCCAGCTTTGGGCTGGCCTGTCCTCACCTGACTGCCCTGTCCTCCACGCCTGCCTGATCCCGCACCAGCAGCTTTGTTGGAGGGCAGCGCTGTGGCCAGTCCCCCTGGTGAGCTGGGCCTCCCTCTGGCTGACTATGCCTGGAGCCACCCCAGGGCATGCTGTTCCAGCCCTGAGGGTGGAAAGGCTGCCCCCAGCTGGCCAGGGCTGAGGGTTGCTGATCTGGGCAGGAGTTGCTTTGGGAACCCTTGAACCCCTCTTGGCCACATGGTGCCTCCTCTGCTTTGTCATCATTACAGATGGGGCAACTGAGGCAGAACAGCTGTCCCTAGGTCACATGGCTGGAGGGGTCAGGGCTGGCGCTCAGGAAGCCTGACTCCATCTTCACCTTGTCATGGTCATCGCTGGGTCCTGGGTCTGTGATAAAAATTGTTGGGGGCCCTGGGGCACAGATGGGGAAGAGGAGGACTCTGCAGTCCCCCAAGCTGAGTTCAAATCCTGGCTGTGCGCACACCAGCCTTGGAGCATGAGCAGGACAGGGCCTCTGGGCTGCAGGTCTCCCTGTGGGGCCTGAGTGAGGCCAGTGTGGGTGTGCTGCCTGGCGTGGGGGTGGGGCCCGGTGGGAGAGTGTGCAGGCCGCAGGAAGGGGAGAGCAGTTGGTGGCCCCCTCGCCTGCTGAGGTTCACGGGGCCCAACCGCACCTCTGTCCCGTGGGCCTCTGTCACCGGGCCTCTGTGCTGTCGCGTGCCGCACCCAGCTTCGCCGGCTCTGTGGCGACCTTCCCAGGACAGAAAGCCCCTCACTCATTACCCCACCTGTAGGGCAGGACCCTCAGCCAGGGCCACACCAGGCCCTTAGAGCAGTTGCTCACTTGTCCCAGGACATCAGAAAGCGCCCCCAAACCACTGCGTGCCGGTCAGGAGGAGCCCAGGGACACATGCAGTACCGCTGAGCCTGGGGGCCTGAGCCTGGCCTGTCCATCCCTCTGGCCTCTCTGTGGTCCCATGGGTGTGTGATCCCCAGCTACCCCTAGGCGGGGCCCCTGCAGAGACCACTGTCATCCCCAGGCCAGGAAGGTGGTGGGGCTGCAGCTCTCACCCAGGCCAGCACCACCTCCACGGCTGCGGGTGTAGGGCCTGGATGGGGCTTCTGCAGAGTCGGAGGCCAGATTGGCCTGACGACATTCTCAGGTGCTCGCGCAGCCCACTGGCTATCCCTGCCCATGTAAACCCGGGCCAGCAGGGAGTGGAAGCACCCAGCCAGCACAGCCCCGTGATGGAAGCCGGGCTGCTGGGAGCCATCTTGCTGAACACCCTCATGGCACAGCTGGAGATGGCCATGCAGGACCTGGACATGCGGAAGGTGGCTTTTCTCCCTCAGCTCAGGAGCTCTGGGCAGGGAGGGCCGGGGGCACAGCCACTCCAGGCCCCTGGCCCTCTACCCCCACAGGTTGGCCCCCACGGGGGCAGAGTGCAGCCGGCCAGCTCTCTTCTCTCCTGGGGGCTGGGTGTGAAGCAAGCACCCAGGCACAGGCAGGGGCAGAGCCCTCCCTGGGGGTCTCTGTGGGTGGGCTTGTGTCCTGAGCCTGGCCTGCTGGCCCTCCGGGGTCCAGGGCTCAGTTCAGCCACTTCCTGCCCCTGGGTAGGTGGGGTCCCTCCTCCCTCTGGCCCCAGGCACTGAGCAACGAGAAGACTCTCTCCCCAGAGCGAGAGCTCCGCTGGGGCCTTTGGTTTCCTCTAGAGGCTTCCTCTCCCAGGATCCTTATTCACGGGGACCGGGTCGGCTGCCGGGCCAGGAGCACATCAGCTCGGGAAAGACAGGTGTTGGAGATGCAGAGTCTTTTCTGTCACAAAAATGACCTGTTCCCAAAAGTTTCAGATGGCAGTTCTGGCTCTGGGTGGATTTCTGAGGGCAGGAGATCCGTCCCCGGAGTGGTTGGGCAGTGGGGTCGTAGCCGCTGGCTGGTTCTGCAAAGCCATTTGCTCCCTGGCCTCTTTCTCATTTGTCTGGGCAGGGAGGGCCGGGGGCACAGCCACTCCAGGCCCCTGCCCCTCTGCAGCCCCTCACTCATGGGGTCTAGCCACCACCGCCCCTGCTGTCCTGTCCCCAAGACAGCCAGCAGCAGAGGCTGGTTCTCAGGGGGACTGTGGGCTAGCCCCGTGGCCATGGCAGACAGGCCTGGGAGGGGCCCGCCCCGTCGGCACTGCTGTCTGATGGCCAGAGGGACCCCTTGGAAGGACAACTTGCTGTTTTGCCACCAAGCCTGTGGCCGCTGTCTGACTTTGCAGAGCCTGCCAGCTCCCCATCCGCAGGGTACGGAAGGATGAGTGTCCTGGCGGCTGCCCCCTGGGATGGCACACTGGCTCCTCCTTCTAGATTGCAGGATTCTGGCGGGAAGTTGGTGTGGCCTCCAACCAAAATCTGGCTCTGAAGACCCCAAAGAGGCTGGAGGCCTTGTTCCTGACCTTGACAGGAAGGCTGACTGTGAAGGCTGCACGTAACAGGTGGGGCCTGGGGCTTCAGGAGCTCGGGTGGGAATGAGCACCCTGATCAGGTGCCTGGAACAGATCAACATTTCTCCCAAATATAAGCACAGAGTTCTGGTAAAGCCCTGTCAATTTATAAGAAAGGAAAATGGGCTTCAGGGGACAAGGCTCTCTGGAGCCCATGGGGAGAGGCTGGCATGGCCCGCCCTGCACCTCCATCCTCCTGTCCTGCCCTGGTTCTCCTGGGGGGGACACACTGAGGAACGCAGGCCTCTCCCCTCCCCACTGAGCATGTCCCAAGCAGAGGAATGCAGGCTGGCATTCTCCTAAGGAATGCTTTGCTGCCTTTCAGCTTAGGAAGCTGTGAGACAGAAAAAATACTGGGCTCAGAAATAGATGTTTCAGGGAAATTTGTTTTTCCTGGTAAGAACCATTGTCGTGTTGCTGCGGTCACAAGCCCGGCCCTGCTCGCCAGGCGCCCTTGGCCTGTGCTGTTCATGCCCTGGACTCTCCCTTCCTCTTGCCGGCAAAGGGCTCATCTTCTAAGGGCTGCCCTAGCCTCACCCACCCTGTACCCCTGGCATTTGGGGAGGGTCTCAGTGCTGGGTGGGGAGAGGATGGAGTCAGACCATGCAGACTTCCTCCTTGGAGGTTTGGCACCCTGAGGGGTGCTGGTCAGCAGGCACACGGGCCCCCTCCGGCTTGCCCCCGGCCGCAGGCACACGGGCCCCCTCCGGCTTGCCCCCGGCCATACCACGTGCCGGGTATGGACTACGAGCGCTATGCCATCCTGAGGCTTTCCCTCCACTGGCAGGGCAACGACTTCCATGTGCTCAAATACTTCAGTAAGCTCGCCCTGGGGGGACAGGCCCTGCTGTCCCCCCCTGGGGACCTCAAAGACAGCCCTCTCTGTCCTCACAGCTCGGAGCCTTGAAGACGAGGACGAGCCAGGCTTCTGGAAGTTCCGCTAGTTGAGAGCAGACACGGGGCTATACCTGGTGGCCCGGAATGGTGAGCTCCACGTCTTCCGGCTGGGCACTGGGCTGGGGCCCTGCAGGTGGGGTCGGGCGGCCAGGCTGCAGCACCTCACCCTGCCCCTGTCCTGCAGGGAGATGTGCCAAGCTCCTGAAGGAGGTGAGCCTCTGGACTGAGTCCCCCACTTGATGGGAGCCCCCGCTCACCCGAGATCCTGGGCCTCGGTGGTGATGCCTGGGGAGGCGGCAGGTACTGCCAGGAGGGGCCCCTAGAGGCTGGGGGCTCAGGGCAGGGCTGGGCCCAGGAGGGGAGGGGCTGGCCTGGGCCCTTGCCCTACTTTTCTGACCAGCAGGCAAGCGGGGCTTTGCCTGTCTCGTCCTGCCCAGGAGGGGTGGCACATGCCCTGGGTGTGCTATCTCGGGCTCCCCGCGTCCCACACTGTGCTACCTGTCACCTGCATGAGCCTCTGATTCAACACAGCCCCGATAGGGTGGGACTGTCTCCCGCTTCGCAGGTGGAGAAGTGGAGGCCCAGGGGGCTGTGTGCTTTGCTCAAAGCCACACAGCTGGGACACCCACTCTGGGCAGGGTCCCTAATTGCTGCCCGTGGGGCCTTCGGGGTGTGGACAGCACCCTGAGTCCTGGCCGCCTGTGTCTCAGGAGCTGATCTAGTGGAGGCCCCGCCCTGGGCCAGGATGCTGGAAGCCCTTGCCCACCACCCCTCTCCCAGCCTGTCTGCCCGGGGCCTGCAGAGGCTCAAATAAACCCTGCTGCCACATCAGCTGCCCCGAGTGTTTCCTGGGGGCCGAGGCTGACAGGTGGGGCGGTGGGTGTGTTCTCGGTGACCGGCCCAAAAAGGGCGCCAGACCCAACCCTGTGGTTTGTGTTTGCTGTGACCACTGCTGGCGAATGTGAGCCGTGTTGGGCCCCAGCCTGGCTGGACCTCCCCTGGAAGGGGGCTGAGCTGAGGGGAGGCCCCGGGCCAGGCTGGCTTCCTCTCTGTTCCCTGCTCCCTTCCCTCTGGGGCTCAGGGGCAATGTGGCTCTGACACAGGATGACAGGCCCCTGCCTGCCCCTCTGTCTTGCCCCAAGTGTCCCACCCAGCCCTACCTGGTCCTGCCCTGCTCAGAGCCACAGGCCAAGCTGCCCTAGGGGTGGGGGCCCTGTGGTCTTCCTCACCACTGCAGCCCTGCCACAAGTCCTTCATTTGGGAATATACGCAGCCTCCTCAGGTCTGCCTCCAGGACTGAACTCCGATGCCATTAGAGGACCTTCCCTGCGTGCACGTCTGGGGGAACTCGCCCATGTGTCTGCCGTAACTTGTGGGGTTCCATTTCCATGTTAGCATTCAGATCTCTGACCCATTTGGCCCATCTTGTGCTTGGAGTGAATGTGCTTTTCCCAAATGGCATCCAGTTTCCTGCACTTATTTATTTAAAAGTAAACATCTTTTCCCCAGGACTTTTCACGCCTCCTATGCAGCAGGGTTGTTATCCCCGCTCACAGGGCCTCCAGCACACACTTCTTCCCCAGTCTGCGTTCTGAGACATCACATTGGTAGCGTGAGCTTGTACTGTTTGCACCCCTGAAGTCATCAGACCCCTGCAGGGTGGGGCCCTGCCCCCCTCCCAGAGCACCGGCACTGGAACCCTGGGCGGCGGGCACCATGGCTTCGTGCGGTCGCAGTCCTGCATGCCCGTGGCCCGTACTGGGCCTCCGCCTTCTCTGCAGCGGCCACTACGACCTCACTGCAGATTGCACACCCTCTACGTCTAGTGGCTCCCTGTGCTTTTGTTTTACCTGTTTTCTATTATTTATATATTGTAAAACTTTTTATATTGTGGTGAAATAGACATAAGATTAACTATTTTGTCCCCCCTTTTTAAAATAAATTTTTGTGTGTATGTATATATATATGTATGTATATATGACACATAGCATTTATGAATATCTATATAGTACATACTTAGAGATGGGTTAAGATATACTATTTACTTAAATACATTTTTTAAATGTAAAACTGTTTCCAAAATCTTCATTACCAAAACACATTCGCTTCTTCCAGGTGCATTTAAGGATACTTTTCAATTAAAAGGGAAAAAACAGAATTCAAGAAAAGTCTGGTTTTCTATTATTGCTTTGGTCTTAGCCTTTTGTTAAGATGAAATGAAAACTTCCCGACACTTACTCCTTACTCCCAGCTCGGTCAACGGCAAACAGTACTCCGAGGCGCTCTTGCATGAGGGGCACTGTCAGCTCCCCAGGACTTCACTCGCTGACCGTTGCCTTACTTCCTGGCGAAGGTAAATAGGGCTTTGTGGGCACTTCCCTTAAGTCATTTTAGAAGATTGCAATGTAATATTGTGATAGTGCTAAAATATTTCCTTCAATTTTCAACTTTGAGCACAAGTTTCCAATAATATATAATTTTTCATCTGCTAGCTCAAACTTTGGGTTTTATTAAATTCTACAGCTGCACTCAGTATTTATGCACTTGATGACCAGCCTTGATGTATTATAATAATATAGAGCTAAGACTTTATGTAAGAATACAAAAATGTTTCAAAACTCACTTTTGAATCAAACATGGATATTCAACACAATTTGCTTAAAGACCTACGGAACAAAAACTTAAGCAAGCATTTTAGTTTTTGAGCCAACATTGCGATCAGTATTCGCACAGGCTGCTCCATTTATCTGAAATCTTTCATAGAATGATTTCTATTACCAGTTAAGAGAATTATTCTGGGAGACACTGAAGAGGTTCCTATTCAGTACTCAACCACTCTAGAGGTTTCAGTTAAATTGATACTTGGTGAATATGGAGGTATTCCTTAGAAATGTTCATCATAGTCTGCTAAAAACAGCAATAACAAAACAGTACAGTATTTATATTGCTTTTTCAAGGAGGAAGACTCAAGGGTGGTAGTCAGGGCTGGGTTTGGTTCAGTTACTGTGTTGGCGGGTGACCTCGGACATGCCACTTCAGCTCTTTCAGCTTCCGAATCTGTGAAACTGAACTAATTATAGCATTCTGTAAGATTAAAATAGAAACTAGATGTATGTTCAATGGAAGCTACAATGCATGTCATAAAAATAATACATTCTCATCGTCTTCACCATTATTATTATTAGGGGGAAGTGCACATGACATATTAAACAGTGGATGTGGTTTTTTGCAGGTTTCAATAAAGACCCTGGCTTCTTAAGTCAGACACTCTTGCTTATTAAATATACCCTATATTGAAAATACCTGGATGCTTGCATCCAGGAAGGACTCACTCTGGGGTAACTGGTGCCCAGGAGCAAAGGAGGCCGGAAGGAATCATCAAGAAATCCTTAGGATTTGGGGTCAATAGGGCAGAAGACTCTTGGAAAAGGAGCGGCAAGTGGGGAGTCCTAGTTCTGGGGCAGCCCCAGAGCTGCTGACAGTGCATCCTGACCCGGAGGATTTAGGGCAAGAACCAATGTTCCTATTGGTTAGTGATGCTAGATAAAGCCTTCTCTTCCATCCTCAGCCATGTGCCCTTGAGTTTGGAATTAAGATGTAATCCTGGTTTCACAGCAGCACAGTCTTGAACTTGATGCGTGGGACACATTCTCATTAATTCCATATTAACGTTTGGCTGGCAACACCTTTCTGGTTTACGGTCGTCAGCTCATCTCCCGCTCGGTCTCCAGGGTTACATGTCAGGTTGTCCTTCTGTCATTCCGAGGTTCTTGCGTGAAGATGTGCTAAGAGCTGCTGATATCATGGGCATCCTCAAGCTCCAAATGTCACACGATGGTTCTGAGATTCCAAGCACTGATAGGCACCCTCACACCCAAACGTTCTCCCTCAGTTATTAGAGATTTGGCTAAGTCTTGTGATATTCATCTTCTAAGAGGTTTGGGTTTCTTAGTGAGTAATGAGAAACCACTTGGAGAAAAAGAGAGACCGCAGAGAGATGAAATGAAGCACTGCAGGTGGTGGCCAGCACCACAGTGCGAGACGAGTCAGTGAGGCATGTTGTCCGCTTCAGCCCAGGTCATTTTGTCCCCTTTTAAGTGCACAGATCTGTAGCGTCAGGCACAGTTACATGTTGGGTGGCCATCCCCACCATTGTCCCCAGAACTTTCCATCCTCCCAAACTGAGACTCTACCCATTAAACACTCACTCCTATCCCCACCCTCAACCCTCATAGCTTTTCTTTTTCCATGTTTTCCTAGCTGTTCTCATTTGTTTAACTTTCCCTATGCTGATATTTTTATTTGGATTGTGCTAAATTCATAAAATTAACTCAGGGACCAGACCTCTTTATGATGCTGAGTCATCCTATCTAAGGACACAATGCAACTTTCTATTTGTTTAAGCCCACATTTGTGTTTTTCAGGACTATTTAACAGTTTTCCTGAAACAGCTTTTGCACATTTTTTTGATACGATTATCTCTTAGTATGTTATAACGTTGGTTAATATTGTAAATGACGTTCTTTAGTATTATATTTTCTGATTATTGTTTGTGTACATGAAAGCTATTGGTTTCTGTATGTTAATTTTATATTCTGCTATCTCAATAAATTCTGTTGTTAGTAAGTTATTTTTACCATTGATTCTCCAACTACGCTATTATATCATCACATATAGAGATTGCTTTACTTCTTTTCCTTTTTTTAGGCCTCAATTCTTTTTTCTTGTTTAATTGCTTTGGCTTGTGCCTTCAGTTCAATGATAAACAGTAGAAGAGACACTGAGCATCCTTACCTTGTTCCCAGTCTTAGTAGAAATGCTTTCAGTGTTTCCCCGTTAAATAAGATGATGGTTTTAGGATTAAGGTTTATGTATTTTTTTATCATACTAATGAAGTGTCTATGATTTCTATTTTCTGTGATTTTTTAAAGCCTGGAAAGAGCATTGAAATTCATAAAAGACACTTATGGAGATAAGCACATGTCTTTTCTTCAGAGTCTTTCAAAGATATTATATAATATGTTATTGGATTCCCTAATATTGAACCAACATTGCATTCCTGAAATGAATCCCACTTGGTCATGATATTTTATTTTCCTAATGTGATGTTGGGTTCTGTTAGTATTTCATGAACTATTCTTGTTTTGATATTCATAAGTGATGTTGGTCAGAAAATTATTTTATGGACTGCATGAGGTTGAGATACCAATGTTATGCTTGCTTCATGAATAGTGTTTGGACATGTTCCTTCATTTCCTATGCTTCTGATAATTTTTGTAGCATTGAGATAAGCTGGCCTGTGGAAGTCTGGAAGAATTCCCTAGTGAAACCATCCTGGCCCAGTGCCTTTACAGTGCAGTTCCTGGATGACTTTTTTATTTGCTCTGTATGGTAAATTGCTCTATTTCTGTCTAATGGGGTAAATTTTGGCACTTTAATTTTCCTATAAATGTATCCATTTCATTTGGGGCTGCAAAATTATTTTCTTAGACATCGGCAGAGTATTTTATGTTGATCAAGAAATGTTTCCTTCTGTCCCTTCCCTCCTGCTTGTCATGTCCTGTTTTGTGTGTTTATGGTCTCCCCGTTTGTGTCCTAGACACAGTCAACTCTTCTTTCATTATTTTCTGATTTTGCTCTTAGTTATTTAGAATTCCTCATTCAAGATGTTCTTTTACGACGCTCCACTGCTCGTTGCAGCATGTTAATGAGTTTGAAATGCTGTGTTACAGCCTTCTTTTGCTCACCTCACCCCTTACAGGGGGTTTTCATTGGATGAGAGTTTTTTATTTTCATTTGTTTTCTTCTTGTAGTAGCTCAGCACAAAGACCATTTAAATGTATTTGTTCCCTGGACAGGGCTGGCCATGCAGATGGCTTATATGACTCTGGATTCATAAGCATCCAAGAATGTGAATGCAGTAGTTTTTCTTTAAGGGATGGCATTTTGGGGGGTAGTTTGTGTGTGTGTGTGTGTGTGTGTGTGTGTGTGTGTGTGTGTGTGTGTGTGTGTGTGTATGTGTGAAGTTTAGTTTTGTTTTGTCTTGAAGGATCCTGTATTTCCCTCTCCTATGGTCCTGTCCTGCAGGTGGCCCTCTGTTCTATCAGAACTCCTTTCTAGGAGGTTTGCAGCCAGAGCAGACTTATTTTGCTCAATCTTAAGTCTTTTTGTACTATCTTCTCTCTTCTCCAGGCTGCAGGAGGGCTGTGAGTGTCGCCTGGGCCACCCTGACGCCCGGGCGCTGGGGTGCATGGACTGTGGGGCCGATCACTGACCTCTGCTGGTCTTGGGGACCCTCCTGGCCTCAGGGGTCAGGCAGGACTGCGGGAGGGCTCCAGGGCCACCAGCTCCCTGCCCAGTCGGGCCTATGGGGGCAGGGCTGGGGCTCTGGTTGCTGGGGCACCCGTCTGGACCCACTTTGCCCCCACCCCAGTGTCCTGTGCACGCAAGGTCTTCCAGGTAAGCTGCCTCCTGAGGGTCACCCTGGGAATCCCTACACCCTGGAGGCAACAATACTGTGGGCTGGGGGCCGGGGAGGGGCAGGTGCTTCTCTAGGGGGACCCTGGGACCCCAGAGCTCTCCTTGGCCTCCAGAGACTGCCGAGGCCCCTGGGGACAGCGCTGTTGTGTCCTGGTGCTCTCCCAGCTCGGCTGCTGGGCTCCCAGGGCTCCTGCTGTGGACCCAATAAAATGAATCCACAAACTCATCCGGGGCCCCTTGCCTGTGTGCCGGGCAGGCCCTGTGCAGGCTCGGGAAGAGCTGGCCAGGGCTCTGAGAAGACAGCCACAGAGGGAGAAGATTGGGTGGGTGGGCTTGCCAAGGGACTGAACCGCAGAGCACAGAGCCAGCTGTGGACCGAGGGTCCCTCACCAGAGCCCCTCAGGGTCCAGATCTGAGGTGGGGCCTGGACTGCACGCAGCAGGGTTACCACGGTTCCTGGGCAGGCGGGAGGCTAGTCTTCCTGGGTTGGAGCGAGACTCTGTGGTCTGAATGCACTTTGGACAGGGCCCTGGGCTCGGGCAGTGCTTGGCTTTCCCAGCCTGGGGCAGGGCAGGGGCACGGTCCAGGGACCCCATAGGGCCTGAGCCTGTCGGCCCTCCTGTGTTTTGGAGGGCCTACCTGAAGTCCTGGCAGAAGCATGGGCTGTGGAGGGGCCGGACTGGAGGCAGGCTGGGGGCTCCCCATGACTCATGGTCAGGTGAGGCGCATGCAGGGAGCTGGCTCCGCAAGGTTGGACGAGCACGTACATGCACACCTGCATGCACACACAGTGTACATGTGTGCACACACATGCAGCCCCTGGTCAGGGAACCAAGAAGGTAGCCCCAGTGTCAGCACTAGCACCGTCTGAGCCCGTCTTCATGGTGACAGGCTTTCCTCGTGCAAATCTCCCTGAGACATGACTCCCACGGATACCTCCCAGTGTGGGCCTCTCTCATGGGGGCTAGGATGGGAGGCCCAGGGCTTTCACTGTCTGGTGAGACACATGGTGACCTGAGGCCCAGAAAGTGGCCTTGGGAATGTGTTCAGGGGCCTCCCTGGCAGGCAGTGCCCACCCAGTGGTTGTGTGCCTCAGGGGCCGAGTGCAGGGGGCTGGCCCAAAGCCCCCCTCCCTTTCTGTTGGCCGGCTGGCTCAAGACTCCGGGTTGGCCAGACGCCCACAGCAGGGCTGGGCGGGCAGGGAGATTTAAAGGCTGCTTCCTGGCGGCTGGGGGAGGCGAGCGAGGATGGGACCAGGGTGGCTGCCAGCAGGGCTGGTCCTGGCGCTGGAGCTGGCTGTCGGGTCCCAGCCACTGGAGCTGCTCCCCAGGGAGTCCCACAACCTCAACTGGAGCAAGGTGAGCCTTGCATCCGCAGTCCCGAGCGAGGCACCAGCGTGTGGGTGGGACTGCTGCAGGACGGTTCCCTGAACACCCTCGAAGGGCCATCTGCAAGCAGCAGGCAGCTCCCTGAGGCTCGTGGGAGGTTCAGGCACGGGTTTCTGCCCACCCAGCAGGGCTGCCCACCTGGCCTCCTCCTGAAGGACTGGGAGCCCCAGGCACACATGCCTGAGGTTGCTGGGAGATGCCAGGTGGGCAAAAGGAAGGCGGGAGGAGCAGGTGTGCTCTGGAGTGATGAGTTGCCAGCTGGTAGGAGGTTCTGGTGGGGATAGATGTGGGTGTGCGGCGCCCTGGGGCGTGGGGTCCTGGCAGGAAGGATCAGTGGGCAGGGCACAGGTGGGCGGGAAGGAAAGGGACCTGTGGGAAGGAGCCTCCACGCAGCCCAGTCCCAGGCGGCTGGGGAGCTGGGAGGGAGGCTCCCACATCGGTGTTTGCCCTGCGAGCGCCCTCTCCCCAGTTTTCAGGCTTTTGGTATATTCTGGCCATTGCCTCCCATGCCCCAGGGCTCGTGCCTGGCAGAGACAAGAGGAAGCTGGGGGTGTGTGCCCGGCAGGTTCACAAGGCCGGTCAGCTGAAGGTGGTCCTGGCCTCCAGCTGGTGAGTGGGCTGCGTTTGGGGTCCCGGCACACCCTGCACAGACCCCCTGGTGCAAACAGCCCAGGATGGGGAGGGGGCTGAGGAGGGGCAGCTGGCCCCATGTGTCAGCCTGGAAGTCCACAGCTCCATCACTTCCTACCCCTAAAATTCAAAGGGCTGATTTTGGGAGGGCAGCCAGCCATGGGGGCACTTAGCAGGCAGTGGGTCTTTGGGGCATTTCACCTACACTGAGGATAGGCCTTGGTCCAAACTGGAAAATTCCAGAACGGAGGCAAGAAGGGGCTCCCTGGCTGCAAGCTTGCAGCCACCTCACTCCCCCAGGCCCACGCGCTAATCCTGCGGAAAGACAAGAAGAAAGCCGTGTTCAGGAATTCGTGTGCATATGACAGCCTGGGGTGGGAGAAACCTGGAGCGGGTGTGTCCACGGGCTTCAGGGCACCTGAGCACTGGATGTGGTGCGCCGACCCCACGGTGCCCCGACCCCACGGCGCCCTGACCCCATGAACCCCAGCAACCCTGTGCCCTGGAGAATGGGGTGGTGGGAGCGGACCCCCCAGACACAGGACGTGGGCCCGGAGGCAGCGCCGTGTGCACCCCCCAGCCTGCAGGGTTCTCCCCGCCCTGCTGACGCCCCTCTGTGCAGGACGGGGAGGCAGGGCGCAGGCACACGGCCCAGCACGGCGGGCGCTCTGTGCTTGCCTCCCGTCCAGTGAAGGGTGTCCAGGGCTTCCGCGTGCTGTCCACTGACTACAGCTATGGCGTGGTCTACCTGCGCCTGGGGCGGGCCTCCAAGCCCCTGCTGCTCCTCAGTGAGTCCGGCGGCCTAGGTGGTGAGCATGGGGGTGGGGCCGGAGGGGCTGGGCTCCAGGGTGGGTGTGCTGGCAAGAGGGAGGCCTCGCCAGCTGGGCTCATGGCTGCAGCCAGCTTGGTTGTGTGCAGGTGACCGGTTTGCCTCCTGGCTGTGTGGGGCGCTCTGGTCTCTTCCTCTCCATGTTAGGACACCAAGCCTGTTGTAGGGACCCTGCCCTCCTGACCTCAGCTAGTCCTAATCACCTCCCGAGGCTCTGTGCCCTGACAGTGGGGTTCAGGGCACAGGTAGTCCGGGGGCCAGAGTGGCTCATGGGATGCAGGCTGGTGAGCAGTGGGGAGTGGGATGGACCGTCCAAGGGGGTGCAGAGGCCTCCAAGCTGACAACAGGATTAGGGGAGCAGGCGGGTAGAGAGGCTTGCATGTGGAAAGGCAAGAGATTCTGGCCCTGGGGTGGGGGCAGGTGGTGTGGAAGTGGTGGGTGGGGAAGGAGGCACAGCCCACTTCAGGTCCAGCACACCAGGTGGCCGGGGCAGGAGCCGCCCTGTTGCGGAGGGAGGGTCCTGGCGAGGTGCAGTCGCATGGGCCTGCCTGGGAGGGCTGCAGAGCCGCCAGAGGCCGCTGGTGAGCAGAGGGGACTGCCCAAGTGAGCCTGGCGTGACTCCACCTCCAGGGCCTCTCCGGGACACTCACCTGCCCTGGAGCAGGGAGGGGGCAGTGCAGCATTTCCGGTTCCCCTCCTTCCCTCAGCTGACCTGCACTTCTCTGTCCTATAAGCTTGGAAGGCAGCATGGAGGCTGCGGGGGCCGGGGTCAGGGAGCACCCTGGCAGTAGTGAGCCTGACTCCCCGCCACAGGCAGACAGAACATGTCCAGCTTCCTGAGCTTGAAAAGCTTTGTAGACATGTGCGAGGTTCCGGAGCTCACCAGGGGCACCACCATCCTCCCAAAGGACGGTAAGGCATGGTTCTGTCTGGACCACAGGCCCCGGCCCTGCCCACCCCTGCACAGGACCAGGAGGAGGCCCAGGGTCTGCAGCCAGCAGCCAAGCATACCCACATGCTTCCCCTGGCACCTCACGGCCCGTGTCAGCACCCGGCTCACAGGCCCTGGGTGGGTGGCACCGCACACACAGGTTCCATCTGTTCAGGTCTCTGCAGCTGTGGTTGGAGGACCAGGGGCTGCATGGCCCTGCCCACTGCAGTCCCCCAGACTAGCATATATGTGGGGCGGGGGGTGGCACACGTGTTCAAGGGCAGACACGGACTCCCTGAGCAGTGCCGGCCCTCCCCACGCCTCCGTTCCCCCACAGCCTCCTGTGCACACACCATCCTGCCGTGAGGGCAAGTCACCCACTGCTTTGGGACCTGGCTTGTGGTTCCACTAGACCCCAGGAGCGTTGCTCCAGATTGCAGGTCTTAACGTCCAACTGTTTGTTGAGAAGTGTTTGGTGACCCCAGGCCATCCTTTGTGTGAAACTCAGGGCCTTGGCTTTAGCCCAAAAGGGATCCTTTACCATCGAGAGATGGGGGTAGGAGAGTCCACACTGGCTGGCAGGGGTTGCTGAACCAGGTCCCTTCTGCCTGTGTCCTGCAGGTTACGTGGCAGAGAGATGCTGCCACCCCGTCTGCTGTGAAATAAACCTCAGGCTGGCCCAGTGCAGCCCTGCCCTGCGTCTCATCCACAGTGAGTCTAGGCCCCCGCTCTCTTCGGTCCCTGACATCCTGCACTTTCTCAGGGAGCCGTTTGCTGATCACCAAACATTCATAAGCACCTGCCATGTGCCAGGCATCGTGCCAGCTACCTGGGAGAGGCAGGGGGCGTAGGGCAAAAGGAGCCCTGACAGGACTGTTGCCACCCCAGGGGAGGCGGAAGTCCGAGCCGCCAGCCCTGCACACGAGGCCAACTCTGAGAAGTGCATCTAGAAGGGACAAGCACAAAACAGCAGCGGATGACTCATCCCAGGTGGGGGGAGGAGGGGTCCCGGGGAGCTTCCCGGAGGAAGTGACATGTGAGTGAGCAGCGAAGGGTAGTGAGTAAGGTGGGTGGGCCTGGGCAGCAGGGTGTCCCTGGAAGCGGAAGTGACCCCGGAGCGGCAGAGATGGAGAGAAGGGCGTGGGTCCAGGGGTCCCAAGTGTGGTTCAGGTGCAGGAGAGGGAGCACAGGGAGAGGTGCGGCTCCTCCAGGACCTCCAAGTGGAGGGGCCACGCAGGGAGCTGGGGTTCCGAGCGGAGTCTAGGTGGGAGGCACACATCCTGGAGCTGTTGACATATATTTGCAAGTGGAAGTCACGGGCATGGATGTGGCCACCCAAGGAGGGAATCATGGGAAGGGATTGGTCGGCTACCGCTACGCAGCAACCACAAGATCTCTGTGCCATAAACCAGGACCAATGGCTTTCGCTTTGCCACCTCACCTGGGGGTCAGCCGATGGAGCCTGGGCTCAGCAGGGCAGCCCTGTTGGTCTCACCCAGGGTTGGCAGTATGTGGGTTGATCCGGGCTGGCTCAGGGGAAGGCTCTGCTCCGCATGTCCCTCGGTCCCTCTCTAACCAGCGGGCTAACCAGGGCATCCTTGTCTCATGGCACTATCACGGCAGAGCAGCCAGGGAGGAAACAGGGGTCCTCTCAGGGTGGAGCATGGGCACGTGGCCCTTTATGCCTTATCATCTGAGCCAAAGCAAGTCACGGGGCCGAACCCTGAGTCAGGAGGCTGGGAGGACCCACTGTGCCCCACATCCCGAGCAGAGGGCAGCCTGCGGACCTGGGTAGTGCAGGACGTGGCAGAGCGCTGGACCCCTCGTCCAGGGACCAGGGACAAGCCCCCCTGGTGGGAGCCTCGGGGTCCCCACTTGGAGTGGGTATGGAGTCACTGCCTGGTTGCATGAGGTCTTGGGAGCGACCTGGACACCAAGACACAGGAGCCAAACCAGGGACAAGTGGCTTCCGAGGTCCCTCACGTGGCCCCTGGAGCTACAGATCCTGCTCCTCTGAGAGACAGAGACGGAGAGAACTCAGGAGAGAGGGAACCAGGCAGAAGCCACACACGCCTTCTAACCAGTCTTGGACATGACACCCCCTCACTTGGCCGTTTGCTGTTCGTGAGACCCAGCCACAAAGTCCATCAGCCCCTAGGGGAGGGAGGGGGTGGCACAGGGCGAGGACCAGGGGGAGGGACCCTGGGGGCCATCCTGCTGTTTCTCCCACGCGCCAAGACGAGCCCCTCGGACCTGAGTGCGAGCCTGGCGGAGTCCCTGGACGTGTGTGCGTCAGAGGGGACCGTGTCTGCGCTTCAGTTCTGTCATCCTCCACCGGAAACTGGGAATAGGTCCAAGGTCCCTGAACGTGCCCCGGCCCATTTGAGGTGCACACTGGGCTTTCCCCACCCCTCTATGTCATCCTATGAACTCTTGCAGGGAGACTGGCCCCTTCTCCCGCTCCTTTCTCTGCAGGAGACCCAGGTCCCAGTCTCAACCATGCAACACGGCAGGATTGCTGGCCCCCGACACTGCTCTTGAGTCTGCAGGAGGCCCAGTGCGTCTGAAGACCATAAACCCCTGCAGGGACAGCCTACCCCATCCATCTCCTGCCTCTGTAAGGGACCCAGAGTTGGCTCAGCAAACCCCACCCCTGCAAGGAAGGCCGGCTTTCTGGCTGCCCTTAGCACTGTCTCCCCAACCACATAGCCCATCTGCTCCGCTACCCCAACTTGCCTTCCCCACAAACCCCATCTCCTGTTTGTGCTTTTAACTACGGTTCTTTTTATTTTATTTCTTCATTTACATTTTCACTGCTTTTTATATTTTATCCTTTAAAATGTAAATATAATAAAATTTCTGTTTTACCATTTAATCTGAAAGCTTCTTTAGCACTCTGTACAGTGCGGCGTGCGCGACCGTCAGCACCGGCCAGGTCAGAGCACGTCATTCCCCACAGTCAACCCCGTCGGGGCCCTGGCTCCCCGTCACCCCTTCCCCGGCCCCTGCAGCCCCCGCAGCCCCCCGCAGCCCCCCTCTGCTCTCTCTCTTGCTCCTTCCTCCATCTGGATGTTTCCTGTCAATGGAATCAAACAGCAGGGCTCTTTTGTGTCTGTCCTCACATTTTACGAGGGGACTGGTTAATTTCTGTATTTATTGGAAACGGTATTTATTTTTCTTATTGGAAAGGGAAATCCCAGGTGAATGAAAGATTAGGACGGACCTTGGAAAGTCTCATGCTCTGTGAAGGAAGCCAGCCCCACGGGCCAGTCGTGAGTCCCCTTCCATGACATGCCCAGAACAGGACCATCTGCAGTGGTGGAAAGTGGGTCCCTGGCCTCCAGGGGCCGGGGTGGGATTGGTGGGCACGGGGGATCCTTTGAGGGGTCAGGAATGTTCTAGAACAGGAATTTGGTGACGGTTGCCACAACCCTAAAATGCACTATGAACATTTACTTGTACATTTAGCAGGGATGAATATTATGGGATGTAAGGGACATCCACGAACTTGTTAAAATAATCAGAGGTGATCTAGAAGTGGTTCTGTCCCTCAGCTGAGGCAAAAGTAGGAGAATGTAAACATGTTTCGGGAATGTTTTATAAGAATGTTCCCAACTGATGGGGCTGGAGCAGAGCTCCAGGTCAGGGTGTGTCTGAGGAGTCACCGCTTAGTCACCCTGACCTTTAACATCCTCCCTTCCCTATAACAAGACAAAGCAGACAGACCCCTGAGGTTTGTGACAAAGAGACAGCTCTTGCCTGTAGCTGATGAAGGTGCGGGGTGTTGAATTGGCCCTTGGAAGTTAAGGGTTCTGCCTGGCTCTGCTGCCAGGCGGCCAGTCCTGGGGTCTCCAAGCCAGCTGCTGCGCCCGCAAAAACCCGCATGCGCACGGGGCTCGGTTTCCCGCAGGCACAAAGCACTGTGTAATTGCGGGGCTCAAGGTCAGCTGCTACCGGTCCTGGGGGGTATCAGCAGCTCTAAAGACTCAGCAGAGCCTGACTGAGAGAAAGGAATGTTTGTTGCTTGCAACAAGAACAGGGAACTCTGGGGAAGGCTCCCAAAGCGGGTCTTCCCAGCCGAGCATGCACTGCTCTGTTCCAGGCACAAACTGGTTCTTACCTTGGCTCTCCATTCAAATAAACTGAAAACCAAGTACAATCTGATTGGCCTGTGGATTATGCAAACAAGGCAAAAACTCAGTCCCATCTGATTGGTATAAAAAGAGCAGAGCCTGGCCCAAACCCTCAGGCCTTGGCAAGCAGAGAGGGGCCCTCCTGGCAGCTCTAGGTGGGGGGCAGTGGGGAGCTACTGCAAGAACACTGCCTCTGAGATTTGCTCTTCCTCCAATGTCTCCTGCACAGCACATCGGTGGAGGTGGGGCGTGTTAACCTTTGCTCCAAGTTCCCCCTTCACCTTTTCCTGCCTGACCGGGTCCCAGTTTCAGAGACGCATATGTGCTTTGGCAGAGGCCTCTGCCCTAGCAGCTGGAACCCGACCATGGTGCATCCTTGGACTGTGGCCTGTGGGGAGGCACTCCTCTCACCACTCCTGACCCCTCACTGCCCAGAGCTGCCTCCGCTCCTGCCACGCCACCCTCGGGACAGCTGTCCAGGCTTCCATGGTCACATGGAAGACCTGGGGGCTCCGGCCGTGGTTCTCAGCCACCTCTGCTCCTGTTTTCACGTCTCCGGCTCATTGCAAAGCCACCAGAGGATGGGGTCGCCCTTGCCTCAGTCAGACTCCTGATGGAGCTGGGAAGGTGGTCAGCGTCCAGGAGGACACCAGTCTGTGTGTGGGGCATGTGGATGCCGGGCCAGCCACCAGCAGTGGCACTGAAAGCCTGACCAGGCTCCTGCCCCCTGCAGGAACATCTCCCCAGGACACAAGGAAAGGTCCACCTGCCCGGAGGGGCACCCTGGGTGCAGTTAAAAGAGCAGATGAGAAGGGTTCACTCAGATTAACTCCGTCTGTCACCCCAGTCTAAATCCCCGGGGATTTGGTGGTGGGGTGTGGGAGGGTTGAGACTGTAAGCAATTTACATTTTTTTTCTTAAAAGTGTAAAAATTACAATGCAAATATACTGCCTTCTATTTAAGACAAATAACATTTGATCCTGATCCTGCAAAAATCAGAAAATGGTGAAAATCCCAAAGTAGGAGTTGAACATCCTCTCTGGTTCAGCACCCTTCATCCAGAGGGCAGCCTCTGTACCTGGTATATGCGGGGTGAGGCGTGGGGCGGTGAGGGGTCCCCCACGGCAATCACAAGTAAGGCCTCGCAGAGGCAAACAGGGGAGGGAACAGGAGGGAGCCTTTGAAAGGGCCCAGTGGCTCAGACCTGGTGCCTGGGCTGGGCGGCAGGGTGGGGAGGTGGGGGGCTGTTGTTCTCGGAGCCAGTGTCTCTGCAAAGTGCAGCCTCAGCCTCCTGGAGGGCACTGCAGGGTCATGGGGAGGCGGGCGGCTGCCCCGGGGCAGGCTGAGCCTCTCACCCCTCTGCGGGAGGCGGTGGCCATGGGAGCATCACGTAGCCCCGCACCCGCTTCTGCTGGCCCGTGGGAGCAGATCCCCGTGTGAGGAGAGGGGGGGGATCTGATTGTACATGCCTCTTTGATATTGAAAACAACGTTTTTTTTTTCAAAATTGATAAATCATGGCAGAAGATCTCCAAATAATGCCATTAAACCTCAACCCTACAGCTATTTCATCATTTATTTGTCCGATTTCAGGCATTTAGGGCATTTTTAAAATTTCACAGTTATACATAAGACAGCACAAATAGGTTTATTCTTACAAATTTATCTGCACCTCTAAAACTTTCACCACAAAGGACTTTCTGAATGTAACTCTGGGGAAAGGAGCAAAATACCTCTAAAACCGAAATCAGTCAAAGGGAGAAATAAAGTTTAAAACCCGTTTATTGCTTACGAATTGCAGTCTTGGGGCGTCTCCTTCTCCTACTCTGGCAGAAGTAAACACTCCTCTCCCTCACCTCTCAGTTCAGATCAGCCCTGGGTTGCCCAGGTAATTACCCACTGATATGGAGATGAACCTGTCTCCACCCCTGAGGAATGCCATTTGATATGCAGATGCACTAAAGCCAGGCAAGATATTCTGGAAATATCACAATTTTACCCACGTGAATCACAAACAATTCGGTTCCTTAGTGTCACACAGGGCCCCAGAGGGCCCCCTTCCTGGGTCACATGGGGGAGGGCAGGCGCTCAGGAGGAAGGGCAGAGGAGGGGGCCTCCCACACAGGCCCACCTGGGACACCCCCAGTCTCTCCCTGCGCAGCTGAGTGCAGCCGGGGGCCTGCTCGGGAGTGGGCCAAGGACTCCAGGCAGCAGTCTGGTGGCCTGGTCCTCCCCGGCTGGGCCAGAGCTGCCAGGAGGCCCTCTTCTCACAGCTCATGGCCCCTCCCTCCCTCCTGCTCCTCTCTGTCCTGGACCCTGAGGCCATCAGGACAGGGCACAGGTCGTCATCTTGTAGGATAGCTGGGGTCCGTCACTGGGCTGGCCGGCCCAGCTGCACTGGGCGGTAGGTGTCCAGGGCCTGGGGAGAAGTGTGGCTAAGGGCTTTGCATGCTCCTGGTGCGCTCGCCCACCCCTCCTGGCTGGTGGGGCCCGTGCTGGCCGGGCCATCCCGCCAGGATCCCTGTACTGACTTTACCAGGGGCTCCCAGACGCCACTGCCTGGGAGAGGCCTGTCTCCAGTAGCCCTGTTCCCTGGCCTCCAGCTTCCGGGATAAGGGCGTGGGGAGCCTGTGAGGAGCTCCCCACCCTGGGGTCAAGGTGAGGAAGGTTGGCCAAGCCTCGCCAGGAGGCCACATCTACTGCCATCAACCTGAACCCGGCAGCGGGAGGACACGGTCTAGGTGGCCCCCAGGCACGTTCCTTTGTGTGACATTCACCATATCACGAGCAAACTGGTGGTACAAAGGAGTCCAGTGTAAAGATCAGCCGGGGCCTTGCTCAGGAAGACAGAGCAGGAACACAAACACAGCATGACCTTTCCTGGGAGCAAACAGAGGCCTTCTGGCTATCTCATTGCACCCTGGGGCTCAGGTTAAGTTCAAGGGGTCTGGGCGTCCAGCTCAGAAAGAGTGAGTGAGTCCTGATAGGGAGCCCTGAGGGAGGAAGCTGCCGAGACACCCTGTCAGCTGTGATGTGGCCCCTGCAGGCCAGGCGGTCAGCCCCTTCTTCCCCAGGAGGGGGCAGCTGTGCTGGGGGGTCACAGGGCAGGGAGGTGGGAGGACGCGTCTAGACTCAGGCAGGTGGGGCTGGGGGTCCACTGGTGGAACCCTTGGGGGTCAGCCGGGAGACAAGGAGGCTCAGAGAGGACACCCCAATGGGATGGGATGCAGGGCAAAGGGCACAGTGATGAGCCGTATTAGACAGAAGATGAATGTTGTTTGGAGTGAGAAAACCCCCTCACATTAAAAAGCTGGTTAAGTACCATGAACACCCCAAACCATAAAATTTGATTAGTTGATACCTGGCATACCTCTAAAAACATCTCTTTTTCCCACATCTTTAGCTGCTACTTCCGATTATCATTTCCTATGAAATTGACGCTCCACTATTTTTTATAAACAGGGTAGAAAGATAGTTCACACCTGCTCTAGCACAGGCGGCCAGAGTTCATTTTTTATTGCTGATGGTTGGGGTGCACGGGCACATGACTGTCGACATGGATGCAGGATGGAGGTCCAGGACGCTGGTGATGGCTAATTTGGTTTCTGGTGAGGGCCTGGTTCCTGGTTGGGAGACGGCGTCTCCTTGCTGCGTCCTTACGTGGCGGCAGGGACGAGGAAGCGCTTGGGACCCCTTTTATAACAGCTGTGATCCTATTTACGGAGGCTCCTCCTGAGCTAAACAGCCCAGAGGCCCTGCCTCCTGCACATCCCAGTGGAAGGCCAGGAGGTCAGCAGGTGAATCTGGGGGACACACATCCAGACCATAGTGTGTATTGCCTTTATGTTTGATAGATCACTGTTTATAGCTTTTCAGTTCTCAATATTCTGTATTTTTCATATGATTTCCTCTTGAACCCACGAGTTGTTCAGGTACATTTTTTGTTTGGATGTATCTTTATATAGTACTTTGTTCTTTGTGGATTCCAATTTCATCGCTTTGTAGCCGAAACAGGCAGGTTCTGCTGTACCAGTGTGTAAGGTGTTGCCTGGTATGTGGTCCATTTTGAGAACAATTCCCTGTGCATTTAAAAAGGATGTAATTCTTCAGCCTTGTATGGGGTCCCTGTGTCACAGATGTGATCCCTTCGGTCTGGGGTCGGTGCCGGCAGGCACCTGGAGACCTGCAGATCTTCGCTTCTAGCAGAGGGAGCGTCAACACCCACTGCTCGGCCGGTGGCTCCTCGAGCACCTGGTGTTCTTCTGTGTGTTTCAGACGTGGATGCTGGACCCAGCGGGCCCTCAAAATCGTGACTACGTCTTCTTGGTAGAGTGCCTCTTTACTTGTTTTTATCTTAGTTCCCTTTCCATCCCTATGATGCTTTTGCCTTAAATTATGTTTTGTCTCATCAGCTTCTTCATTTGTCTTTAATGTTTATTTATTATTTAGTTTGCTCCCCCCTTTTCCACCTCCATTTCCCCCATAATTTCTCACTATCTCATGCTCTAAATGAGCATTTTTTGCTTGTATGAACTCAGGCAGACGGACATGACTTTGCTTTGAATGCATTTGACATTCTTTAAATATCCGCTAAAAACAGGACTTTTCTCCTCATGTAGAAGATGAATTCTTAGTGTCCTCACTGCCCACAGGTGATCGCCTTTGCTGACTTCCCTTTCTAGTCCTGGCGCCGGTGCCGGACTGCCCTCCAGGTTCATCCTTCAGAAGCGCCTGTGGTGGGAGTCGGGGAGCGTTGAACCCTCGGGTCCCCTGCGTCTGCCATGTCTCCATGTCGCCTTCATGTTCCGCGAGAGCGGGCCCAGCGCACAGCTGAGGCCAGGCGACGTTCCCCACCGTCTCCCGGGAAGAGCACCGCAGGGCGTCTGCCCAGCCACCGCTCACCTCCTTTTGGGGGGTGTGCCTGCTCCCTGGTAATTTCACTTCCCCAGATCCCGGATGACCTGCAGCTCTCTGTGACATTCTGGGGTGGGTTTCTCTATTTTGCTCATCACTGGTGTGTAGGATCTGGGATCTCACAACCTCGGGAGAATCCTGAGCGCCCCTCTTTTTCTGCACTTGTCTTTGTAACTCCTGTTATCTGTATTGGAACCCACTTCCTATTCTCGTTACTAACTTCTCTTTGTGTGTGCATGTTTGTGTATGTGTGTATGTGTGTATGTGTATATGCGTATCTATGTATATGTGTGCATATGTATGCGTGTGTGTCTGTGTGCACGTGCGCCTTCCAGGGCTGCTCACTCTGGGTACTTCCCTCTGTACCATGTGATCTCTACGTGTGGCCTGGAGACGCTCAGCCTGTTCCAATAGGCCCACTGCTCTCTCAGGTTCCTCTGCTCCTCTGACCCCGTCAGTCTCTTTCCTGCAGGGCCAGGTTCTGGGGGTGCAGGTCTTCGAGGCTCCCGCTGAGTGTTCCCTACTGTGGCCCACTTGCAACACTCGTGACACTCTGTGTCGTCCACTGTGAGGCTGGAGCCAGCCTCGCGGCTTCATCCTCATTGTGCTGGGCTCGTGCAGGGCTTGTCACACTGTTCGTTATCTGGAAGAAGTTCCTGTACCGATTGTTCATTTTTAATCTGATTTTTTCCGCTTGACATTTTGTGGTTGACTTGGAACATCGTGAACTAGCTTGTGTTCAGGCGGGGACGCTGGATCAACACACGCTCTCCTCTCTCTGTCACCGTGCCACCACTGTCTGTCCAGCGGCCCTGACGTGGCCTCCACCTCCCTCCCCTGCCTGGGCATCCATTTTGCTGTCCCATGGAGGGGACCACAGAGGGTTGCCACCTCGGAGGATGGCTTGTCTCTGATCAGCCTTGGAGGTTGCATCCTCGTCCTCATCTTCGCGGGCTGGGGCCTCACCTCCATGCAGGCTGCGCTTCCCTCCGACCCCATGAGCATGGCACACATGCACACACACACTCACACCCTTCATCTGCCTTGGCTGTCCCTATGCACGCCTGCGCTATCAGGCTCTTTCTGGAGCTGGGAGGCACGCCACAGGGCCTACGCGGTGCTCATCTCGTCAGGAGTGCATCGTCTTACGATGTGCATGTTTTCATGTTCACACAGTAGGTCCCTCTTTTTGATGCTGAGCCAGAGGTTGAAGAGCTGCCCTGGGATGCAGGGGCGTCCACTGAGACCTGAGCCCATGGAGCTCTGATGCAGCCTGCAAGCATGCAAGGCCAGCCCCTGGGGACAGGCAGGCGGGGAGTCTGCTGGCACTTTCCACAGCCCCTCTGTGGCTTCTCTCCCGGACCATACCTGCAAATCCTTCCCTTTGGGCAGTGGCAGTGCCCTTGCGGTCCCTGGTGGCTAGTGGGCGTTGGCTTCTCTGCTTAGGACAATGACATTTTATCTGCTCCACTGCAGAACTGGCCCCGGTCTATGGCTGGGAAGGGATAGGTTGATCATCTGTGCCAAATTCTCCAGAGGACCCTGGCTGGGGGATATAAAGGGCAGTTGTGTGAGGGGCCAGCACAGCCTCTCTGAGCCCCAGCAAGTGACACCTGTTGGCAACTGTGAGCACAGAGCCCTGGAAATGAGGACCGTGTTCCTGACCATCGGCCTCAGCCTCATCGCTGCCCTGCAGGCCCAGGAGCCCCTGGCCTTGGGGGAGAAAGCTTCAGATGTGAGGCTCAGATGGGGCGGGAGGGTTGCAGGGGTGCGGGAAGAGGCAGAGACACTTGTTGCAGGCCCTGCTTCTGAGCGAGCAGTCAGACAGAGCAAGGGGTCTGTGTCAGAGGGTCCCGGGTACAGAGCGACCCGCAGGGGCTGGGAGTCGGCATCTGGGCAGCTCTGATGAGGATGCTGGGCGTTTGCTGGGAGGGTGGGGATTGGAAATGCTCCATGCCTCTGGAGCCCGGGGCTGCAGAGAGTGGGAGCGCAAGGCCTGGGGTTTGGCTTGAGCCCTGACAGGAGGGAACTCTCCCCAGGTGTCAGGGAAATGGTATCTGAAGGCCATGACTTCAGACCAGGATATTCCCGGGACGAAGCCAGACGCGGTGACCCCCATGACCCTCACGGTCCTGGAGGGGGGTGACCTGGAAGCTGTGATCACCATGCTGTGAGTGTCCGCCCCCCAGGCGGCCTGCGATCTCCCATGGCCTTCCCTCCCCACACTGGAGAGCTGGCGTCTGGGTGGGACGGGCAGACTGCCCTGTGGCCTTAAGGCCCTCCTAATATACTCCGCCCTGGGCAGCTTTGAGGGGACACACCGCAGAGGGGGCTGCAGGGAGGGGCCCCAGGGGCAGGGGGGTCCCTGGGGGCACCGTGCCCTATAGCTGCTCCGGGTGGGGCGCTGGTGCCAGGCTTGGCGTGTGCCAGTGTGGGCACCCAGGCAGTGTCCGGTGGCCTCTGTGTTCCAGGATAGATGGTCAGTGCCAGGAGGCAAAACTGGTCCTGGAGAAAACCAGCGAATATGGCAAATACTTGGCCTGTGAGTCCCGCGGCGCCGTGCATGCGCCGGGACGGCGGGGCTTGGGGGGCAGCTGGCGCAGCTCTGGGGTGGCCTTTTAACCTGAGAAGCTCCCCTCCTTTCTCACCCCACTAAATGCCCCCTCGCACGGGTCAATGTGCCTTCAGGATATGAACAGCTGATGCCAAATACCAGGTGTGGCGGCTTCGTTCCCAGAAGGGACTGGCCTGCCCGGGGGGCTCCCGTGGGGAGGGGCTGTGCCCACATCGGGGCGGGGATCAGTGGCATTTGGTGTTGGGAGCTGCGCACCCCATGCTCCACCTCCACACCCCACACCCTGAAGCCGCCCTGAGACCTGCTGGCTGGGGAGGTGGGGCTCTCCTGGTGGGGGGCCCGCAGCTGCGGGCTCAGCCCCGCAGGAGAAGCGGGGGCAGGACAGCTGTGCCGCTGGGGCACTGCGCAGGCTCCGATCTTTCTGGAGGGTCCTCCTTCAGGACTGTGCCGCTGCCCCTCCGCAGACGGGGGCAAGCGCATGGTGTACATCAGGCCGTCCCGCGCGGAGGGCCACTGCATTCTCTACTGTGAGGGAGAGCTCCAAGGGAAGCAGGTCCGGATGGCCAAGCTCGTGGGTGAGGGTCCGGCCCCCAGCGCCTGCAACGGTCTCCCCCGCCCCCACGTTCACCCCCACTCTCCTCCGGGAAGCCCCGGCAGTGCCCTTGTCCCTGGGTTCCCTGAAGGAAGCTCCTCCCGCACCCCGAGATGCCCAGTCTGGGTCTCAGCTGTGAGGACACTGGCACAGGGAACACGTGTTGTGTCTCTAGTGTCACAGGGCCACCCACGTGGCTCGTGGGAACGGATCCTTGCAATGTTACCCACAGCACTGTGCCTTTGGGGGTGCGCTGGGGAGCCCGCCTGGGAGGGGCATTCCAGCTTCTGGGGCTTCATTTGGGGAGGTGGCTCAAGGGCGTGTCCTCAGCGCCACCCCTGCCTGAACACAGGCCCCCAAGAGGGTCCCCTGAGTGCTGGCTGGGCCAGGAGCTGTGAGAACACCCCGCCAGCGGGGACCCTCTGCAGCCGGGTGGGGTCTGCAGCCCATCCTGCCCAGAGAGAAGCCCGGTGCTCAGCCCCTGGCCCTGCTGCACAGGCTGATCGCCAGATGCTCACAGCTGCCCAGCTCTCTCTCCAGCCGAGGGGCCTCCGGGTCCAGACCCCACGGGTGCCAGCTCCTGCTCAGGCTTGGGGGTGCCAGCAGCCCTCAGTTCTGCCTCTGACCCTTGTGTCTCTCGGCTTCACCCACAGGAAGAGACCCAGAGAACAACCAGGAGGCCTTGCAGGACTTTAAGGAGGTCGCAAAAGCCAGGGGATTGGCCTTGGAGATCTTCATCCCCCACCAGAGTGGTAGGAGAGCCTTGCCTGGTTTGGCCCCATGCCCCCACGCTGGCACAGCTGGCAGAGTGGCATCTTATGAGCACAACCACGTCTGACTTTGTCACCGTCCCTTCTGGGATTGTGTGAAATGGTCAATGAACAGGGCCTGGGGCCCCAATTGGTTCCTTGGGGTTTTCTGAATCCTGTGTTCCCTTTTTCTACAGAAACCTGCCCTCCTTGAAGAGGTTAGGGTAAGTGAACAGTGTAGAGCCACAGGACAAAGTACGTCTTGGGATCAATGGGACTACAGAAGGCCATGTGGTCCCCTGCCCCTCAGTCCCACCTGGGCAGGAGGCCCCACCCGGGCCAGGCAGGTGGGGTTTCTGCTCCTGACGTCATTGGCACACGGTATCTCCTTAGCTTTGGTCTCAGAGTGTCAGTCCCCACGCAGTCAGGAAGCCCTCTCTCGGCGAGCAGTCTACGGGTTCGGTGTGAGTGGGGAACGTCTCCACCCAGCTCCCCGGAGTGCTAGCGAGCAGGTGCGAAATCCCTCCACACCCAGAATAGTCACGGAGACTCTCTTAAGCCAATGAGCTGCTTAAGAGTCAGAAACACGGCAGCCGTGGACAGACACTTCTCTTGGGTCCTTCTCCCCCGCTGATGCTTTTGGAAACCGTCCAAGGTCACCTGCCCAGGTGCTCACAGAGCCATCCACTGGCCTGGAGTCACCTGTTGCACCTCCACATGCGGGCTTGGAGCCTGTGGGCAGCACAGAGGTCCCCTTCTGTCTGCTTAGATCCAATGGAGAGAGGTCCCCAGAGCCCACACCTGCACCCCCACTGCCACCCCCTGTCCCCCATCCAAAGCCTCACTGACCCCTCCTTCCCAGGACAGAGCGCCATGGCTCCCCAGCAGCCCTGGTGGCACCAGGGGGACCCCCTGTCCCACAGGACGTGGAAGGAGCCCCTGGGCCTGAGACCATCTGCCCCCTCCTCACCCTGCCCCCCTTGCCTGGCTCCTCATAAAGAGCGTCAGCATTCCCGGTGCCTCTGTGCGTCTGTGGGGCCCTCAGGTCGGCTGGGAATGGGGAGCCGCTGGGCAAGCCGGGGCAGGGACGAGGGGAGATCCCAGGGGTGCCCTGGTTCTCCGTGTGGGTGTGGCAAGTGGTGGGAGGGGGGACCCAGCCCAGCCTCCCCGGAGACAGTGGGTGTGGGGGCTCCCTTTATGCAGGGTCAGGGCCCACAGTCCCTGGTGGGGAGCAGCGAGCATCCCGGGCTTCCCCTGGACACAGCAGACCCCAAATGCAGACACTGGGGCTTGGCCAGGCAACACCGGGCGCGGGTCCCTGCTGCAGCCCCAGCGCCCCTCTGGGGCTGGGGGCCAGGCCGTCCCAGGCCTCGCCAGCCTCGGCTTCACATGTCATTCTGTAGTGACCATGCTGACCCTGCAAAGAGGCCAGACCCTCCAGCTGGGCACCTGCAGGGTGACCTGGTGGCCACCTGAGCCTAGGGCCTCTGTCCTGGGACTCCAGGGCCCTGCCCGGTCTGTCTGCCTCACCCTGATCTACCCCGAGTGGGCCTTGTCATGACATGGCTGCCCCGGGGGGCTGTGCAGAGAGAGGCCGAAGGCTGGCGGGGGCCCAGGCCCAGGGTCCTTTGTGGCCGTGGGCTAAGACTCAGGGTGTGGAGGCTGAGGTCTGACAGGGGACCATCCTGGGCAGATCCAGTCCCAGGCCTCTGGAGAAACAGGTCCAAGCTGGGGGTCCCCACGCCCACCTCCTGGGCCTCTATGCAGCCTGTCCTTGGGGTCCATCTTCCTGAGGAGGGGGCAGCAGAGGCCCTGAGGGAGATGCCTCCTCTGTGGGGATCTGAGCCCAGCACCTGTCCAGCACTGTCCACTCCCCACACTGGCCCTGCCTGGAGGTGTCCAGGTGCCAGGCCTGTGCTGGACAGCAGACTGTGGGGCGGGGGCGCTGTCTCCGGATGGCCCTGGTGTCCTGGGAGGTTGGTCATCCGCAAGGTGGGGCAGATCTCAACAGAGTCCTGCAAACCTCATTTCTGAGGAGGTGACCCGGAGGCCCGGAAATGGCAGACGATCCAGAGGCAGCTCTGTCCTCCATGACGTCAGACCACTGCATTCGTCTCCAACCTGACCTGGTTCTGGGCTGGAGACCCAGGACTGGCCCTAAAACAAAATGAGCCCCCATGGCCCCAGGCAGTGTGTGGACGCACAGAGGGTGGGAAGTGAGCTGTGGGGCTGACCCCGTGGAGGCCGTCTTCTTGCAGTCCCTCCTGCTCCTGGGGTGTGTTCCTTGTTCCTGGCTCTGCTGGGTCCCCTGGGAAGTGGCCACTGAGAAGGCGGGATCGCAAGGGGGGAGCCGAATGGGGCCACAGACCTGCAGAGGAGCCTGGCTGGCCTGGAGGGGCGGAAAGCCCGGCCCAGCACCTCCTCCCCGTGACCTTCTCTTTGCCATGACCCTAACATGCTCATTGGTTTCAGGGATTAGGAGCTGGACATCTTGGGTGGAGGGGGGGGTTATTCTGCTTCCCACTTGAAATAAAATGACTTTCTAGGAAATAGAAATGGAAACAGGCTGCGTGGTACAAGCCTGCTTTCCCTGCGCTGTGAGGCCTGTCAGGCGTAAGTCACTGCAGACCGCTGCCGGGTGTTCAGGAGCTTCCCTTTCCCGCTGGGAGGGACCCCAGGAGCCACGTGTGTCTGTGGGCTCGTAGCCAGAGGGGCTGCTGGGCGACACACTCCCTCCAGATGAGGCTTCTCACAAGGAATCAAACCCGACTGCAAGGACGGCTAATTACACAAGGTTAAGAATGTCCACCCGGGGATCCAAACAGAACGATTTACGCGTCCCCTACACTGCAGAACGGGGGACTTCCTGAAGGTGATAGAGGGTGGGACCTGTCTCAGGGCCGCCAGAGCTGGGATAAATGGGTGGCTGGGAGGCTGCCCCCCAGGCTGTGCAGCTGCCCCTCCTGACAGCCGCGCTCAGCCTGCACTCGGCCGCAAGCTGAGAAGCCCCAGTTTGTTACTGCCCGACCTCACGAGGTGAGAGCCTTTGGGAGGGGTGGCAGTGGCACTCCTGGGTCCCACATCAGCTCCTGGACTGGGTTGGCGTCTCAGTCGTGTTGTTCCCAGCCCCTGGTGGACTTGGGCCAGAGTCCCCTCCCCGTGTCTTCTGTGCTGTGTCCAGGCAGAGGAGGGGGCAGTGGGTTCCAGGCAGGTGCACCCCCCACTAATGCATGAGGATGCCTGTGCCCCGCCCCCAGCTTGCAGGACTCTGGTACATAAAGCACTGGGCGGGGGACATGCCGATCCCCAAGGGGAAGAGGGGCCACGGGCTGCCTCCCTTCAGCTTTGTGATAAACAGTTTCGGCAAGCTGGAATTCAGGATGAACTGCACATGAGCACGTCCTGGGGGCCTCTGTGCTTCCTCCAGCCCTGACCCCACGGGTGGGAAGTGGGGTCTGCAGCCGTCAGGTCTCATGCCAGCTCTGCGCTGAGCGGCACTCCTTCTGCAGTATTGCTGACTCTCCAAGGCCTCACTGCCACAATGTCCGTGGTAACAGTGCAGACACCAGCCCGACGCCAGGTGAGCACAGGACACAAGCGCTCGTCTGGGCTGGGCAAGGCTGCTCCCCCCACCCCCAGAAAACCACCAGTGTGGGTGCTACATCCGTGTCTGTGTAGAGGATTTTGCTCTCGGCCCTGTGGTCAGGCAGTGGACCAGGCACATCCAGGTTTGAGGGCTCCAGGTGCACCTAATCTGGGAGACCTACTTGAAGAACTCGAGCATCTAGGACAGGATGCAGCCAGGACCTGTCCCTGGGCCACGGGCAGCCTCAGGAAGAGAAGGGCTCCTTGGTGTGGCTGAACTCACCCCGGGTCATCCTGAATGTGGAGTGTGGGCTGGTCCTGGGCCCTGCACCCTACTGGCTTTTTTCCCAGCTGGAGGACACAGGGATGGTCCATGGGAAGTGGGGCCCTGGGGGCTTAGTCTGGCCATCATTGGGATGGACAGGCCAGGAAGGCCTTCTAGGGACTGGTGAGAGCCCAGGCTGGGCTGTGTGCGGTCCAGGTCTGCACCCTGGGTCCTGATGGGACAGGGACCCTGGGCTTAGATGGAGCAGGGAGAGGTCCTCTGGAAAAAACAAAGCAAGAGAATCAATCCATTGTGGGATTTGCTCTGGTCTGCAGGGGGACCCAGCTTATTTTTCTGACTTTGCCCAGGGGCTGCTTTTCTTCCTCCAGCCCTAAACAAATGATTTGCAACTTGGGCAATGTAGCAAGCAAGCCCAAAACAACATAGTAAAAACAGGAAGGATTCCATCTTAAAACCCAATTAGTTAAAAAGTAAGTTTCTTAACAAACAGACAATAACTCAGCCACCTTGGGAGCCAAGCAGGCAGCCCTGAGTGATAAGCTCCCAGAGCAGGAAGCTGCTATCCTGGGAGGAAATCAGAGCAGTAAAATTCTTATAAATAACCAGGAAGACTAATAAGAAACTTAGTGTTTCTTCAAAGGTAAACATTTTGTAACCGCTTAGCAGGTGTACATCCCTAGTCCTTTGTCTCTCAACCGCCTATAAAACCCCTGGACAGCGCACCACCCCGGGGCTCTTGCCCCTCCTGGCCCGAGCCAGGAGCTGTCCTCTTGCTTTCTCTGTAAATAAAAGTCTTTACCTTGCTCTCCTACCTTGAGTGTTTGCAAAGCTCATTCTTCGGCTCCACGAACAAGAACCCCGGCATCACTGAACAGCCCCTCCACAGATAAACTGCCAGCCTGGGTGGGCCACCTCGCTCCAGGAGCTCGGAGTCTCAGAGTGGGGCTCCAGGGACCCAGGCAGGCAGAGTGGAAGAGCCAGGACACAAGCACCCATCTGGGCTGGGCAAGGCTGCTCCCCCCACCCCCTGGAAAACCCCCGGTGTGGGTGCTACATCCTTGTCCACGTAGAGGATTTTGCTCTTGGCCCTTGGCCAGCAGGAGCAGGGAGCAGCTGTCCTGGGGCCAGGGGGTGCCCCGAGGCTGGAGCGGGGCTCAGGCTTGTGCCAGGGGTGCACACTGCTGCTCCTGTGTTCCAGGAAGGCCACTGGCTGCGCACAGTACAAGCTGCTCTTGGACGGAGTGTTGGAGCTTGGCATCTTCAAAACCCGTGAGTGGCTGAGGCGTATGCAGGGACCCTGACTGTCCCCTGTTGCTGCAGCAGAGTGGCACCTTATCCCCATCAAGTTCCTGCCAGGAAGGAAGATGCCACTGCGCACTGTGGGAGCATGACGAACAAGCACACCCAGAGAAGGATGCTCTCACTAGGACATCCCCACATCCGGCCGACGGCGGGCCCTGGGCCCCTGCCAGTGGAGCCCCGCCCGGGGGGACGCCTTGGGCCACCGTCTCACGTTGCCCATGTGTGCTCAGGGCCCGCCCGGTGCCCCACTTCCATAATCCTCTGGTGCGGCCATGCCCCAGGCCCTGGGGCACACCGGGTGACATCTGGAGAGTGGGCGTCCTGAGGAGGGAGTCACGAGGCCCAGGATGAGGCCCAGACCTGTGCTGGGCACCACACTACCATGGTCTTGGGCAGAACCTGGGCAGGCTGGGCCTCCTCCGTGTGGGTGTCCCTGGGGGTCTGTCCCGGCTCGCGCCCAGGGGGCTGTGCCCTGCTCCCTCTGGACGGTTGAAGCTCTCGCCTTCCTCAGAGCCCCTGGAACTCTTTGCTGGGTGACAGAGGGCATAGAGCATCTCCTGGCTCTGCTGAATTCTCCATGATAACTTGCAACATTTTGGCTTTTTTTTTTTGGTAAATTATGAAAAGACACAAATGGAGACTCAGTGGTAGGGTCGACCCTCCAGTCCCCTCATGGACAATTGTCCTTAAACATTTAAACACAGGATACAGGAGAAATTCCGTATGGATGTTCCCCCAGCAAATTCCATTTGTTTCTCTCACCTGGGACTTGCTCTAGGCCACCGGGGCTTAGCTCCCTCCAAGGCCTCTTTCCTCCCACATTCCCTCCTGCTGCCCGAGCCTCTGGCCGCCCCCTCCAGCTCCTCCCTGCCAGCCTCAGGCCAGTTTCCTCACCTCCTGTCTGCATGGTGCAGAGAGAGGCCTCTCAGGCTTTGTCCCCAACATCCGTGGGCTGCACACCTGGACTTCACCTTCTGCAGGTGTCTGGTGTTCCGCCTCTCCCCCTCTCCTGACGCCCCTGGTGGAACGCTGCCCTCTGGTCATGTCTGCCTCTGCTGCTGCTGCTGGATGAAGGGTCCGGTTCACAAGTGAGGGAGGTGCAGGCGCTCCACCTTCACTTCAACTCTCCTCTTCTCTCCCAGACCTGGAGGAGAACCAGCTGTCCATGCTCGACACCGACTACACCAGCTACCTGTTCCTCTGCATGGAGAACACCGCCGCCCCCCAGCAGAGCCTGGCCTGCCAGTACCTGGGTGTGTCACTGATGGGGCTTGACTGGCGGGGGTCCAGGGCCTGCGGGGCTTAATGTCCCTGGCCTGGTCAAAAGATCAACGCTGATCCAGGCTCCTGGCGGTGAGGTTCAGGGACGGCACCATTGGGACTATGACGTTCCGAACCCAACACAACCTGGGAGGAAACAGCGCAGGATCCCCTGCACGAAGCATTTCTTGTGCGGTTAGGGAGACGTCACACCTCAGCCATGCCAGACCCGGACAGCCCGGGACCGAGGGCCCTTTCCTCCCATGCCCCTGTAGACCCCCAAGCACTGCCCTGGGGGGAGAGGAGGGGCAGGGACCCCGAGGGGGGCTGAGCCCGACACCACCCCGGGAGCTGGGCCCGGCCATGCTCTGCCGGCCTCAGGATGTTGGCGTGTCCTTCCCGCACTGGCTCCCCAGGTGGGACCCTCGGGGTCCCCGAGCTCTCGGCCCAGGGACTGACCCATTGCCCCCACAGCCAGGACCCTGAAGGTCGACGATGAGGTCATGGAGAAGTTCGGCAGAGCCATCAAGCCCCTGTCCATGCGCACCCAGCTCTTCTTTAACCCGACCCAGGTGGAAGGTGACCATCCCCGTGCCCGAGTCCCCACTCGCCTTCTGCTGTGGCCCCTTCATCAGAAAGCCATGAGCACTGGGGGCCTCTTTCTCCATGGTGCCCCCAAGGCCCACTTCCCTGGGGGCTCCCTCCCCACCCCCCTGCCAGACCCTGGGGCCCGGGACTGTGGTGGCCAACTTGTGACTCTGCCTTCCCTCCCCCCCACAGAGCAGTGCCGCGTCTAGGTGAGCACCCGCCCGTCCATCTCCAGGGTAACGTGCCAGCCCTGCCCCGCATCCCGGGTGGGGGGCGGCTCCTCCGGACCCCAGACTCTCCTCCGTCCGGTCCCTGGGTCCCCTGTGGGAACGGCTAGAACCTGGGTCCCTCCAGGCGACCGCAGAAGCGGCTGGCAATGTCACAGCCAGTGTGACCCGCTCTGTCCTAAAGCCATCCAGTAAGTCTGGACATGTACCCTACTGTGGGACCACGTGCCTTCTTCTGGGGGCTGGGTTGTTGTTAAGGTGGGGAGGCTGGAGAAGGAGGAGGAGGTGGAGAGAGGACAGCCTGAGGGGTGGCACAGGAAGGGGTAGTGTCCCCTTGTAAAACCTGTTAGGTTCCCTTTAATACACAACCTTGAAGGAACGTTGGGTCCCCTTCACACACAGCCTTGAACTTCCTCCGGGCGCAGCAGCTTCTTATCACTCAGAAGCTGCACCCGAGTATATTGTCTGCATCAGTTTCTGTTTCTCAGAAGTCACAAGGCCACCATCCTGCTCACCAAGGCCCTAAATTCCTACATAAGCAGCACGTCCCTTGCTGCAGCTGCTGCTCTCTCCTTTCCGAGACAGCCACTCTGCCTGTTTGTCTTACAGGGAATAAAACCACGCTGATGGAGTTCTCATGTCCTTTGCGAGCGAGTGAGCCCGGTAGCTAAAAGAACCCTTTCAAAACCCAAATCGCTTGCCTCCCCATAGGAGAAACGAGCCCCCTGCCCTCCCTGGCCTTGGAGCCCAGGCTTTCCTTGTCCTTTGAAAGAAGTCGGCGGCCTGGTCCTGTCCCTTCCCCGCCTGGTCCATCTGCGCTCAGGCTGGAGCCCGCTCCGAGGATGCTCCTGGGCCCCTAAATAAACCATCAGGCTGCTCCAATGTGGTGTGCTTTCAGTGGGAGACGCGCGGTGCCCATGCGTCCTGCTGGCACCTCTGGGAACACCACAAACCCGGGGCGGGGCTTCTCTGGGGAAAATTCCGCAGATTTCTCACTGACAAAATAGGACAGTTTAATTTCACAAAACTTGTAAATTTGTAAAGCCATCTAGGAAAATGAAAACCCCAAAACTCATTAGCACTGATGAGCTCAGAGGAAAACTCAGCCCCTGTTGCTGGGTTAGTCAGCTAGAGGGGCTGAGACGGATCTGCGTGCAGTCAGCTCAGGTTACAAAGGAAGGCTGAAATCAGGAAAACAAGGCAAAAGTGAAAACTGGAAAATAAAAAACTCAGAGAAACTCAACGACAAATCCAGGTGCCTGTGCTCCAAGTGAGATGGGGGCCATGCAGAGGGATGTCACTCACCTGACAGGAACACCTGGGAATAAACACACAACATTTACGGGAACTGTCAGTGACCACAGCTTGAGAGAAAGTTAATTAAAAGAATCATACGGATTGTGGGATTCAACTCTAATGTTCTTTAATATAGGTAATATAACATAATATAAAATAAAATATAATATAATAAATTAATAATATAATATAATATAATTAATATAATATAATATAATATAATATAATATAATATAATATAATAAATATAATATAATATAATATAATATAATATAATATAATATAATATATAATATAATATAATATAATATAATATAATATAATATAATATAATATAGGTTATATAATATGGGTGATTTTCAAAGCCAAAACAGGTGCCCAAAACAGATCAGAGAAGACTAGACCAGCCCCTTCCCAAAGCAGACAGACAGACATGTGCGCAGAATCCCCCTGCCTGCCCCGGACCCTGCCCTCGGCTTTGGGCGGGGATGCCAGTTGTTGGGAATCTCTCACTCCTTTGGGAAGAGACTGGTCGTGTGATAAGCAGTCCCAGGACACCCCAGGGGCAGGCACTGCCACGGTTCTCGCTGAGGTACAGGGCGCCCCCTCTGACCAATGGGTGGACTGCAGTGCCTGACATCCAGACGCACACCCCACCTCCTGCCTCCAGGGCGCCCCATGCATGGATGCAAACCCCTAAGTCGCACAGTTGCCCTGGAATGCAGCAGCATGGGGGAGCATCTACCTGAGTTTCATGCCCAGAAGACAGCTCTGAACAACACACTGTCAGATAATAAAGATCAAGAAGATAGTGATTTCTCTGTAGATGATGAAGTCTGTTAAAAACTCTGTCCTGGAAGTTCTCTAAATAGATGTGGAGCAATTTCCAGTATTTGCCGTTAAATGAAGAAAAGGAGTGGAGAAGCATGCAACTTTTTTTTCAGCCCATGATGGTTTTAATGACCACAAAGCAAAACATCATAAGGCTTGGTCGGTTCCAATATGGGGGAATGCAGACAGTGACAGGTGAACATCCTCAACCCCAAATCAAAATCCTGGCCAGATCCCACACACTCTGTCATCAGACAATGTTGACCATGCTGTGTGACGCCCATCTACTAGCCTGCTGCCCAAGCCCACCCTGGGTCTTGCCGCTGAGGCAGTGCCCCTACTTACTCATACTTTGATCTTTTGTAGGAATATATTCTAGAGAAAAATGGACCACGAGGAAACCTGAACTTCAACCCCACTGTCACATTCCTGCGGGTCATGATACTGAGGTCACCATCCACTGGAGTCCCAGTTAAAACAGACGACCCACAGGAAGAGGATAACGTAGGGACGACTCAGTGAGGAGGTTCTTGCCTGAAAACGAAAAGGATAGCGCCCTAACCGGGCACTAAGAAGCCAAGCTCTTAACGTTCACAGTCAGCAGATAAGGACACTAAGGGATTCATTAATTTGTTGAAATAAAAAGTTCAGTGGAACAAAACAGCGTCAAGAATAGACCACTCTTGGTGCGCTGACAAGATAAGGGTGGTATTTCAGTTCAGCAAAGTATGTCTTATTCAATAGAGACACATAACTTCCTGAGTCGGGGAATGACCCCTCTACTTACAGTTTCTGGAAGAGTTTTTGCAAGATTGGTACAACTGTTTTCTTAAATGTTCGGTAGAATTTTCCAGTTAAGCCAACTAGGGTTTGAGATTTTGTTGGTGGGTGGGGAGGGGGATATTTTTATCTACAGATTCAATTTCTATTAGAGACATGGGTCAATTCTGGTTATCCATTGCTTCTTTAATAAGCTTTGCTACTTTGCATCTTTCCAGGAATTTATTCATTTTGTCCTAGTTATCAAAATTATTTCCATAAAATTACTCAGAATATTCCCTTGTTTTCTTTTTAATGTTCATAGGATCTGTAGTGATGTACCCTTCTTCATTCCTAATAGTGATACGTGTCAACAATCTGGTTTTTCCTGATTAGTCCAGCTAGAGATTTATCAATTTTCTTGATCTTTTCAAAGATCAAACCAGCTTTTGATTGATTTTCTCTATTGTTTTTCTGTTTTCTTCTTCACTGATTTTTTGCTAATATGTTATTTCTTTTCTCCTGCTTACTTCGGTTTTAAGTTATTCTTCTAGTTACATAAGCTGTAGGCTTAGATTTTTTGAATTGAGGATTTTAGGTTGTCTAATAGAAGCATTTAATGCCAGAAATTTTCTTCAAAGTACAGTTTTAGCTACTCCACATATTTTAATATATTTTATTCTCATTTTTATCCAGTTCAAAAGATTTTCTGATTTCCCTTGTGAAATTCACCCATTGGATATTTATTTATTATTATTTTTTTAATATAATTTATTTTATTATCATTAATCTACAATTACATGTGCAATATTACGGTTATTAAACTACCCCTTCATCAGGTCCCCCCCACCAACCCCATTACAGTCACTGTCCATCAGCGTAGTGAGATGCTGTAGAATCACTACTTGTCTTCTCTGAGTTGTACTGCCCTCCCCGTGCCCCCACAACATTACATCTGCTAATCATAATGCCCCTTTTTCCCTCTTGTCCTTCCCTTCCCGCCCATTTTCCCCAGTCCCTTTCCCTTTCCTTGGTAACTATTAGTCCGTTCTTGGGTTCTGTGAGTCTGCTGCTGTTTTGTTCCTTCAGTATTTTTTCTTTGTTCTTATACTCCACATATGAGTGAAATCATTTGATACTTGTCTTTTCGGCTTGGCTTATTTCACTGAGCATAATACCCTCTAGCTCCATCCATGTTGTTGCAAATGGTAGGATTTGTTTTCTTCTTATGGCTGAATAATATTCCATTGTGTATATGTACCACCTCTTCTTTATCCATTCATCTACTGATGGACACTTAGGTTGCTTCCATTTCTTGGCTATTGTAAATAGTGCTGCAATAAACATAGGGGTGCATCTGTCTTTTCAAATTGGGCTGCTGCATCCTTAGGGTAAATTCCTAGGAGTGGAATTCCTGGGTCAAATGGTATTTCTATTTTGAGTTTTTTGAGGAACCTCCATACTGCTTTCCACAATGGTTGAACTAATTTGCAGTCCCACCAGCAGTGTAGGAGGGTTCCCTTTTCTCCACATCCTCGCCAACATTTGTTGTTGTTTGTCTTTTGGATGGTGGCCATCCTCACCGGTGTGAGGTGATATCTCATTGTGGTTTTAATCTGCATTTCTCTGATGATTAGCGATGTGGAGCATCTTTTCATGTGCCTGTTGGCCATCTGAATTTCTTCTTTGGAGAAGTGTCTATTCATGTCCTCTGCCCATTTCTTAATTGGATTATTTGCTTTCTGTTTGTTAAGGTGCATGAGTTCTTTATATATTTTGGATGTCAACCCTTTATCAGATACGTTTTTTATGAATATATTCTCCCATACTGTAGGATGTCTTTTTGTTCTACTGATGGTGTCCTTTGCTGTACAGAAGCTTTTCAGCTTGATATAGTCCCACTTGTTCATTTTTGCTTTTGTTTCCCTTGCCCGGGAGATATGTTCATGAAGAAGTTGCTCATGTTTATGTCCAAGAGATTTTTGCCTATGTTTTTTTCTAAGAGTTTTATGGTTTCATGACTTACATTCAGGTCTTTGATCCACCTTGAGTTTACCTTTGTGTATGGGGCTAGACAGTAGTCCAGTCTCATTCTCTTACATGTAGCTGTCCAGTTTTTCCAACACCAGCTACTGAAGAGGCTGTCATCTCCCCATTGTATATCCAAGGCACTTATATCAAATATTAATTGACTGTATATGTTTGGGTTAATGTTTCGATTTTCTATTCTGTTCCACTGGTCTGTGGGTCTGTTTTTGTGCCAATACCAAATTGTCTTGATTACTGTGGCTTTGTAGTAGAGCTTGAAATCAGGGAGTGTAATTCCCCCTGTTTAATTCCTCCTTCTCAGGATTGCTTTGGCTATTCGGGGTCTTTTGTGGTTCCATATGAATTTTAGAATTATTTGTTCCAGTTCATTGAAGAAAGCTGTTGGTAGTTTGATAGGGATTGCATTGAATCTGTAGATTGCTTTAGGTAGTATAGCCATTTTGACAATATTTATTCTTCCTAGCCAAGAGCATGGGATGCATTTCCATTTGTTAGTGTCCTCTTTAATTTCTCTTAGGAGTGTCTTGTAGTTTTCAGAGTACAGGTCCTTCACTTCCTTCGTTAGGTTTATTCCAAGGTATTTTATTCTTTTTGATGCAATTGTGAATGGAATTGTTTTTTTGATTTCTCTTTCTGTTAGTTCATCATTAGTGTATAGGAAAGCAACAGATTTGTGTGTTAATTTTATATCCTGCAACTTTGCTGAATTCAGATATTAGCTCTAGTAGTTTTGGAATGGAGCCTTTAGGGTTTTTTTATGTACAGTATCATGTCATCTGCAAATAGTGACAATTTGACTTCTTCTTTACCAATCTGGATGCCTTGTATGTCTTTGTTTTGTCTGATTGCTGTGGCTAGGACCTCCAGTAGTATGTTGAATAACAGTGGAGTGGGCATCCCTGTCTTGTTCCCGATCTTAGATGAAAAGCTTACAGCGTCTCACCATTAAGTATGATGTTAGCTGTGGGTTTGTCATATATGGCCTTTATGATGTTGAGGTACTTGCCGTCTATACCCATTTTGTTGAGAGTTTTAATCAGGAATGGATGCTGAATTTTGTCAAATGCTTTTTCAGCATCTATGGCGATGATCATGTGGTTTTTGTTCTTCTTTTTGTTGATGTGGTGGATGATGTTGATGGATTTTCGAATGTTGTACCATCCTTGCATCCCTGGGATGAATCCCACTTGATCATGGTGTATGATCCTCTTGATGTATTTTTGAATTCGGTTTGCTAATATTTTGTTGAGTATTTTTGCATCTACGTTCATCAGGGATATTGGTCTGTAATTTTCTTCTTTGGTGAGGTCTTTGCCCAGGTTTTGGTATTAGAGTGATGCTGGCTTCATAGAATGAGTTTGGAAGTGTTCCCTCCTCTTCTATTTTTTGGAAAACTTTAAGGAGAATGGGTGTTATTTCTTCTCTATATGTCTGGTAGAATTCAGAGGTGAATCCATCAGGCCCGGGGGTTTTGTTCTTGGGTAGTTTTTTGATTACCAATTCGATTTCGTCGCTGGTGATTGGTCTGTTTAGTTATTCTGTTTCTTGCTTGGTCAGTCTTGGAAGGTTGTATTTTTCTAAGAAGTTGTCCATTTCTTCTATGTTTTCCAGCTTGTTAGCATATAGATTCTCATAATATTCTCTTATGATTCTTTGTATTTCTGTGGGGTCCGTCGTGATTTTTCCTTTCTCATTTCTGATTGTGTTTATGTGTGTAGATTCTCTTTCCTCTCTTAATGAGTCTGGCTAGGGGTTTATCTATTTTGTTTATTTTTTCAAAGAACCAGCTCTTGGTTTCATTGATTTTTTCTATTGTTTTATTCTTCTCAATTTTATTTATTTCTTCTCTAATCTTTACTATGTCCCTCCTTCTGGTGACTTTGGGCCTCATTTGTTCTTCTTTTTCCAATTTCAGTAATTGTGTCTTTAGACTATTCATTTGGGAATGTTCTTCCTTCTTTAAATAGGCCTGGATTGCAATATACTTTCCTCTTAGAACTGCCTTTGCTGCGTCCCACAGAAGTTGTGGCTTTGTGTTGTTGTTGTCATTAGTCTCCATATATTCTTTGATTTCTGTTTTGATTTGGTCGTTAACCCATTGATTAATTAGGAGAGTGTTGTTAAGTCTCCATGTATTTGTGAGCCTTTTTGATTTCTTTCTAAAATTTATTTCTAGTTTTATACCTTGGTGATCTGAGAAGTTGGTTGGTAGGATTTCAATATTTTGAAATTACTGAGGTTCTTTTTGTGGCCTAGTATGTGGTCTATTCTGGAAAATGTTCCATGTGCACTTGAGAAGAATGTGTATCCTGTTGCTTTTGGGTGTAGAGTTCTGTAGATGTCTGTTAGGTCCATCTGTTCTAGTGTGTTGTTCAGTGCCTCTGTGTCTTTACTTATTTTCTGTCTGGTTGATCTGTCCTCTGGAGTGAGTGGTGTGTTGAAGTCTCCTAAGATGAATGCATTGCTGTCTATTTCCTCCTTTAATTCTGTTAGTATTTGTCTCACATATGCTGGCGCTCCTGTGTTGGGTGCATATATATTTATAATGGTTATATCTTCTTGTTGGACTGACCCCTTTATCATTATGTAATGTCGTTCTTTATCTTTTGCTACTTTATTCATTTTGAAGTCTATTTTGTCTGATACAAGTACTGCAACACCTGCTTTTTTCTCTTTGTTGTTTTCATGAAATATCTTTTTCCATCCCTTCACTTTTATTCTGTGTATATCTTTGGATTTGAAGTGAGTTTCTTGTAGGCAGCATATAGATGGGTCTTGCTTTTTTATCCATTCTGTTACTCTGTGTCTTTTGATTGGTGCCTTCAGTCCATTTACATTTAGGGTGATTATTGATAGATACGTACTTCTTGCCATTGCTGGCTTTAGATTCGTGGTTACCAAGGGTTCAAGGGTTGCTTCTTTAGTATCTAACAATCCAACTTAACTTTCTTGTTAAGTTATTGTAAACACAGTCTGATGTTTCTTTATTTCTCTCCTTTCTTATTCCTCCTCCTCCATTCTTTCTATAGTAGGTGTTTTATTATTTGCCTTTAGTTAGTATTTGGATGGTCTGCTTTCTTTGCTATGATTTTATTTTCTCTGGTGACATCTTTTTAGCCTTAGGTGTGCTTCCATCTAGAGCAGTCCATTTAAGATATTCTGTAGTGGTGGTTTATGAGAGGCAAATTCTCTCAACTTTCGTTTGTCTGGAAACTGTTTAATCCCTCCATCATATTTAAATGATAATCGTGCTGGATACAATATTCTTGGTTCAAGGCCCTTCTGTTTCATAACATTAAATATATCATGCCATTCTCTTCTGGCCTGTAAGGTTTTTGTTGAGAAGTCTGATGATAGTCTGATGGGTTTTCCTTTGTAGGTGATCTTTTTCTCTCTCTAGCTGCCTTTAATACCCTGTCTTTATCTTTGATCTTTGCCATCTTAATTATTATGTGTCTTGGTGTTGTCTTCCTTGGGTCCCTTGTGTTGGCAGATCTATGAGCTTCAGTGGACTGCGAGACTATTTCCTTCCCCAGCGAGGGAGTTTTCAGCAATTATTTCTTCAAAGACACTTTCTATCCCTTTTTCTCTCTCTTCTTCCTCTGGTACTCCTGTAATGCGAATATTGTTCCGTTTGGATTGGTCACACAGTTCTCTTAATATTCTTTCATTCCTAGAAATCCTTTTATCTCTCTCTGCCTCAGCTGCTCTGTACTCCTGTTCTCTGTTTTCTATTCCATTAACAGTCTCTTGCATCTCATCCATTCTGCTGTTAAGCCCGTCGATCGCTTGTCTGATTTCTGTATTGTCTTTCCTCAGTTCCCTCACTTCCTCCCTCAGCTCTTGCACATTTCTCTGTAGGTCCATCAGCATGGTTATGACTTTTATTCTGAATTCTTTTTCAGGAAGACTGTGCATTTCCATCCCTTCAGACTCCCTCTCTGGGGTTGTCTGGTTGATTTTGGTCTGAACCGTATTCCTCTGTCTTTTCATGGCTATATAATTGGTCACTGATAGTTGCCAAGTATGTCAGCTGGGCTCTTTAAGACTTTAAAAAGAGAAGAAAAAAAAAGAGAAAAAAAAGAAGAAAGAAAGAAAGAAATAAAAAAAAGAAAAAAGAAAGAAAAGAAAAAACGAAAACAAAACAAAAAAAACACCCACCAGATGTAGATTCTGTGGGAATGCTGTAGGTGGCGCTGTTGCCCCACTATTCCACAGCTGTGACTGCGCCAGTCCGCAGGGCCCTTTATCGCTCTGGCAGGGGTGGGAATGAATAGGAGGCTGTTGATCTCATTGAGAAGTGTAAGTATGGCTACGCTTCCTCAGTCGCCAGCTAAGGCGTCTGAAACTCCCCAGGACTCCCAGCCTGCTGGGCTGAGTGTGCTGGGGCGATCCGGCTCCTCCGCTGGGCTCCTGTCTCTTTAAGACCGCTGAGGAAAGCGCGCACTTTTTTTTTCCTTCCCGGAGCCGGCTGCAAGCCCCCTGGCGCGTTCCCCGCTCAGATCCTGCCCCTCTGTCTCTCCAATCTCCGCTGCACTGCGCAATGTGGGTCAGCGCTCCCCGCGCAGATCACCGGGGCTGGCTACTTCGCGGGGTGTACTTCCACTCCCTCCCGGCTCTGAATCCTCTCCTCCCGCCGGTGCGCTGGGGTGGGGGAGGGCTCGGGTCCCGCCGGGTCGCGGCTCCGTATCTTACCCGCCTCTTGGGTGCCGAGTCCTCTCGGGTGTCGCTGCACGCTGTGCGCTTTCCTGTGTATTCTCGTCTCTCTTTTAGGAATAGATGTATTTGCTGTGTTTTCGTAGATAAATATAGTGTTGGGAGGAGATTTCTGCCGCCCTGCTCACACCGCCATCTTCCCGGAAGTCTCCACCCATTGGATATTTAGCTATGGTTTGTTATGGTCTGTATAACCTTTGCTATTGGTTTCTATTTGAATCCCTTTGTTGACAAAAAATACACATTGTATAATTTCCATTCTCCTACATTTTGAGGAAATTCTTTTATGGTCCAGAATATGGTCTCTGTGGCTGAATATTCTGTGTGTGCTTGTAATCTGCTGATGACAGGTGGTTGATTTTCAGGTCCAGTTGGTTGAGAGTAATGTTCAAGTACTCTATCTTCACTTATTTTCAGTCTAGTTTTTCTGTGCATTACTAAGAGAGGAGAGTTGAAGACTCTAAATGTGGAGGTGGGTCATGCTGCTTTGAGCTGTGTGAGTGTTTGTTCTGAGTATTGTGAAGCTGTTAGTTGTTGCATGCATACTTGTGATGACTGGATTCTCTTCATGAATTTATCCTTTTAAAAAACTGTGTATTGTGTTGTTAGATTTTTATATATTTGACATGCATTTGCATCTTCTTTTCCGTGAAGAATCAAATCATATCCCTTGGTGTTTATTGATTTGTAGGAGCTCTTTATATATTAAAGAAATTAGATATTATTTGTGCCATCAGTTAGAAATAGTTTTTCTCAGTTTATCATTTCTTTTCTTAACTTGGTTTGTGGTGTCATTTCAATGTGCTTCTTGATGTAGTTAAATTTACCAATGTTTTCTTTTAAAGCTTTGACTTGTTGCAATTTTTAAATATTTTTTAGAAAAGCCTCCCATATTCTGAAATTTAAATAATTTCTTCCTAGAATTTCCATTGTTCCCATCTTTCGCTCCATCAGCAATTCATTTGTTTTAATTCATGAGTTAAGACTCAAACTACACTTTCCAAATGTCCACCCAATTTTCCCAAGACCATTTATTAATCAATGAGTCTTGTCACATTCCTATTCACAGATTTTCATTCTCTTCTACAGGTCAGTTCATTTATGTGCTAGAACTAGTGTTTGATCATTTCATGTTTAATGTCTGGTTTAGGTAGTTTATCCTTATTAGTTTTCTTTCATCAGAGTTTTGTGAGTTATTCTTACTTAATTTAGGTCTTCAAATATACTTTAGAATCAAATGGTCTGATAAAAAATATGGTCAACACTTTTATGGGACTGCATTACATTTATAATTTGACTTATGGAGAATTGACATCTTTATGGAATTTTCTATCCATGACTCTGATGTATCTTTCCTTTGTTTATGTGTTTTGTTGAGTCCTCAGGAGTGTAAATTTTTTCCATATTGAGTTTGCATAATCATTAAATTTATTATTCAAAATATTTTCAATGTTATCAGAGTTTTTACAATAGCAATAGAATAGGTCTTATAATTTTTCTCTTGTGATTTTGCTATAATGAATTTTATCAATTGCTTTACTAATATGAATCATTCTTGCAATCCTGTAATGAATCTTTTGTGTATCATCCTTTAAAAGTGTTGCGTCTGTGTGATAAAATTTTAGTATTTTTACGTTGATATTCAAAATGAAATTGGTCTATAAATTTCTTGTTAGGTTTTGAAAACAAAGTCTTAACTTCATAAAAATTACTTGGAAAGTTTCCTTATTATTTTTAGCAGTTGAATGAACTGTTCCTTAAAATTGTGCTATATTTTCCTTATAAAAGTGTTTGGAATTGGTGTTTTTTGGGGGAAATAACTCTTTAATGACATTTCTTTCTAGTTTTTCTCTTTCTTTCTTTCCTTTTTCTTTATTTATAGGAAATCAGTTCTTTAATATCTGACAGCTCTCCCACTGTCAGGTTAGGGTAATTTATATTTTCCTTGACAACTGCCTATTTCAACCAGTTTTTCATTTTTTCCATGAGGTTGAGTAAACCTCTTCTTCCTAATGATTCTTTAGTTTCTTCTCCTTTTGTGGTTACTTTCCCAATAATAGCATGTATTATTTTCTGTATTTTTGTCTTTTCCCTTTTTTCTCAATTAGGCTACCTAATGGCTTGTCTATTTTATTGATATTTTTAAAGAATCACCCCTTGATCAAGTATATCATTTTTCTATTTTATAATTCAGCAATTTCTGCTTTTATATTTGCAGTATCTTCCTCATTCCTTCCTATGTTTTTCTTGTGTATTCTCCCTAATTTTGGAGTGGTATGGCTAATTAATTCATTTTCATTCACTATGCTTATCACAATTATTTTTAGGACAACGGATTTTCCTCTGGGTACCGCTTTATCTGGATCCCTCAGAATCTGATATGCTGTGTTTTAAATTTCTTTTATAAACATTTTCCAATTTCCTCTTTAGCTCAAGAGTTGCCCTGTAGTTTCCATCTTCTTGCAGTAAAAGAACTATAGACCGATCTAGCTCATGAAGAGGAGAAACTGACTTTGGTCATCCTGAAACAAGAGTATCCCTTTGCTTGGCTGGTCGTCTGTGTACAAATCCATCTGGGTAGGTGGAGGGAGCAGAGGGTCAACTGGGACACGTGTTCGGGATTCTGAGGCCCATGTTGACTTTCTCTTTGTGATGTTTATCAGAGCCGCCTTAAAGCCCTCATTCCCACCTGCAGCCCGAGTCTGAACTGGTGCTTACTTCTTTCCTGCCTCATGCGTTAAGGGTCAGATCCTGGGTTACTGGGAAGTCGCAGAGGCAGCCAAACCCTGGGCTAATGAGACACAAAGACCCACCGTGAGGAACGGCCTGAGGAGTCCGCAGAGCCTGGCAGGTGCTGGGCTCACCCTGTGCTCGGGGGGAGGGCCCCGCAGCGGGAGCCCGAGGACTTGGGAGGGGGAAGTGATGTTCTGTTCCAGAGCCAGTTCTGGCTGACCTCATCTGCCTTGGGCTCCAGGCCAACCCTGGTCACTAACAATGGGTGAATAGGGCCGAGTGCTTGGCACACTGTATCTCGTTCTTGCCACCTGCATGGGCAGCCGATTGGCAAGGGTCAAAAGGGACAGTGGACATGAAAGCACCTTGGAAAGTTGGAGGGATCAAGAAAAAGAGAAGCTGAATGGTCTATCCAATATGAGCTAAGGAAGCCATTCATCCATCCTCTCACCCCTCCATCCACCCATCCAGCCATCTATCAGTCCAACCAGCCATCTACCATCCATCCATCCACCCACGTATCCACCCGTGGTTCCTTTTCTCAGGCACCATCTGCAGTGCTAGTTTTGCGATCTCTGCTGGCTCCACGCCAGCCCAGTAGTGTTCCACAGTCCGCCTCACAGTGAATGCTGCACAGGGTTCCTGAGCGGCCAGGGTAGACTGCAGACACCTTTCAAAATGCAAGAACGTTTCTGCTACCCAGGTGTGGATCCAAATGGTGTCATCGTGGTATGACAGATGTATATGTCAAGCGAGGCTGGCAGATTCAGCTGGTAGAGAAGCAGTGGGACCTTTAGATTCAGGAATTGTTTTACTTACATCGATAGCAAACTCCAAGATCAGCAAAGGTGCCAGCCCCTGTGTCCTTTGTCCTATAGGCCGCCACCAACACAGAAGGGGCTGATGGCAGTGCGACAGCGGTGGTGGGGGGCCCTTTTGCTGAGCAGCCCTTCTTAGACACAGTTAAGCAATGTTAGAGTCTGCAGCTGTGCCTTGAGGGGCCACGCAGAAAGTTCATATCTCATCAAGACTCAGGAGACAGGACTCCCGTGACAGCCTCCCCGGAAGGTGTGGCTTCTGAGCGGTGTCCTTGCAGCCCCTCAAAAGCTCCCATGGTCTGTGCCCCACAGAGCATCCTCCCAAGGTTCCGAGTAGGTGGTGTAAGTCTGTGCCTGACAGTGTGGACGTATGCAAGGTGGCCAGGGTGCCACGGAGAGCCAGACCCTGACAGTTTGGACCCCAAATTCTTGTGAGCTTCAGGAAAGCCTGTGTCAGATAATGGCTCTCACGCCTTGTCTTGAGCAAGGATGGGTTTGCCAGCTGACCCACTGCAGAAAGGGCATCCCCTGCCCCCTTCAGAGGCCTACAGGCGGTTAGTGAGGTCAAGCTGAGTTTGCCAACCACCCGCCCAGGGTGAGGGCTTCCTCCCGCCTTTTCCCAGTAGCAGCCCCTCTGGCAGGCTCGTGTTTGGTGCCGGGAGGAATGGCTCCTTGCTGGTGTTCATCTTGCACAGGTAACAACAATAAGCTGGGGTGACATGAAATCACATTCTTGTCGAGACTTTGGGCCCTTTGCAAGTTCATGGAGTGAACAGAACAAAAGTCCAAGAATGTCTGGGTGTCACCGGGTCCTCATCACCACCCTCCTGTGGGGAACATCACAGCCTCACCTCCTCGGAACCCCTCTGTGCTCCTTGTTGAGGCTGACGTGACCTGGACGTCCCAACACTCAGGCGTGGGTCCCAGGTACCCTTAGCATCCGCCTCCCAAGGCTGAGTCCAAGGGCCTCACCCCCACCTTGCCCACTGTGCCCCCCATGCCCATCTCCCCTGTCTGGGAGCTGGTCAGCTTGCCGGCCTCACTCTTGTCCACCTTGGCCTGGGACCTAAGGCCCTCTGTCCCCTGCATTCCCACTCCCCTGCTGCAGGCCCTGCCACTGCCCCAAGCTTTTGGGGACAGGGCTCACGGAATCCTCTGGGCCTGGGAGCTCCCACCTCAGCCCTGGAGACACCAGAGGCCACTGCGTGGAAGCCAGGGAGGCGGGGCCTGTGCTGGGTCAGCAGAGGTGGGTGGCCAGGCTGTGACGGCGCAGGCAGGGTCGGGATTAACTGCTGTTTGCTTTCAGGGAGAACGCTGACCAGTCTAAAGACAGGGGGACCTGGACAGGGTGGGGCGGCGCTGACCTCAGGCTGGCCACCCCAGGCAATGGAGATGGCCACTGTTGGGAGAGCGGGCACCCGGGTGGTGCCGTGTGTTGCCCTCTCGGTGGGTCAGCCCTGAGGTCCATCCACACCTCCTCGTGGCACCTGTCCCATCCCCCCAGCACAGAGGGTGACCTGGCCTTTGGGTGACTCTCCTCAGCAGCCGAGTCCCCCCGTTCCCCATGCGGCCAGGCCCTGGCCCACTCCTCCTGTGTGTCTGTCTGGTTTGCCAGCAGAACCATGTCTCTACCTACTCTCCTCTTCCTTTTCCCACACTCAGCCCTTCATTTTGAGGTTAATTTCCACATCCTCAAAGATTCTGGTTGTGTCATGCGGCTGTCTGCTGGACTGTCACTGAAGCTGGGGAAGCCTGTGGCTCTCCTTCCAGCTCGGTGACCAGGCGTCTCCAGCCGGAGGGAGAGGGGCACAACCAGCATGAGCCATGTCCTGCCTGGGCCAGAAATATGGAGATTCCTAGTGTAAAGGGACACTTACCCCCTGCTGCCTGCCCCTTGTGTGTCTCTAAAAATATCCTGCTATTCAAATTAAACCTGACATGTGTCTCAGGGACAGTTGTACACCACCCTGGTTCACGCATGTGCCAGGAGCTGTGGGCAGGACAGGCCAGGGCAGATGGGTCACGGCCCCTCCCATCCAGGATCAGACGGGATGAGGGTCGTGCTCCCAGCTGGACCGGTCATGGTGCGCTCCTTGGAGAGTCTGGCTGCTGCCCCGCGAGGGGAGAGACGGGGAGTGGGTTGGGGACAGAAGCCACCTTCTCTGGTTCTCTGCTTTGGGAAGCTTCCTGCAGGGTGCGGACACACAGGTGTGCTGACGCCCAGATGTTCAGAGCCTGCGAGTCCCTCCCACTGGCAGGCGGGGGGCGGCAGCAGGGGGTTGCCCTGACAGCCCCAGCTCACAGCGGCTGTGTGGACAGGGCTCCTCACCCAGCCAGCCTCCCGCGCCCAGCCCTGGGGGAACGGCAGCCTGCTCCCCAGGGCTCCTCCCAGGCTCATGGCCCCGCCCCCATCGCCCCCCCCTGCCTCACTCACCTCCCTGTCTGTGGCCCTTGGAGTCCAGGTGTGGGCATCACGGTAGCCAGCTTTCAGCCCCAAGGGGGCCCCCCAGCGGGCAGCACGGCCCCAGAGCCTGCCAGGGAGCCTCTGTGGAGACCCAGGCCCAGGCTCTGGGGTCCTCCATCCTGCCTGCACACTCCTCTGGGCCCAGGGAGTTTGGCCCGTGTGTCCCCTTGGCATCAGCTCTGATCCCAGCAGAGCCCCGGCGCACCTTGTTCCTGCACAGCAGCCCGCCAGGGCAACTTCCCCGCCCACATGCTCCCTGGAGCATCACGCCCCCAGGGGGGCTGCAGACCCAGGAGGCCCCCACAATGCCAGAGAGAGGGAACAGGAGGGCCGGACCCCGACTGGCCGAGGTGCAGAGGGGAGCGGGATGTCCAGGCTTTGGGTCATCTGGACCCAGCCTCCGAGGAGGCACTGGGAGGGGGCAGAAGCCGAGGGGTCCTGCCTGAGCCCTCCGGCCACCCCATGAGGTCTGGACATGCAAGGTGGCCCTGCCTTCTGGTTACAGGCAGCTGGTCTGCACGAACCTCTCCTGAGCTCCCAGCCTGATGCTGTGCGGGGACTGCGGGGCCACGTGGGAACGAGATGGCAGCGGGGCCTTCACGGTCTTCGAGGAGCATAGTCGACAGAGTGTGTGGCCACGTCCAGCCCAAGGGTGCTCACACTGGGGACAGGTGACAGGTGTGTGAGGGGTGGGTCTGCAGTGTGGTGGTGCCCTAGTGCGGGATAGATGGCCAGCTGCGGGCACAATGCCCACTTCCTGCGTGGAGCTCTCTGGCCACTGGCTGGCCCAACCCCCAGGACACAGCTGTCCTCTGTGCTGGCTCTGACCTGTCATCGTCCACAGCCCAACCCAGGAAGTGTTCCTGATTCTGGTGGCCAACCAGGACCTGCACCCCAGACCCTTCCCTCTGGCCCTACCAGGAAGGGTCCAGGCCCCAGGGACACAGAGCACCTTCCTGTTCCAACTCAGAAGGAAGTCAGTGACTGTCCTAGAAAGACGGCCTCATGCTGTCCTGGGAGATGATGTCCTCATGCTCCTGAAGATGAGCCTCAGGCGATTCGGGGAACCACACGGTGGGGGTCCCAGTGGTGCTGGCTTGCTGCCCTCACCAGCCTTCCTCCCCTATAAGGCGGAGCCCCCGCCCGGCCTCCTCACTCTCCTGGGCTCAGAAGGGCGACCGCACCATGCAGTGCCTCCTGCTCACCCTGGGCATGGCCCTCCTGTGTGGCATGCAGGCCGCCGACGTCCTGCAGGCCATGGGGAGCCTGGACCTCACAAAGGTATGGTGTGGCTGTGGTCAGGATGGTCTGAGAGGGGGCAGGAAGGCCTGGACCTCAGAAACCTAAAAGGAAGACAAAGTGAGGCCTTCATGTGGGGGGACACCTTTGTCCCCCAAAGGTTGGAGGGACTTGTCCAGCTCCAGCCACCTGAACTCCAGATATCACGGTCGCCTCAGTCCTGGGAGATGCCTGCACGGCCGCACCCTGAAGGGGAGCTGCCGTAGGACAGGCTGGGGTGCAGGACACAGCCGTGCCGAGTCCACAAGAACCCCCCCAGGACCGGCACAGAGCGGGTGTCCTGGATCCTGGTGCAGCACATACCCTACACCGTCTGAGAAATCTGGGCGACAGGGGACCCCGCCTGGCTGGTGGGGGCAAGCCGGTGCACGCCCCAAGAACCACAGCCCAGCTCACGCCAAGGCCACCCCGGGGGAGCTGGGAACAGGCAGGGCCTGGCCGGACAGGGCGGGACAGAGCGTCCTCTGTGGGCCTGGGTCCCCTCCCGCCCCCAAGGGCAACTGAAGGCTCCCCTCCCGCCAGGCGGCTGGGACCTGGCACTCCATGGCCATGGTGGCCAGCGACATCACCCTCCTGGACTCTGTGAGCGCCCCCCTGAGAGTGTACATCCAGGAGCTGAGACCCACCCCCGAGGACAACCTGGAGATCGTCATGAGCCAATGGTGGGTGTGCCGAGGGCCCCCCAGGAAGGCCTGGCTCCAGAGCAGGGGTCCTGAGGGGACCCTGTGGGCAAGCACTGTGCCCCAGGTGTGGGGAGGGGGCTCGGAGGTTCCCAGTCCTCTTAGAGGCCCCACCCAGGGCTTTGGGCCCACTGAGTGACCCGAAAGAGCATCCCTGGGGCCAGTGTGGGGAGAGGCCCAAGTGGAGGTGGCTGACCAGCTGCAGGCTGGGACCCTTAGTTGGCCCCTGGAGTGGGGACCTAGGGCCAAGGAGTCCTGAGGGCATCTGTGATGACGTACTTGGAAGCGCTGTGACCAGGGGCCACGTAGGCAGGGTCAGCTTTGAGCTGCCACACGCCCTCAGCCACCAGCCAGCTCGCCTGCCAGGCTTCCTGTTAACTGGCCTGAGTCACCTGCTCAGGGCCTCAAGAGCGACCTACATTCAGGCCAGCACCTTGTGACACTCCTCCTGGCTGGCCAAGACCCGCTGGGCTGAGTTCCCGGGTCCTGCGGACAGTTCCTGGAGCCCAGCTCCTGGCCCATGAGGCACGCCGGCACTCTGGCTTTTCAGGGCCAACCACCTGTGTGTGCAGAGGACCATCATGGCCCGGCGGACTGAGGACCCCGCCGTCTTCACGGTCGACTGTGAGTGCCCCACCCCATGCCTGTGGGCCGCCTGGCCAGCTCCGCTCCCCCTCGGTGGCCCCGGCAGGGAGCTGCCCCTGCTGGGCCCGCCCAAAGCCACTCAGCACCTGGCCGCAGGGGAGAGTCAGACACCTGATTCCCACCACTATGGCGTGGTGGCTGGTGAGGCCTCGGGGTCCCCACTCCCCCAGGCTCCCCTCCTGCCTGGCTCCCGCACTCCCTCCCGGGATAGGAAGAGAGCAGGGCAGCATGGTCCACTGGGATACCCAGGCTGCCACTCAGGTGTGGGTCGGTGCAGAGTCATGCTTGGAGGGCAGGCCTGCGGCGATGTCCCTACTCAGGGACCGGTGGCCCGAGTGTCCTTAAAAATACAAATGAACTAGACCTGGGGGCAAACACACTGGAAACAGCTGGAGCGTCCCGGCCCCTGACCTTCTGTGCCCTGCCCAGCACTGCCCTGGGGCTGGCGGCCCCCATCCTGCCTTTGGCTTCACCTGGGACAGTCCCCTGGGCCCGTCCCCCAGGTGCCAGCCCTCGCCTCCCTCCAGGGCCCACCTGCCCCTCCTGCGTCCCCAGGGCCTCCTGCCTTCGTTCTGGTCACATTCCTTTCCTCTGACAGGCGGTGGCTGGGGGGGGGGGTACAGTCTCGATCCCAGAACCAGCCCCGCCGCATCCGGGCCCAGCAGCGCAGGCAGCCCCCCAGCCCTGCCCCTGGGGGAAGGTCACCTGCAGAAATCCCGTCGGCCTGACAGAGCCAGGGCCGGGGAGCTGCCCCTGTCGTCGTGCTCCAAACCCACCAGGCTGTGGGCCCCGCAGCTCCGGGATGTCCACGTGTCCCTGTCCCCACCTCTGAGGAGCGGAGGCACCACTACCCTGACCCTGCAAACCCTTCTCCACTTTATGCTCCTGCTCTTTGATGGCCAGGCACAAGCCCAGGCTGCAGCGGGCTTCAATCCCCAGTTAGCCCTCCTGCTCCTGGGGCCTGGGCACTGCCGTGGGGTCACCTGGGATTTAGGGCCCAAGCATGTGGACAAATAACTGAACGAATTCTGCCACATCCAGATGTGGGGATGTGAGGTTGGGCAAAGTGTGGGCAGGGCTGGTCTCCCCCAGGCCGTGCCACCCGGGCTCTCCCTTTGGGGGCCCATGAACCAGGGCTGCCAGAGGTGGGCTCTGGGGGGCAGCCCCAGAAGCAAGCGGCAGGTGACGCAAAGGCCTGGGGAGGCGTCAGGGGGAGGCGGTCTGGCTGTGCTGGAGGTCGGGAGGGGCCCTCAGCTGAGACCAGGTCTCTGTTTCGGCCTGTTTTCCAGATGAGGGGGAAAGAAAGATTTCCGTGCTGGACACAGATTACACCAACTACATGTTCCTCTGCATGGAGGCCCCGGTGCCCACGGCCGAGCAGGGCATGGTGTGCCAATACCTGGGTGCGTCACTGAGCCCCCCGCAGGGCGCTCCTTGGTCATCAGGAGCGCTGGGGGCTCCCCTGGGCCCAGGTGGGAGGGTGGGGAGGGCCTGTCTCCCCAGCTTCTGTGAGCCACCTTACAAAGGTCATAGGGTGCGGCCTCGGGCACCGGGGTGCTCTGATGTGGTGACTGGGGACAGGCCAGGAGCGAAGTGGAGGACTAGGGGGTCTGCCGTCAGCAGAGGGGCCACGCTTGCCGGTAGGGAGAGGTGGTCAGCACCGATCCAACTATCTTGTAGGCTTTCGATGGCTTCAAAATCATTCCCGATAAGAGAGCACCTTTAGAGGGTGATATTCTGATGGCAGTTAGTGTGCTGGCTCTGTGCCCACTCTCAGGTGCCCCCAGGGCTGCCGAGTGCCCAGGGCCCATGGCACTGGCCGACTCCCTGGCCCATAGAGCAGCCGGGGAACGGAGGTGGGGGTGCATTTGCCTTTCTGTGTAGACCTCTCCAGGGTCCGACCAAGGGCCCCAGCCTGCAGTTGGTCAGGAGAGGACGGGCAGGGACCCCGAGGGGGCTCTGAGCCCCGACACCACCCTGGCAGCTGGGCCAGGCCAAGCTCTGCCGGCCTCAGGGCTCTGGCGTGTCCTTCCCTTGCTGGCTCCCAGGGCAGGGTCCTTGGGTCCCCGAGCTCTCAGCCCAGGGACTGACCCACTGCCCCCACAGCCAGGACCCTGAAGGTTGACGACAAGGTCATGGAGAAGTTCGACAGAGCCATCAAGCCCCTGCCTGTGCACATGCGCATCACCCTGGACCTGACCCAGGGCAAAGGTGAGCTCTGGTCCCAGGGGACCCTCCTCAGCCTGGGGGGAAGTGGCAGCTACCAGAACGGGTTCTGTGGGATTCAGGCAGCATCTTACCTCATTTTTGGTCCCAATTTTTCCAGGAGGCAGGTGGGGGGCTGCAGAGCCCCTGGGGGCTCCCTCCCCACCCCCCTGCCAGACCCTGGGGCCCGGGACTGTGGTGGCCAACTTGTGACTCTGCCTTTCCTTCCCCCCACAGAGCAGTGCCGCGTCTAGGTGAGCACCCACCCGTCCATCTCCAGGGTAACGTACCACTCCTGCCCTGCATCCTGGGTGGGGGGCAGCTCCTCGGGACCCCAGACTCCCCTCCGTCTGGTCCCTGGGTCCTCTGTGGGAACGGCTGGAACCTGGGTACCTCCAGGCGACCGCAGAAGTGCCTGCCCCGTGCCCACGCTCTCGAGTGGTCTCTGGGGGTGTTGTTCCTGTATCCTGGTCACACTCACGTGCTGACATCCCCACCGCTCCTTCTGACAGGGTGTGGACGAAGGCGGAGGCTGAGGAAGGGCTGGCAAGGGGTGACAGCCACTCCGACAAGGAGGGCTCAGGGGCTGCCCTTACCCCCAGCCAGGGAGGGGCTGGCGAGGGTCCAACAGGCTCCTCAGAAATCACAGGTGGGCTGTGTCCATTTCAGGGCCCGGAAGCCTTGGCCCTCTGCAGAGAGACGACGTCACCCCCTGCCTCCCCCGTCAGAGCAGTCAGGAGGCACCGAGGCCGAGGTGGCTGCAGGACGTGGCTCCTCCTGGGAGCCAGGCACCTCCAGGCCCCGGCCCGGGGTCTCCTGCTCTGAGCGGTTCCACCTTCCGCAATAAAGAAGCAAACCAGTGCAGACTCTGCCTGAATCTCTCCTGGCTGGCGGGTGTGGGGAGCGGAGGGGGCGGCTCAGCGGGGGATGACAAGGGTGGGGAAGGTGGTGCCAGAACTCCTGACACAGCCCTGAGCGTGGGCCCAGCGAGAAGCGTCATCTGCCCTCTGTGTGGGGTGGGGGACAGTCTTCCGTCACCATTTCTCTGTCATCACAGAGTGTGGAGACCTTGCTGCTGGTAGGCCATCACACCCAGAAAGTCGTGTTTCATTTATATTCCATGAAAAAGAAATGTCCCAGGAGACTTTTGGCACCTCCTGCCCTCCTTGGAGGTGGGGGTGTCAGAGCTCCAGGGCAGGGAGAAGGGCGCAGCATGCACATGGGTGGGGCGGGGTGGGGGGGCGGCGGGCAGGACCATCCCCAGCCGTCAAGCTCTGGCCTCCACAAGGTGGCGCTGCGGAGTCCACCTGCTCCCCGCAAGGGGGAATGGGATTTCAGCATTTCCACTCCCGGTCCTGCTTTGGTGGGAACCCACCGTCCCCGTCCGTCCTCCCCAAGCCCAGAGGGAGGGCATCCCGGCAGCCTGGTCCGTGTCCAGTGGGAGGTGGAGCTGCACGCGCACCAGGCTGTCCTGGCTCCTCACCCCCACCCTAAACCCGACACCTGCCCCTCCAAAGGGACACAGCCAGGTCCCAACCCCAGGGACACAGTGACGGCAGGGACACGGGGCAGGTGGGAGGGAATCAGGCGCCTTCCTGCAAGTGCCCAGGGTGCATGGCGAGGGGCCGGGTCTGCCTTGCTGTCATCACCCACGTGCTGGCCGGGTGGGCAATGCGGTGGATGAGATGCTGCTGGCGTCCAGGGCAGGTCCTGCATCTGTGTCTGTCCTGGAAAGTGCAGGTGGTGGGAGGGATGCCCCGGATGGCGCTGCCCTGCAGTCCAGGGGGTGTCTGGCACCGTCGGGGTACCGCCTCCCCAGCCTGCAGCCACCGGATATCCCGCCACGGTCACCCAATGAGCCTCAGGTCAGGTCACTTCCTGCCACCATTGCTGGCTGAGAACAAGCAAAGCCAGAGGGGCTGAGTTTGACCCCCAGAAAGCTCCCTACAGACCCCGGGGAGTTGGACCTCCACCCCAGCAGGAGGCTCGCCTGCCCTGCTCCTCCCTGGTCAGCACACTCAGCCTCCCCAAAATAACACAAACTGCAGCAGAAGGCAAATCGGACAGGTGGGAAGAGGAGGGCAGACTGGCTGGGGGCCCTGGGGTTGGAGGGGCCGCACCGTGGCAGCCCCCTTCAGGAGGCTCACGTGACTAGGCTGCGTGTTTCCTGGCACTGGCCGGGCAACAGGAGGCAGCCCAGGGGCTCCTTCCCTTCCTGGATCTGACAGGGGTCCCTCGATGGCACCAGGGGAATACAAAGCCCCAAGGGTCCCTCTAACGATAACCTGCCAAGGGGTGTGCTCCCCTTCCCAAGCAGGCCGGCCTGAGATGCCACCCCACCTCCCCAGACCTCGGCCCTCAGCCCGGGGAGACCCCGTCTGCCCCGAGGCGCGCCCGCAGGGCCAGCGGGGCCCCCGCAGCCACACACACCAGGCAGACAGCCGTGTCACCACCAAGGCTCTGAGTGTCAGACTGTCACTGGAACCGCAGTCCCCAGAAGTAGTCCAGGACCCGAGAGCTGAGCTCAAAGGGAGACTGCCTGCCACGCAAAACACTTAAAGAGCACCCAGAGTCTCCTGACATAACAGGCAACATGACCAGGAAACAATAGAACATCACCTGGCAGACCACGACCAAGAAAATCCAAGACTTTAAATGAGAAAAGACAATGCCTGGAAGAATCCAATACTGGAATTATCTGACAAGGACTGTAAAGCAACTATGGTAAAAATGCTTCAAGTGACTATGGACACACTTGAAACCAATGAAAACAGAAAATCTTGGCAAAGAAATACAAGTTACGTAAAAGAGCCAAACAGGAATCCTAGAACTAAAAGTGCAGTAAGAGAAATGGGTTCCCTGGATGGGCTCAGTGGTAGAACGGGGAGACAAGTCCAGAGACACAGGCAGGTCAGATGGGAAGGATGGAAAAGCATAGGCCATGCAGACATTAGCAGAGAGAAGGCAGAGGTGGCTGATTTCATAGCCAATAAAGCAGACTTCAGAGCAAAAAATCACTACAAGAAGATACTACATAGTGACAAGTGATCGACCATCAGAAGCAGGTGACAGGCCTAAAGGAGCACACCCCACCCCCTGCGGCAGAGGCTGACGGGGCTGAGGAGAGAGAAGGACAGACCTACGGGCAGAGCCAGGACACTGAGCGGTCGTGGACGTGAAACTGGCAAGAACACAAGTCTGAGCAGCAGGACGGGCTGCCAGCAGGATTTAACTCTTTCTGGTGCCCATGGAGCGGCGGGCGGCTCTGAGCAGGCTAGCTGGGCCCCGATGGAGTGAGACGCACACTGTGGAGATGCCTGTTGGGACAACGTGCCCAAAGGAGGTAACAGGATGGGCTGTGCTGACATTGCTGCCAGGCTCAGGCGGCCTCAGGGAGGACAGGAGAGAGAGCGAGGCCCCCGTGGGCATTCAGGAATCTACCTCCCAAAATGATGCTTCCGACAGGAGGACCAGGAGGGCAACCTCATGGACGAAAGTCAGAAAGTGGATGGTATCCGTGGGCAATCTGACTTTTTAAAAAATTGTAGTGAAATACACACAACATAGCATTTGCCACCTTAGCCATTCCTAAGTGCACAGCTCAGGGGCATCAGGCACACCTGCTGGGGAGGAATTCGGTTTGGAGATGTCGGGAAGTCAAAGCACCAGGTGAGGAAGAAATAAAGCGAGAGCATCAGGAGCGACAGCTGCCTCGCAGGGAGTAGAGAGCGAGGAAGGGCTGAGAGATGAGGGAAGCTGATTGAGCTGCTGCTCAGCCTGGGCACGTCCCCTGCCAACTCCTGGAGCCTGTGTCACCTGGCGTCCAGCGTCCGCTTGGATCTGCGTGGTGTGGGAACTGAGTCCCCACCACCCCAGGATTTGGGGGAGCCGCAGAGCCACTGGGTGGAGTGAGATTATGTTCTGCAAACTTCCCAAAGGGCTAAGGGGTGTGAACTTGTCAAGTGGTCTCAAGATGCTCATCTCTGGTGAGAGACCCCATGTCTCCTCTCTTGTATTATCAGTTCTCCAGCTAATTCTGCGAAATAAACTTAACACAAGAAACTCGTTGATCCATTTCCTCCCAGGATAGTGACTTCTCTCTGTGGATATATATCAGTTAAGACTGTTTGCCTTGCTTTAAGGTGAGTTAGTTATTGTCTGTTTACCAAAGACTACATTAGGAATCTTACTTAATCCCCTGGTTTTTAAAATGGAATCTCAGCCTTCAGATGGAATCCCTCCTGTTCTTACTATGCTGTTTTTATCTCGGCTTTTCTGGAAGATTCATCATGATGCCTGTCTCTTGCCCAGGTTGCAAATTACTTGGTGAGGGGTTGGAGGAGGAGGAAAAAACAGCATATAGGTTAAGTTAAAGAATAAGCTGGGCCTTTTAGCAGGTTAAAGTAAACTTACAGCGGCGTGATCTGATTGGCACAGTGCAGACACGGGCTGCGCTCAGATACTTTTCCTTAACTGGGGAATATCCGGACATTCCAAGTTGCTCCTGGCCTTTGGAGCTTCAACTGATTAACTCATTAACTCTGGGAGTGTTTCCTGGCTCTCTGGTTTTATCTGGTTAACTCTTTGAGGTCCTTTTGGTGGGCTTTACTGGCTTTATTCTTCTTCCACCCACTCACGTCTATTTTTCTGCCTAACACATCACAAGCTGTGCAGCCGTCCCCACCACTGTCTCCAGAACATTCCATCTTCCCAAGCTAAGGCTCTGTCCCCACTGAACACCCACTACTCTCCCCTTCCCAGCCCCTGGCCATCCAGGTGAGAGGTCACCCACGAACGGGCGTGCGTGTGGGCACCTGGTGCTCACCCCACACTCATACACCCTGGCTGCTTCACAGCATGGTTGACTCCTGGCTGTTGGGGGGGCGGTTCCTGGGGAAACAGGGAGGGAATCGATGCCTTGCTTCTCGGCCCCATAAAAGCCCACTGGCCTCAAGATTTCATTCGGAGAAAAGTAATTCTGCAGTGGCAGGCCGGCCCTCTTGACCTTGTTATAAAGTGCAAGGGGTCCTGGCGGGAAGGCAGGGCTGGGTGCTGGGGGGGCCAGGGTCCTCTCTGGTCCCACTCACTGGGCAGTGGCCCCAGAGCCTCAGCCTCCCTCCCAAGCCGCACAGCACCAGCTGCCCAAGGCCAGTGGTAGCTTTTATTCCTCGTGTACTTGTTTTTCGTGGCATCTGTGGGACACTGTTCCTAGAAATCATGAATAGGTGTGCCCTTAGAAGCCTGCTTTGCGGTCACTGTTCCCAGGAACACCACAGCTGAGGCTGGCAGGATCTGGCGTTTCCCAAGCTTACCAGGAGACAAGACACCCGTGTCTTCCTGCAGGCCTCCCTCTCTCGGCCTGACCCTCTTCTGAGACCAGGTGGTATCTGAGAGCAGTGGCCTCTCACATCCAGGCCTGGTTCACTGTGGATGCGGGGCCTAACTGTCCAGGCTACTGCCCTGGGGCCACCAAAGCAAAGGACCCCCACTGGGGCCGGTGGGGGGGTGTGCTTCTACCAGCAGAAGTGTATTACTTCCTGCCCAGTTCTGAGGCCAAAAGCCCACGGTCTGGGTGAGCAAGGCCACGTGTGCCCCCTGGAGGCTCTAGAGGAGGCTCTGGTTTCTTCTGGCTCCTGCTGGTGGTGGCCACCCTCGGCTTCCCCTGTCTGGTAGATGCCCATCTCCGCCAGTCTCCGCCTCCACTCTCCACCCGGCCATCTCCCTGTGTCCCCTCTGTCTCTGTTTCTTCCTGTAAGGACACCAGACGATCCTTTGGGGCCACCCATCCAGTCTGGCTCATCTGAACTGGTCACCCCTGGGGAGACTATTTCCACAGAAGGGCGCATTCTGGGGATCCCACTGGGCGTGGCTGGCCAGGCAAGGCCTGGGGCCCTTGCACCTCCTCCTTTCCTACTGCACCCATCTTCAGAAAGGGGGTCAGTCTGCAGCCTGCAGTCTCTGTGGTGGGTGGGATATTTTCTGGTCCAGTAATGAATGACCTCTACCAGAAAGAAAGAAATGGAGGCTAGCCTGCACACCAGAGTGAGGCCAGAGGCCCCTTAGCTTCCCTCTGAGGCGCTGGTGGCGATGTGGGCAGCGAGACCCAAGCACAGACATGGGCCGCAGAAGGCGGGGTGAGGACTGGCTCCCCAGGCCCCGTTGGGAGAGCGGGGCCGCCCCCTGCAGGACACTGTGGAGGCCCTGTCCCCCTCCTTGCTCCCGTCCCCCACCCCAATGCCCACGCCCCTGGGGATGAGCAGGCTGACCACAGGGGCCCGCACACCCCCGTGGGGTTGGTCTGCCAAAGTGGAACCAGCGAGTCGTGGCCTGTGACCTTCTCTGCCCTCCAAACTTACCATTGCCAGCACCCCTGCAGGTCCCACGTGTGGGCAGTGGCTTGTGGCAATGTCACATATGGAAGTGCTTTACAAGGTTTAAAATGTAGGGTTTGGTGGCCTTAAGGGTCTGATACTGTGGACGTCATTACACTCACCCAATGGGCACACGTCTGCGCTGCCCTGAGGTGCAGCCCTCCCCAAAGGTTGGGTCATCTCCCATGTGGGCCATCTTGTGGGTGACCCTAGTGACGATTATGGCTACTGACCCTGTCACTATTATTATTGCTCACTTAGCAGCAAATGCCTGCAGAGTGCTCACTACGCCCAGGCCCGTCCTCCCAGGGCTCCCTGAGCCCACCTCACCCCCACCCCTCTTACAGCAGGTGGGCGTAGGAAAGCCTGCCCGCCCAAGGCCGCGGCTGCAGGTCCGCAGGAGCTGATGCCCAAGGCAGGAAGGCCCAACAGGGGAGGGAGACCAGGAGGTGCCCCAGGCTCTCCGGGAGCCGGGCAGGCGGGCAGAGTGGCAGCGTGGTGGCACTGGGAGCTGGTGGGAGCACAGGGGAAGGGCCGACAGGACAGAGTGCAGGGGGGCTGATGACGTGTTTCCTGGTGAAGGACAGACAGCCACTGGGGCAACGTCCACAGATCCCGGGCTGCATGGGGCTCTCTGGCCACCGGCTGCCCCATGGGGCCCACACCCTGGGACACAGCTCCCCTCCATGCTTGCTCCCACCTGTTGTTGTCCAGAGTGGGACCCGGGAAGTGTCCCTGACACTGGTGGGCAGCCGGGACCCACGCCCCAGACCCTTCCTGTCTGGGCCCCACCGGGAAGGGTCCAGGCCCTGGGGACACACGGGACTGGAGGAAAGAAGGCCTCCTATTGCGCCAGGGGAGGAAGCCCTGAGGGCCCGAGGATGAGCCTGGGGGGATTCGGGGAACCGCATGGCACGGAGCCCTGGGGCGCCGGCGTGCTGGCCCCCGCCAGCCCTCCTCCTCTATAAGGCGGAGAACCCACCCGGCCTCCTCACTCTCCTGGGCTCAGAAGGGCGACTACAGCTGCAGCCATGCAGTGCCTCCTGCTCACCCTGGGCATGGCCCTCCTGTGCGGCATGCAGGCTGCCGACCTCCCCCAGACCATGGGGAGCCTGGACCTCACAAAGGTTTGAGGGGGGTGGGGGCGGGGCCCCAGGGGCCAAGGAGAGCCAGAGGGAGCCTGTACCATCAGGGGTCCACACCGGTCTGCCGGGGCCACCTTCACAAGGCTCCGCAGGCCGGGTGGCTCAGCGGAAATGGACTATCCCGTCCCGGAGGCCGGGGGCCCCGAGATCCAGGTGCTAGGGGGCTGGTTCCTGCCGCGGCCCCTCCCTGGCCGTGTAGACGCCGTCCCCCCTGCGTCCTCACGTGGCCATCTCTGTGCATGTCTGAGTCCTGACGCCCTCTTGTCATAAGGGCAGCAGGCAGATTGGATCAGGGCCCCCAGTCACCCCATTTTACCTTAATCACCTCTTTAAGACCCTTCTTCCAAATAGTGCCCTGAGGTCCTGGGGTCAGGGTTTCAGTGAATTTGGGGGACACAGTTCAGTACATAGCAGGGCCCCTGACTTTCCGCACATGTCTCCCTGCTCCACCACGTGTCTCCCCACTCGCCCACGGTGAGGGGCTCAGATGACTTTAGGTAGAGTGCCCCTCAGGTCAGCAGACAGGGGTCCAGGGCTGGTGGGGGCGGGCCAGCGCACGCCCCAAGAACCACAGCCCAGCTCACGCCAAGGCCACCCCGGGGGAGCTGGGAACAGGCAGGGCCTGGCTGGATGGGGCGGGACGGAGTGTCCTCTGTGGGCCTGGGTCCCCTCCCACCCCCAAGGGCAACTGAAGGCTCCCGTCCCACCAGGTGGCTGGGACCTGGCACTCCATGGCCATGGTGGCCAGCGACATCACCCTCCTGGACTCTGTGAGCGCCCCCCTGAGAGTGTACATCCAGGAGCTGAGACCCACCCCCGAGGACAACCTGGAGATCGTCACGAGCCAATGGTGGGTGTGACGAGGGCCCCCCAGGAGGGCCCGGCTCCAAGGCAGGCGGGCAGGCAGGGCAGGGCTCCTGAGGGGGCCCTGTGGGCAGGCACTGTGCCCCAGGGGTGGGGAGGGGCCTGGCAGGTCCCCAGTCCTCTTAGAGGCCCCACCCAGGGCTCTGGGCCCACTGGGTGACCCCACAGTACAGCCCCAGGGCCAGTGTGTGGAGAGGCCTGAGTGGAGGCAGCTGGCCAGCTGCAGGCTGGAGCCCTTGGTTGGCCCCTGGAGTGGGGGTAGAGTGTGCAGGGCAACACCAGTGGTGTGGAGGACCGAGACGAGGGCCGGGGCCTGGGGCTGCCTCCAGTGCAGGCCGCTGCCCCTGACCTTGGGGACCGGGCACTCCTAGCCATTCCCTCTGGCTCCGGCTGACCTCTCATAGCCCTGTCCAACCCGGTCACCTGCCGGCTGTTAGAGGTTACAGTGTGCACAGCTTAGGCCCGGGAGACCAGCCCACGGCCCATGCCCTGCCCCGGGGACCCTCCTGGGGCCTGGCTTCTGCTCCTGCACTGGCGCTCACAGATACAACTGCCTTCCAGGGAGGATGGCCGCTGTGCTGAGAGGAAGATCTTGGCGGAAAAAACCGGGGTCGCTGCTGAGTTCAAGATCAACTGTAAGTGCGGCCGTCGGGGTGCAGGAGAGCAGGGCTGTGCTGGGGCCGGAGGGTGCCAGGGGGCAGTGGACGATGGCTATCCTGACATGAGCTCCGGCGGTCCCTGCCCGCCCTGCCCCATGCCACCCTGACTGCCCAGGTGGAGCTGGGGGCCACTGACCCTCCCCAGAGGCCAGGGGACCCCAGCACATCCCAGCCTGCCCTAGACTTGGGATTCATTCACTCCTTCCTCACTGAATCCAAGGCGAGCAAGCGTCTGGGGGAACTCCCACCAGAGCTGCTGCCCGGCAGCCTGGGCTGCACCCTACATTACCCCCTCTGGATGGCCTGGCTGCACACGGCCATCACCAGCACTTACGCCAGGGCACCCACCCCAGGACCCAGTGCCCCCACCCACAGCAGCGTGGGGACAGCAGCACCCCCTCTGAGACTGCCCAGGACGCTCTGCTGTGATGCCACTTGCAGCTCCCGGGCCAGGGCTGCCCCCAGTGTGATCTCGTCTCGGGATGGTCCTCTCCCCCGTCACAGGGTGGGGCCCAGTCTCACTGGAGATCAGCCTGAAAACCTCATTTCTTAACCACTTTGGGTCCCAGGACACGGGGGCATCTTGGATGGAGGGACGAGTGAGCCCAGGTCCAGGAGCCCAAGAAACATCTCTGGAGGAGATGCTAACATTCTGGCTTCTCAGGCCCCTGGGCCTGGGGACCGTGGTAGGGACAGCTGTGCCATGCCCAGTCCTCACCAGGGGGTCGCCATGGAGGGGCCCCACCGGTTGTGCAGAGGAGCTGACTGCTCGCTCCTCCTGCTGGAGAGAAAGACCCAGAACTTCTCTCTGCCCCTGTGTTGGTCTCTCCCAGACCTGGAGGAGAACCAGCTGACCGTGCTCGACACCGACTACACCAGCTACCTGTTCCTCTGCATGGAGAACACCGCCGCCCCCCAGCAGAGCCTGGCCTGCCAGTACCTGGGTGCGTCACTGATGGGGCTTGACTGGCGGGGGGCCAGGGCCCGCGGGGCTTAATGTCCCTGGCCTGGTCAAAAGATCAACGCTGATCCAGGCTCCTGGCGGTGAGGTTCAGGGACGGCACCATTGGGACTATGATGTTCCGAACCCAACACAACCTGGGAGGAAACAGCGCAGGATCCCCTGCACGAAGCACTTCGTGTGCGGTTAGGGAGACGTCACACCTCAGCCATGCCGGACCCGGACAGCCCGGGGCCGAAAGGCCCTTTCCTCCCATGCCCCTGTAGACGCCAAAGCACTGCCCTGGGGGGAGAGGAGGGGCAGGGACCCCGAGGGGGGCTGAGCCTGACACCACCCCGGGAGCTGGGCCTGGCCATGCTCTGCCGGCCTCAGGATGTTGGCATGTCCTTCCCGCACTGGGTCCCCAAGCTCTCGGCCCAGGGACTGACCCATTGCCCCCACAGCCAGGACCCTGAAGGTCGACGATGAGGTCATGGAGAAGTTCGGCAGAGCCATCAAGCCCCTGTCCATGCGCACCCAGCTCTTCTTTAACCCGACCCAGGTGGAAGGTGACCGTCCCCATGCCCGAGTCCCTGCTTGCCTTCTGCTATGGCCCCTTCATCAGAAAGCCATGAGCGCTGGGGGCCTCTTTCTCCAGGGTGCCCCCCAGGCCCCCCACTTCCCTGGGGGCTCCCTCCCCACCCCCCTGCCAGACCCTGGGGCCCGGGACTGTGGTGGCCAACTTGTGACTCTGCCTTTCCTTCCCCCCACAGAGCAGTGCCGCGTCTAGGTGAGCACCTGCCCGTCCATCTCCAGGGTAACGTACCAGCCCTGCCCCGCATCCCGGGTGGTGGGTGGCTCCTCCGGACCCCAGACTCCCCTCTGTCTGGTCCCTGGGTCCCCTGTGGGAACGGCTAGAACCTGGGTCCCTCCAGGCGACCGCAGAAGTGCCTGGCCCCGTGCTCACGCTCTCGAGTGGTCTCTGGGGGTGTTGTTCCTGTGTCCTGGTCACACTCACGTGCTGACGTCCCCACCGCTCCTTCTGACAGGGTGTGGATGAAGGCAGAGGCTGAGGAAGGGCTGGCAAGGGGTGACAGCCACTCCGACAAGGAGGGCTCAGGGGCTGCCCTTACCCCCAGCCAGGGAGGGGCTGGCGAGGGTCCAACAGGCTCCTCAGAAATCACAGGTGGGCTGTGTCCATTTCAAGGCCCGGAAGCCTTGGCCCTCTGCAGAGAGACGACGTCACCCCCTGCCTCCCCCGTCAGAGCAGTCAGGAGGCACCGAGGCCGAGGTGGCTGCAGGACGTGGCTCCTCCTGGGAGCCAGGCACCTCCAGGCCCCGGCCCGGGGTCTCCTGCTCTGAGCGGTTCCACCTTCCGCAATAAAGAAGCAAACCAGTGCAGACTCTGCCTGAATCTCTCCTGGCTGGCGGGTGTGGGGAGCGGAGGGGGCGGCTCAGCGGGGGATGACAAGGGTGGGCTTCAGGTCTTCTGCGGTGCAGGCTTGTGACATTGGGGGATCAGCACACATTATGGGGGCTCTTCAGACTTTTGGGAGGTAGATAAGAGCTACAGAAGAGGTCACTGGTTCATATTGCACGTCCAGCCAGCGCAAACACCTCACAAAGGACAAGAAATGAAAAACCACCTGTCACTTAATCTAAAAAATGTTGATATAAATATAATTTAAATAAGTTACTTGCAAATCGAATTCTGCACTCTTTTAAAAAGGCAGGTCCCGTGACCCTCATGGCCATCTTTTAGGAACATAAGGGTAAATGCTACGTGGAAGATGTTTGATATCAGACTTACATGCCTGTAAATGTATTGATCTTACTGAGCTGACATAAAACAAAGAGATTCCCCCTGGACCGGGGAGTTGGCAAAAGAGGTCAGAGGTGGAAAAGAAATTTGTTTTTCACAAACTTTCTACCATCACAAATGGAAAAAGGGTACATAGCAAAAGAAACAGAGTTTAAAAAAAAGAACAACTCACATATAATAACATATACACATATTTATATATGCAAAATTATACAATACAAAATTATGTATATAGCAACTTATACATATTTTTTAAGTTTTAAAAACATAGATGGAATGGTACATTTCTAGAAAAATACCAATTACCAATATCTGCTATAAAAGAGAACTTTAAAAGAACTATAACTATAAAAAGTAAAGACTAGTTAGTTCCATATCTTCTCATTCTATGGAGGAGAGCCCCAACCTCCCTTAGAAGGTTCCTGTCTCATACAACGTGCTCAAGGGTGTGAAAGACAGCTGGGAAGGTGCTGGGCTGTCCTATAACAAAGTTAGATGCCGATGATGCCAGAGAAGAAAGAAGAGGACGGCCATTACCTTTTAGTATAAAAACACAAATATCTATCCAACAATGTACTCAATACATCATGATTGAATATGGAAAAATCAAGGATATTTCCATATTGGAAAATGTATCAAAAATTCACTGACTTAATAGATTAAGAGAGAAACACCCATATGAGAACTTTTATTTGATTTAAAAATACATATTTCAAAAACCTTCTATTCATGAGGCAAATTCTTCACCTATCAAGAGTGTCATTCAACATAAGCTTAGGTGTATTAATGAACAACCCTAAAATTTCAGTGATTTAAAATAGCAAAGATAAATTTCTTGCCTATGTGAAATTTCCTTTGTAGGTTAGCAGGGGTGTCTGAATCTCGTGGTCACTCAAGTGTCCAGGTGTTCAAACAGCCACCGCCAGTGGCTGCTGGTCACCATTCCAGAGGGAAAACATCAGGAGCACCTCAAAGTGTCCATTCCACACTGTATCCTGAAAGGTATACACATCCTCTCCCCTCTCACTGTGTTGGTTAGAAGTTATTGCTCAATCCTACCTAGGAACAGGGAGAAATGTCCTTAACCTGATAATTAAAAAAAATTTTTTTTAACTTCTTAACTTTATACTTCATGGGAAGAGACTGAATACTTTCCTCCTAGGATGGAGAGCAAGGTAACCCAGTATTCCTATTCAATATCATATTGAAAGTCTTGGTGCAGTAAAGCAATAAAAATAAGTGGCATAACCATTGGAAAGGAAGCTTCTTGCATGACTGAGAAAGCAAAAAAGAGACAAGATACAAATCACTAATACCAGGAATGAAAGAGGAGGCATCATTACAGACCCTACAGACATCAAAAGGTTATAAGGGATTACCACGAACGCACATAAATTTGACAACTTAGATCAAATGGAACAATTCCTCAAAAAATACAAACTACCATGATTCATCCACTATGAACCAGATAATTTCAATAGCTGTACAACTATTAAGAAAATTGAATTCTTAATTTTAAAACTCCCCAGAAAGACATTTCCAGGCCCAGATGGTTTTATCTGCTATATGTAAAATTACAAATCACAAATGTACAAAAAACACAATCTCTTGTAGAAAATAGAAGAGGATGGAACACCTCTCAACGAATGTTATGAAGTTAATATTACTCTGATACCAAAACCATACAAAGACCTTTCTTTAAGGAAAAGAAAACTACAGACTGATGTTTCTCATCAGTATAGAATGAACAACCGTTAAGAAAATATTAGCAAATAGATTTCAGCAATATATAAAAAGAATTATACACCATAACCAAATGGGATTTATGCCAGGAATGCAAGGCTAGTTTGACACTTGAAAATCAATCAGTGTAATCCACTATATTATCAGTCTAACAAGGAAAAATCATATGATCATATCAATCAACATAGACAGCATTTGATAAAATTCAACACCTATTCATGATATTAAAAAAACCTCAGAAACAAACAAACCTGAAACAGACTCATAAACCCAGAGAACAGATTGGTGGTTGCCATAGGGAAGGAGGAGTGGAGGGGTGGGTGAGATAGGTGAAGTGGGGGAGAATGAAGGAAAAAAGAATTCAGAAGAATAAGAATAGAGAGCCTCCTCGACTTGATAAGAGCATCTACAAAAGCTTAAGAATTAACACAGTGCTTAATGGGGAATAATGAATGCTTTCAACAATGATGAACAATGAATGATCAGGAACAGGGCAAAGATGCCTGCCCTTACTCCTCTTTTTATCATAGAGCAGGAAGTTATAGCCAGGGCAATAAGGCAAGAAATGGTAATAAAAGGCATGCAGATATGAAAGGAAGAATAAAAGCATCTCAATTTGAAGATGACACAATTGTCTATGTACAAAATCTTAAGGAACCTATAAAAAAAATTCCCAGAGCTAGTAAGGGAATTCACCAAGGAGAAAGGATACGAGATAAGCACACAAAAATCAATTGCATTTCTACATGTTAGCAATGGACGTGTGGACACCAAAATTAAAATGCAATACCATTTATAATCACTCAAAAACCTTGAATACTTAGGTGTAAATCTAACGAAACGTGGATCGGATGTGTGTGCTGAAAACTACAAAATACTGGTAAAAGAAATCAAGGATGATCCAAATAATTGGAGAGGCCATGTTTGTGGTCTAGAAGACTCAACACAGTAGAGATGTCAGCTCTTCTCAAATTGATATACAAGTTTAATGCAATTCCTATCAAAACTCCAGCAAGGTTTTTTGTAGACATACATAAGATTATTCTAAGATTTACGTGGAAAGGCAAAGGAACTAGAATAGCTAAGATAATTTTGAGAGCAAATACCATGGAGGAATCAGTCTATCAAATTTCAAATCTAATTATATCACCACTGTGACCAAGACTATGGCATCTGCAGAGGCAGAGACATACAATGGAACAGAGAACTCAGAAACAGACCCACACAAATATGCCCACCGACATGCAGTTGTGTGGACTGGGGCGAACCCCAAACCACAACAAGCCTCCTAATGTGTGTCCAGGAGGAGGGTATGCTCTGCAGGCTCGCTTGCACCTGGCGCTCCTCCCAAGTTCAGTGCCACCTGCACCAGTCCCTCTGCGCCCAGGCAAGGCTCCCAGCACATAGCGGCCTCTCTCTCTGGGGGTCCCTCATAGGAAAGAGACTTATTTCTCCAAATCACAGGCCAGCACTGCTTGACAAGCCGCTTGGAGCTCCTGTCCTTTTTCCACCTAAGTAGCAAAGCTGCTCCTGTAGACATCTTGCGGCTGAGCGTCCCAGCCTGCAGGGGCCGGGTGAGCCATGACCTCAGGACGCCGCTGTCCCCCCCACCCCCCAGAACGCCATCCCCTGGGACCCATAACTCCCCTGGACAGCCCAGAGCAGTACTTTTCACGGCTCCCTCCTATCTTTAAAAAATTGAGGTCTATTTTGTGCCTTCAATGCTGCAACTTCTGAACTCTGGGCTGGAGGCGGCCCCTTCCCCTGGTGCCCATGGCCACTGGCACTGACACCCTCCTCCCCACAACGGAGTTACCAGCAGCCCTGGTGACGGATGGGCTGCAGGGCTTCCACAGACCCGTCACGCTGGGAAGGGATTCCCTCACCATCTCAGTCATCCCTACCAGAGAGAAAACAATGACTTGTGAGAAGCGACCGGATACCCACAGGACCCTGGGATTGCTGAGACCGAAGCATTCGGGCGGAAAAGTTAATACTTCCGAGCCCAAATGGAAAAGGCAAGCCACCGCCGAGCAAACAAGCAGCTCCGGTTTTCTCACCCTGAGTCCTGAAGGAGTTAATTCAGACACAAAAACTTGCCCCTACGGAAGGAAAAGACACCAGGCTTCCACGTGGCGAAGTCCCCAGTGGCCACTTGGTGGTGCCCGAGTCCCCTTGTCACCTGAACGCACCCGGAATAAAGTGGCCCAAAGTGTACAGAACTGTCAGTGGGGAATTTTACCCGGGAGGCTCAACCACGGCAGCCCAGGACGCGTGGGCCAGACTCAAACCCCCGCAAAGGGCCATGTGGGCTTTTGCAAAGGGACCTCATTAGAGACTCGGTGACGCTACAGAGTGGCTGTGCTCCCGTTTCTCTTTAGGATGAACATAATCCCTTCCCTGCAGACCTTGCTGCTGCTCCAGGTGCTCCCGGGCATTGGTGCCTCGGATTTGGTGGCAAAGTGTGTCTCCAGCCCCTTCGGGAGGTTAGATGCTCAGGGGCCGTGCTCAGGCTGAGTTCTCGGCTCCTGGCCCGGCTCAGCCTCGGAAGGGCTGGCTGCTGCCCCCGCTGCCGCCCCCACCACGGATCCCGCCAGGCCCCACACACACTTCGACAGATGTTGTCTAGGACGATTTCTGGAGCAAGAGTCTATGCGTTTTCCAGGTGATTGTGACCTTTCAGTACAGCCCGAGACTCTTGAATTTCCTCTCAAATTTTGTCCCCAGGGTGTGAAGATCAGGAGGCAAGACTGGGCCCCAAGGAAGGTACAGGGAGGGCCCCGGCACAGGGGGCACCAAGCCCTGGGCTGGCAGGTCCCTTTGGGGCGCTGTGGTCTCCAGGCTGAACGCCAGAAGAGGCTGTCCGTTCCAGAAGGCCTTGCACCTTTTGGAAGTGTGGCAAAGTATGGGCAAAGAACATGACTGTACGCACATGTGCACACACGGCCATGCACACCCATGACCCTCCCTCCAAAACCAGGGCCAGAGCAGCAGGACATGCAGCCAGAGCCCCCTGGTGGCTGTCCTGGGACACAGCAGGCACTCTCACAGGTCTGCCCACCTCCCGTCTCCCTCCTGTCCTTTCTGTCACCCACGAAGGGCACGGGGCCCATATTCTGCAACTGTGCTAGGGCACCCGGACCCCCTTCACCAGCTCCCAGGAGGCAAGGGTTCGTCTCCTTCCCAGAGTGCAGCGGAGGGTGGGGGTGCCTCCAGGGCGCTTGGCCTTTGGGCTTCCTGGCAAAACTGTGGGGTTGGGGCCCCAGAAGAGTGAGGGTGGCATCCAGCAGAGGGTGCTACTGCCCATGGAGGCGTCCCCCCAGCTCACAGCACCCACATTCTCTCCTGCGTCAGGAGGTGGGTGGGCCCTATGAACGGCCCAGCCCTGAGCTGAGGACAAAGCCGGCCTGGCTGCCGCTCCAGTCCGGCCACCGCACCTCACTGCGGCATGACCAGACACCTGGCTGGCCTAAGGGTCACCTGCCATTCAAACCCCGAAGTGACTGGATGCTGCTGTGGGCGGGGGCCGGGACATGGGTCCCTACGGAAGCAGCAGGCTCCTACCTGTGCGTCCTTGTGACGCCAAACTCCTGGAAACCAGAGCATGGACATCGTGTCCCCTCCCCCCAGGGTGGGGGGCCGCCCAGCACCCCTGCCAACCTTCTCCCGGCTCTGGCTCAGAAGCCCCAAGACTCACACAGGGGATGCTCAGGCTCAGGCTCCCCCGCACAGCCCAGGGCTCCCTGCAGGGCAGCCAGGACGGGGCCCCTAGTTCTCACCCCGGCTCCCCTCCGAATGGCTCAGAAGGTGCAGCTCAGGAAAGAACCACACCCGGGAGGGGGCCAAGGAGCAGAGTCCAGAGGCCCGGGGACCCTGAGGGCTGTGGCCCAGCAGAGGCACAGACACCGCACCAGGAGGCTCCAGGGTCCACAAGCCTGACCACCTCACGTGGCCATGGGGTGTGCAGGGCCTGGGGCACCAGGGCAGCAGACAGATGGAGGGGAAGGGTGGGACTCCTGGATGAGGGGAGAGGCACAGGGAACACCCAGGACCCCTGACCCCAGATCCACGTGACCCCAGCATGGGGGAGGGTCTCCGCTGGGCTGGTTCTCCAGAATTTCAATGGGTGTGACCCCAGGGCCCATGTGCCCACCCCACATGGCTGCCCTGACCTCCCTGCCCCCGGTGCAGTAAACCAGATCTGCATCAGCCCCTGGCTCTCGTCTGCCCCTTGGCCAGCAGGGTCTTGCCTCTCAGAGACCTCCAGGAGAGGGTGGTGGGCAGAGGCAGACACAGTGGCCTGGTGTGTGGCCTTCAGGTGGGCGCTGCGTGGGAGAGGGAATGGGGCAGACACCTCCTGGGGCTGGTTTTGTGCCAGGTGGGAGGCGAGGAGGGAGGCGCTGTCCTCCAGGCTCTTTCTGTGGGAGGACGGAGCCCCAAGAGGCACACAGGCCAGAAGCGGGGAGTGAGCCCTGCTCCCTGCCGGCCCAGTACACGAGAGAAGGCTCCGGCTGCCCGGCCTCCCCTCCCTCTGGGCCCTGCAGTCACGGCCTTGGAGCATGGGCTGCTCCTGCCGCTGCCCCTCAGCCTGGGCCTGGCCCGTGCCCAGAACACCCTAGAAGTGCCAGTGCAGCCAGGTTTGAATGCCCAGCAGGTGACTGTGCAGGGTCAGGGCCCACTCAGCCCTGTGGCCAGGATGGCGGCACCTGGGGCAGGCAAGCAGGGGAGGTGCAGGACGAGAACGAGAGGGGCCAGTGAGGGGCGCAGCTGCTGGAGGGTCAGCTGCCCCTCGGGGCTTCTGTCCTGGCAGGGTCGGATGTGGGTATACTTCCCAGCAAATCACACAGGGCAGCTGCAGAAGCAAAGTGCTCAGTCACTGGCGAGGCCCAGGCCAGAAAAGGGCGTTCCGGGGGCCCAGGCCAGCACTGGCAGTGTCACCACTGAGATTACAGGAGGGCTCTGGTCCTGGCCCCACACAGAGTAACTCCCTGCCCCGGGCCACCAGCCTATGGCCCGTCCGGGCAGCGGCTGCCAGAGCAGTTCCAGGGGCTTCACCGGGTCATGTGGACCCGACAGGATGGAGCTGGACCAGACACAGCAGGACTGAAGGAAGCTGGGAGGGAGAGAGGGTGCCAAGCGGGTATGGGAGAAGGGTAGCCCGAGAGGGAAGAATGCTTCCAGGAAGGAGGCGGACCACCTGTTCCCAGCCTGGGGCCATGGGCGTCACTAGTACGGGCATCATTCAGCTGATCAACAAACGCACAGGCCAGGCCCTCCTCCTGGGGTCGGGAATGCAAATGGAACAAGGCGCACATTTTCCAGTCATTGTGCAAGTTGCCCAGGGACACTGGCTCAGTCATTCGTCAGAGACAGATGCCGGGGAAAAGCCAGAGCAGGGGAGCAGCAGAGACAAAGAGAGGGGTGGGTGGCTTGGAGGAGGGAATGAGGAGGTGGAGGGAGAGCCCAGGGTTGTGGAAAGGGCACGGGCCCGAAGCAGTGGTCCCTGCCCCTGCTGCCCTGCCCTCCCTGCCTTGCCCCTGCCTCTGGCTTTCCCAGGGGCTTCCCATCCCCTCTGCCACCCAAGGAAGCCCCTCCACCCTGGGCCCATTCCTTGTCCCCTTCCCAGCTTCTCCTGGCCTGGCTCTTGGGCTTGAGCACACCGTTGGGGGACAAGGAGGAGCAGGCAGTCCCTGGGCTTCCAGCCACAATGAGCACAGTGCTGCCGTCTGACAGATGGAGCCGGCCGCAAGGTCCTTTAGGGATGGCGGCCCTGCGAGGGCTTGGCTGGCACCCCCTGACCCGCCTCCACCTGGATGGCTCTGGACAGGGGCTCTGGGCCCTGTGAGCCAATGCAGTATGTGCCTGCCCGGGCCAGAGGGACACGGTGACCTCAGCACTAGCCCACACTCCCCAGCAGAGCCAGGTGAACAGAGGCCGTGCACCTGCACAACAAGCAAACTGAGACAGGTCACTGCCCTCTCCTGACAGTCAAAGGTCCTGCAAGGGAGGTGGATGCACAGAGGGTGCCCACTTCTGCCCAGGCAAGCCAGGGGCCAGCCCCAGCAGGGCGGGCTCCTAGGAAAACTGGGGCAGGGGCCTCAGTATCCACTGTCAGGGAAAGCTGGAGACAGGTATGACCAGATCGTGCCCCAGAAACACCCTCAGCCAGGGCAAGTTCTCCCAGGAGGCCTTAGCAAGACGACGCCCCCCACAGCCAACCTCTGAGCTCAGTGCGGGGCAGCCCACGCAGTCAGCCGCTGGGCAGGTTCTGCCTGGGGCTGGCTCACAAGCCGGCTCAGAAGCTGGGGACAACCAGCGCCTCAAGGCTCACTAACTGTCCTCCAGACCAGCAAGCCCCACTGGAAAGACACAACGGACACATTATAATCACAAAGCATGTGCTCACACATTCTGCAGAATTTGTGTGGAGAAATTTTTTTTAAATCCTTGCTCTGGGACACTGAGAAAATGACCTGAATAAATAGATATGGGATATCCTGCATGGTATCTGACATCATAAATATTTAATAATCCTCAAACTAACCTACATTTTTCAAGCAATTCAATCACTATTCCAATGGGTATTTTCTCCAAACTGCAAACCCAAATCTAAAATCCACATGAAGGAATGGGAGTTTTGAAATGTTTTAGAGAGAAAAGCAATGTGGTTGATCTTTCTCCCTACTGTAACCATATGAAAGGGGACGACCAGATCGTGTGCCTGAACACAAGCAGGTGTGACAATACAGACAGCCCGCTTTAAGACATGTTATTTATAATAAACGGTGTTGGGAAAAATGCCAAGATCTTTGGAGGAACAATATAAGCTTAGATATCTAACTCTGCACTTTATCTTAAAATTAACTCCTGATTAATTCCAAATAAAAAGCAACCTTGGAAGTCCTAGGATGTCTGTAACTTGCCTACCCTGTGGAGACAGACATCAAGGGGAAAGATGGTAATTGTAAAAACTCTCAACTTTGGTACATCAAAAGCATCAAGAAAATTAAACACAAAACACCTGAACTATTTTCAACAAACTTGACACAGGGTTCCTATTACATTTCTGAATATAGGCATCTATCTGAACCCCTTGAAGGCTGAACAGGAAGGCTCCGTGGGGAAATGGATAAAGACAGACACCGCCCATCAGCGCACAGGCAAACCGAGTGGCTGATGATTATACTTCAGAAAAGGTTCAACTTCGTGAGTAATCCAAGAAGAAAAGGTGCTCCTTTTGCTTATCAATGCAAAACTAAAACAAAAAAACTCAGTTGGTGCCCACACTCTTGCTAGGAGGGGTGGCAGTCGGAGAAGCCAGGCATGGTGACCTGGTCTCCACACCTCATAAACGAGCTTGTTTTTGGACCGGAAAATCTAGACATAATGAGGACCTGCTCTGTTTCCAAAGCGGTCAAGGAGTTCCCAGCGCCCTCACGTCGATCGCCTGACTGCTGCAGACATCGTCGCTCAGAGAGCCCTTCCCGTCAGCCTCCTAGCTGCTGGGCGGAGGGCCCTGGCGGCTGCAGCCGGCCTTGCCTCTTGCTGCCCCCCTCCCACCTGGCCTGACCTAAGACAGCCAGCACTAATCTGTGCCTAGCGGAACATCTTTTGCCCTCTGTTTGGAAATTCTCGTAGATTTTTTTAAATTGCGAGCTATTCTGTGACATGCAGGAATGAATGTGTCACTGGAAATAGCATTGTCATCCAGTCAAGGAAGACACAGGTGGAAAAAAGTAGAATCAGCTAACCTTTGACGAACGTGTTGAGACACTTGGTGATGACTGTACCATAAGAGGATGGGGGCATAATACAGTCAGGGGACACTCGGCTCCCAGCTCCGGGTCCGACAAGCACTGCGGCAGCTTCATGCAACTCACCCACCCGGCCACCGGCGTCACCCCCACGCAGCGATCGTCAGCGTGCCCAGAGGTGCTAGTGTTTTCACGGCCATTATCTTGGGGATGATGCTCTAGGCCTCAGTTTGTGCAGGTGGCTGCCACAGGCTCCGCCCACTGGGCCTCAGCAGCACAGGTGTGTCTTCTCTGTCTGGGGGCCAGAGATTCAGGTGCCGCGGGGCTGGCTCCTCCTGTGGCCGCCCCCGCCCCGTGTCCTCATGTGGCCGTCCCTGTGTGCGTGCGTGTCTGAGTCCTGACGCCCTCTTCTCATAAAGACACCAGGCAGACTGGATCAGGGCCCCGCTAGTCACCCCATTTTACCTTAAATACCTCTTTAAAGACCCTGTGTCCAAAGTAATCACCTCCTGAGGTCCCGGGGGTCAGGATTTCTACCTGTGACTCTGGGGGGACACAGTCTAGGCTACAAAACCCACTAACCCTGTTTTTCTCCCAGGAGAGAGGGTTGAGAGAGGACCCTAAGGTGACTCCTGACCACCCCCACCTATGGACTGTCACCTCACTGTCACGAACAAACGGCAGGCCCGCTCTCACCGCACACGTGCAGCCCCCGTGAGCGGCCCCCCTGAGCCGCAGGGGCCCTGGCTGCCCACGCCTTCCCCAGCACTTTCAGCTGGCTTGTGCTGCGGGGCGGCTCAGTCTATTGTCTATCCCTCACTGCACCTGGGAGGGTGCCTTCACCTCAGAGCTTGGTATATATTAAAAAATAAATAAAGTGAAATAAAATAAAATGCTTATAGCTTAAAAAAATGGACTTGGCATCTTTCCCTGTAACAACAAGAGAAAGATATGTATTTTGCGGAAAGTCTTTAATTTGCTGACACCCTGATGGGGCTTCCAACACCGAGAACATGACCTACACTTCCTGAGTGAGTTGAAGAACGTCTTTTCTTTACCTATAACCTTTTGCCCTTTTGTGTGAGTATAAACAGTTTTCTGAACTGAAGTCTTCCTCCATTTAAAAAAAATTTCATTTTATGCTCCAAAATGACTTCAGGGCTATTTACAATATAGAGATCTAATTAAGATTCCTGGGTATTAGACATTAAACAACCATATTTTCATCCTTTACCCTGTACTGGCCAAGTTGATGGTTCTAAATGGCACAGAGGAGACTCTCTTTGGAACAGCTGTAAATTGTTGTGTGTCTGAAAACCCGGAAGGTTTAAGATGTCCTGCATGACGAGGGAGGGCGGCGGCGAGTCAGGGGCGCCGACTGGCGTGCAGCGAGGCCCGGACATGCTGCACCTGCGGCGCGGGGAACAGCGCAGCGTCCCAGCGCTATTCCAGTGACTGGGCTCATCGGGGAAGAAGGCCTTGTTTAGGCAGCGTTCGGGGTGCTGTGCAGCCCGCTTCTCACGTCTTGAATATCCCCTTCAGATACTCTCTGATGAGGCATAACATCTCGGGGGGTGGGGGGTCCCACAAACGTGCCCTCATAATGGAACCCCCCTGTCCAAGCAGGATGCGGGCTGCCGACTGGGGCCTCCTCTCCTAGGGGAAATTCTTCGGGTTTTTAAAGTACCAGGTGTGGAGCTGAGCCACGCACATGCCCAGGCCTCCACCCTGCGCTGTTCTGGAAGGCCTGACGGACAGTCACATTGGAGGGGAATCGACTGCACCCCGGGGGAGGCTACTGAGTGCCCGCCTGGGGGCGCCGGGCCGCCGGCCGTGTTTTCCGACTGCGAAGACCCGGAGCGGTGGCAGCGGACCCGACTTTAGGTCGGGCATCCGGGGGAGGCTGTGCACCGGGACGCAGAAGACGGCTCCGTAGCCGCCGTCCTGCAAAACACAGGCCGGCCAAGACGCCGACCTTCCCGAGACCGTCCGGAGGGACTCAGCCCGAACATCGCAGAAGCCCCGGCGGCGGATGGGGCGGCCGGCCTGGTTCTGCTTCTGGTGCGCGCGGCGGAGGGTCTAAGGAAACCCTTCCAGGTGTCGGACGAGCGCCAGGAAGGAAGCGCGTGGGAGCCAGCCGGGCGGGAGTGCGAGGCGGGCCGAGCGGCCGAGCCACGGTCTCTGCGCAGAACAGCCGGAGACAGCGGCCGCGGGCAGCGCTCTGGGGGAGGGAGGGCCGTGGGCGGCCTTCGCTCGTCCGCGTTTCTCCGCCAGAAGAGGCGAAGGCCGGCAGGTCCGCCCGCCCCAGCCCCGGCCGCCGGGCCGGGAAGCCAGCGAGGGGCTGGGGGGGCGCCCTCCCCGCGTCCGCAGGGCCTGGGGCTCACGGCGCCGGGGGGCTGGGGCGCCGCCCTGCCCCCGAGGCCCCCAGGCGAGCCCTGTCCTGGTCCTCGGCCTTCTACGGGGAAGCAGAGGCCCGGGTCGGCGGACCGAGCTGCCTCACACCGCAGAGCGGGCGCGCCCCGGGCAGCGCAGGGCTGGCCAGTCTGTCGCCGCCCACCCGCCCCCGGGGCTGCCTTCTTGGAGCTCTGGCTGCAGCCTGACGGGCATTCCAGAGGCAGCGCGTTCCCTGGTCATCCTCTGAAGCGCATGTGGGCACAGTGCCACCGCCTCCCTGCCTGTCCTTTACTTTCGCCTGTTTTCCTTTTTTTTAAATAATTTTATTCATTTATTATTTTTTCCGTGTGATTTTTTTATTAAGGTATTATTAATATACACTCTTATGAAGGTTTCACATGAAAAAACAATGTGGTTACTATATTTACCCATATTATCAAGTCCCTACTCATACCCCAATGCAGTCACTGTCCTTGGGTGTAGTAAGATGCCACAGATTCACTGTTTGCCTTCTCTGTGCTACACTGTTTTCCCCATGAACCCCCACACCATGTGTACTAAACAAAATACCCTTCAATCCCCTTCTCCCACCCTCCCCACCCGCCCTTCCACACCCCTCCCTTTTGGTAACCACTAGTTTCTTCTTGGAGTCTCTAAGTCTGCTGCTATTTTGTTCCTTCAGTTTTGCTTCATTTGTTATACTCCACAAATGAGGGAAATCATTTGGCACTTGTCTTTCTCTGCCTTGCTTATTTCACTGAGCATAATATCCTCCAGCTCCATCCATGTTGTTGCAAATGGTAGGATTTCTTTCTTTCTTATGGCTGAGTAGTATTCCATTGTGTATATGTACCACCTCTTCTTTATCCATTCATCTAGTGGTGGACACTTAGGTTGCTTCCATATCTTGGCTGTTGTAAATAGTCCTGCAATAAACATAGGGGTGCATATGGCTTTTTGAATCTCAGAAGTTGTATTCTTTGGGTAAATTCCAAGGAGTGGGATTTCCGGGTCAAATGGTATTTCTATTTTTAGCTTTTTGAGGAACCTCCATACTGCTTTCCACAATGGTTGAACTAGCTTGCATTCCCACCAGCAGTGTAGGAGGGTTCCCCTTCCTCCGCATCCTCGCCAGCATTTGTTGTGCTTAGTCTTTTCGATGCTGGCCATCCTAACTGGTGTGAGGTGATATCTCATTGTGGTTTTAATTTGCATTTCCCTGATGATTAGTGATGTGGAGCATCTTTTCATGTGCCTGTTGGCCATCTGAATTTCTTCTTTGGAAAACTGTCTCTTCATATCCTCTGCCCATTTTTAAATTGGGTTATTTGCTTTTTGGATGTTAAGGAGTGTGAGTTCTTTACATATTTTGGATGTTAACCCCTTGTCAGATATGTCATTTACAAATATATTCCCCCATATTGTTGGATGCCTTTTTGTTCTGTTGATGGTGTCCTTTGCTGTACAGAAGCTTTTAAGTTTGATGTAGTCCCATGTGTGCATTTTTGCTTTTATTTCCCTTGCTCGAGGAGATGCATTCCGGAAGAAGTTGCTCATGTTTATATTCAGGAGATTTTTACCTATGTGATCTTCTAAGAATTTTATGGTTTCATGACTTACATTCAGGTCTTTGATCCATTTTGAGTTTACTTTTGTGTATGGGGATAGACAATAATCCAGTTTCATTCTCTTGCATGTAGCTGTCCAGTTTTGCCAACACCAGTTGTTGAAGATATATGCTTGGGATTATATCTGGACTCTCTAGTCTGTTCCATTGGTCTATGAGTCTGTTCTTGTGCCAGTACCAAATTGTCTTGATTACTGTGGCTTTGTAGTAGAGCTTGAAGTCAGGGAGCATAATGCCCCCAGCTTCATTCTTCCTTCTCAGGATTGCTTTGGCTATTCGGGGTCTTTTGTGGTTCCATATGAATTTTAGAATTATTTTCTCTAGTTCGTTGAAGAGAGCTGTTGGTATTTTGACAGGGATTGCATTGAATCTGTAGATTGCTTTAGGTAGGATGGCCATTTTGACAATATTAATTCTTCCTATCCACGAGCACAGGATGTTTCAATTTATTGGTATCTTCTTTAATTTCTGTCATGGGTGTCTTGTAGTTTTCAGTGTATAGGTCTTTCACTTCCTTCATCAGGTTTATTCCTAGATATTTTATTCTTTTTGATGCAATTGTGAATGGAATTATTTTCCTGATTTCTCTCTCTGTTAGTTCATCATTAGTGTATAGGAGTGCAACACATTTCTGGATCTACTAGTTTTGGAGTGAATTCTTTAGGGTTTTTTATGTACAATATCATGTCATGTGCAAACAGTGACAGTTTAACTTGTTCTTTACCAATCTGGATGCCTGTTATTTCTTTGCGTTGTCTGATTGCCATGGTGAGGACCTCCAGAACTATGTTGAATAAAAGTGGAGAGAGTGGGCATCCTTGTCTTGTTCCCGATCTTAAAGGAAAAGCTTTCAGCTTCTTGCTGTTACATATCATGTTGGCTGTGGGTTTGTCATATATGGCCTATATTATGTTGAGGTACTTGCCCTCTATACCCATTTTGTTGAGAGTTTTTATCATGAATGGATGTTGAATTTTGTTGCGTGCTTTTTCAGCATCTATGGAGATGATCATGTGGTTTTTGTCCTTCTTTTTGTTGATGTGATGGATGATGTTGATGGATTTTTGAATGTTGTACCATCCTTGCATCCCTGGAAAAAATCCTACTTGATGGTGATGGATGATCTTTTTGATGTATTTTTGAATTCATTTTGCTAATATTTTGTTGAGTATCTTTGCATCTGTGTTCATCATGGATGTTGGTCTGCAATTTTCTTTTTTTGTGGTGTCTTTGCCTGGTTTTTGGTATGAGGGTGATGCTGGCCTCATAGAATGGGTTTGGAAGTATTCCTTCCTTTTCTACTTTTTGGAAAACTTGAAGAAGAATAGGTATTAGGTCTTCACTAAATGTTTGATCAAATTCAGCGGTGAAGCCATGTGGTCCAGGCATTTTGTCCTTAGGTAGTTTTTTGATCACCAATTCAATTTTGTTGCTAGTAATTGTTCCGGTCAGATCTTCTGTTTCTTTCTGGGTCAGCCTTGGAAGGTTGTATTTTTCTAGAAAGTTGTCCATTTCTTCTAGGTTATCCAGTTTGTTACCATATAATTTTTCATAGTCTTCTATAATAATTTTTGCATCTCTGTGGTGTCCATAGTGATTTTTCCTTTCTCATTTTTGATTCTGTTTATGCATGTAGACTCTCTTTTTTTCTTGATAAGTCTGGCTAGGGGTTTATCTACTTTATTTTCTCAAAGAACCGGCTCCTGCTTTCAGTGATTCTTTCTTTTGTTTTATTCTTCTTGATTTTATTTATTTCTGCTCCAATCTTTATTATGTCCCTCCTTCTACTGACTTTGGGCCTCATTTGTTCTTCTTTTTCTAGTTCTGTTATTGTGAGTTTAGACTGTTCATATGGGATTGTTCTTCTTTCCTTAGGTAGGCCTGTATTGCAATATACTTCCCTGTTAGCACCGCCTTCACTGAGTCCCACAGATATTGCAGTGTTGAATTATTGTTGTCATTTGTCTCCATATATTGCTTGAGCTGTTTTTATTTGGTCATTGATCCACTGGTTATTTAGGAGCATGCTGTTAAGTCTCCATGTGTTTGTAGGCTTTTTCATTTTCTTTGCATATTTTATTTCTAGTTTCATACCCTTGTGTTCTGAGAAGCTGGTTGGTACAATTTCAATCTTTTTGAATTTACTAAGGCTCTTTTTTGTGGCCTAGAATGTGATCTATTCTTGAATGTGTTCCATGTGCACTTGAGAAGAATATATATTCTGCTGCTTTTGGGTGGAGAGTTCTGTAGATATCCGTTAGGTCCATTGTGTTCTAATGTGTTGTTCAGTGCCTCTGTCTCCTTACTTATATTCTGTCTGGTTGATCTGTCTTTTGGAGTGAGTGGAGTGTTGAAGTCTCCTAAAATGAATGCATTGCATTCTATTTCCCCCTTTAATTCTGTTAGTATTTGTTTCACATATGTAGGTGCTCCTGTGTTGGGCACATAGATATTTATAATGGTTATATCCTCTTGTTGGATCGAACCCTTTATCATTATGTAATGTCTGTCATTGTCTGTAGTGACTTTCTTTGTTTTGAAGTCTATTTTGTCTGATACAAATACTGCAACATCTGCTTTTTTCTCCCTAGTAGTTGCATGAAATATCTTTTTTCATCCCTTCACTTTTAGCCTGTGTATGTCTTTGGGTTTAAAGTGAGTCTCTTGTAGGCAGCATATAGTTGGGTCTTGTTTTTTTATTCATTCAGTGACTCTGTGTCTTTTGATTGGTGCATTCAGTCCATTTGCATTTAGGGTGATTATCTGAAGGCATGTACTTGTTATTGCCATTGCAGGCTTTAGATTTGTGGTTACCAAAGGTTCAGGGTTAGCTTCTTTACTATCTAACCGTCTAACTTAACTCACTTAGTATGCTATTACAAACACAATCTAAAGGGTGTTTTTTTCCCTCCTTTTTTTTTTTGTCCTCCATTCTTTATATGTTAGGTATCATATTCTGTACTCTTTGTCTGTCCCTTTTTTTTATTACCTCTGGTGACAGTTATTTAACCTTGGGAACTGTCCATCTATAGCAGTCCCTCCACATACACTGTAGAGATGGTTTGTGGGAGCTAAATTCTTTCAGCTTTTGCTTATCTGGAAATTGTTTAATCCCTCCTTCAAATTTAAATGATAATCTTGCCAGATAAAGTATTCTTGGTTTAAGGCCCTTCTGCTTCATTGCATTAAATATATCATGCCACTCCCTTCTGGCCTGTAAGGTTTCTGCTGAGAAGTCTGATGATAGCCTGTTGGATTTTCCTTTGTATGTGATCTTATTTCTCTCTCTGACTGCTTTTAATAGTCTGTCGTTATCCTTGATCTTTGCCATTTTAATTATTATATGTCTTGGTGTTATCCTCCTTGGGTCCTTTGTGTTGGGAGATCTGTGCACCTCCATGGTCTGAGAGGCTATCTCCTTCCCCAGATTGGGGAAGTTTTCAGCAATAACTTCCTCAAAGACACTTTCTATCCCTTTTTCTCTCTCTTCTTCTGGTACCCCTGTAATATGAATATTGTTCTGTTTGGATTGGTCATGCAGTTCTCTCAGTATTCTTTCATTCCTAGAGATCCTTTTTTCTCTGTGTGCCTCAGCTTCTTTGTATTCCTCTTCCCTAATTTCTATTTCACTTATCGTCTGCTCCACCATATCCAATCTGTTTTTAATACGGTCCATTGTGTTCTTCAATGATTGGATCTCCAACCAGAATTCATTCCTGAGTTCTTGAATATTTTTCTGTACCTCCATGAGCATGTTTATGATTTTTATTTTGAAATGTCTTTCAGGAAGATTTATTAATTCAGTCTCACTCCATCCTTTCTCTGCTGTTGAGATTTGGCTTGAACCAGTTTCCTTTGATATTTCAGATTTGTATGTGGCGCCCTCTAGTGCCCAGAAGCTCTACTCTCTGGAGCTGCTCAGCCCGTGGAGTGATGTCGGGAGTGGTAGGGGACTGGTTCTGGTGCCTGGGGGGTGGAAAGAGCTGTTTCCTGTTTCCTCGCTGCTATGCCTGTCTCCACTGCCAGAACCAGTGGCCGAACACACAAGTGTAAGCCTCTATGCTTTGTGTTTGTAGCTGCTGTAGGTGGGGCTTCCCTCTGGCTGGCCTGACGCCAGGGCAGGGGCTGCAGGTTTGCTTTGTGGCCAGGTGCAGGCCAGCCCAGAGGTAGACACAGCGGGCTGCACATCACAGAGGGCGGCCTTGTAGCTGCGTAGCCAGCCAGGGGATGGAGCACCTGAAGATCACAAGTTCCCAACTTGTTGGGCAGAGTGCACCCGGACAATTTTGTCTACGTGTCCTTTCTCTTGAGCAGTAAGCTCTGGGCAATCCTTGCCCCTTTAGCAGCCCTCTTGCTTTTAGGAAGTCTTTCAGACTGCCCGCCCAGATCAGCCGGATATGAATCAGTTTTCCACAAGCAGCTGGAATCTCCATCTCTCCAGGTATTCCGCCTGTCTTAGCTTTCCAACCAGAGCACCATGCAATGTAGGTTCGTGCTCCCAGAACAGGTCTCCAGGGCTAGGTGTTCAGCAGCCCCAGGCCTCCGCTCCCTCCATGGTGTGTGTCTCTTCCTCCTGCCAGTGAGCTGGGTGGGGGAAGGGCTTGGGTCCCACCGAGTCACAGCTTTGGGACATTACCCTGTTCCGTGAGGTCTGCTCTATTCCCCAGGTGTATGCAGTCTGGTGTGGTGCAGCCTTCTTTCCTGTTACTCTTTCAGGGTGACTTGTATTAATTATATTTTCGTATTATATGTGGTTTTAGGAGGAGGTGTCTGTCTCACCTCCCACACCGCCATCTTTAATCCCTAGGGAGGCTATTTCCCAGGTATGAGGGGAGGAAGTTGCACAGGGGGCTCCCCTGGGAGCATGCCCTGGGAACCTGCAGCGGCCGGCCACCCGTGCATCCTCAGATGCCTCTGCTGGGCGCCCAGAGGGCAGTGGTCCCACGCAGCACTGCACCATGTCCATGTCCATCCCAGGAAAGGCCTGGCCTGGTGAGGACAGACCCACCTCTTCCTGAAACCCTGTGGCTACAACTCGTTGGCTGTCAGCACCCAGGCAGCAGGTGGCATCGACAACGCGGGAGGCCTCGTGCACGAGTGGTGACACCCTCTGCGTGGTGGGGCAGCTTGCCTCAGTCCAGCGGGGACGACACAGCACGGAGGTGGCCAGGTTGGCAGCAGCTACGTACGGGTCCTTGAGGATGCAGCGGCGGCCTGGGGAGCTGCGGAGTCGGCCGGCGGAGGAGGTGCCAGAGCACCTGCCCCAGCAGAGGCTCAGGAGGAGCAGCGGGAGGAGGAGGAGCAGGAAGCCCACCAGGGTCCTGGGGCGCCAGGTGCCGCCTGCCCGAAAGGGAGGCTCCCCTCTGCGCAGCCAGGGCACCCGCTGGGCCATGGGCCCGATGACAGCAGCTACAGGGCCACACAGGTGAACAGAAGAGACAAATTATCCCGGGTTCCCCCATTATCCTGCTTGCACCCCGTCCCCACTGCCCTCTGTGCAGAGGGCTCTGTCCATCCCCAGCACCCGTGGGGTCCCTGTCACGGGACGGCTCACGAGCATCCCCTACTCACAGAGGAGGAAACCGGGCCCCAGAGAGGGAGGGGAAACCCCTTCAGTCTGACGGGACTGGTCGGCAGGGCAGCTCGGATCCCAGCCCCACTGTCTGTACGAGGCCCCCACACCCAACGTGCCCGAGGCTGGGGAGCAGCCCACCCCTTGCCCATGGCCCCAGGCCGGAAACTCACCTGGGCCTGGCCTGTACGTTTAAATCTTGTGGGACCTGAAGAACTGTAACAGTCCCTTTCTGCCGGCCCTCCGGCCTGGGGGCTCCAGCTGGCAGGACAGGGTGTAGCTGCAGGACAGAGGGGCACCTGTGAGCCCCTGGAGCCACGGGTCAGGGGGCGCTTCTCCCAGAGCCTGCCAGCAGCTGGGGCCCACCCCGGGCTCCTGCCGGCCTCACCTCTCCTGCTCATCCAGGGGCTCCACGGCCCGGAAAAAGGACAGGAAGTGCCACTTGCGATGCAGGACATACAGCTCGGCCAGGCGCTTGTGGTTTAGGATCTCACCCAGGACGAGACTGACCTGGGGCAGAGAAGGACAGGATGCAAGGATGCAGACAAGGAGGGGCGCGAGGTGTGGGGCACTGGGACGGTCCTGGATCTTTGCTCACATGGGAGCCCGCCTTCCCTCCAAGGCCATCCAGCCCTGCCTGTTCCCAGTGTTGGGTCTCCAGCTCCTCCTCCAGGAAGGCGGCCTTGATGCTAACCCCATCCGCCACCTGACAAAGCCTTTACTGTCCTCAGCTCTGCATGTCTTAACTCTCTCCAGACACATTAGACCCAGGGGATGGGCCGGACAGGGTCCTGCCCAGGGAGTCTTGACTCCATTCCTCACCTCTCGTGGCAGGGCTCTCAACTGTCTCTCTCTCATCCCGTCACCCTGAAAGGCAGGAAGGCAACCAAAGTGCATCAGAAACAGCCCCCTGAGTGCAGAACGAGGCCAGAACGTCCCCACCTTCTCTCAGTTTGGAGGACCGCCAGGGCCCTCCAAGGGGCAGGCCTGCCCAGAAGCAGCACCCGCACCTGGCCCAGGATCGGGGCTACCGAGAAGCGGGGGCTGGACTGGGGAGCGGAGGCCAAGCCTCCCCCGCAGCTCTCTGTGATGGCCGACAGGGAGCCCGGGCTCAGGCAGGAGGGCACTGCCAGCCACCTGCTGGGTCTCCTGCCCTGAAGGAGCAGCACGCCCCCGCCCCCCGGGCGGGACCTGAGGGGCCACCGTCCTGCTCAGAGGCGGCCCCCTGGAGCCCGCAGCCCCGCCTGCCCTGGGGCCAGGACCAGGGATGGGGGGTCCTTCTGGCAGTCCTCTCCAAGAAGCCCAGCGCCCGGGGAGGAGGGGAGGCTCTCAGGGGGGGCGGCCCGGTGCTGAGAGCTCCGGGCTCACTGGGGGCTCCCTCCTGTCCAACGCTCACCATCCTGCCCCCCGTGGCCCTCTGGGTTCACTCACCCCCTCACTGTGTTCCCGGTGTTTGTCTACAAGGTCATCCAGAAACAATCCGAGGAAGGGGACCATGCCCTGTGCTAGCAGGGAGGAGGTGATGAGTCCCCGCCTGCCTCAGGGGCACCCACAGAGCCTCCCCTGAGCCCCACACCCCCAGCCCCTTGGACCACCCTGTGCTGCCTCCCTCCCTTCCCTTCACCCTGCTGTCCCCTCCCGGTCCCTCCCAGGACTGTCTTTTGGCCAATCCCAGGATCTGCACCCCTGCACCTGTCCTCCAACCTCCCCCTGTCCCCAGCAGCTGTCTACCTCCTCCTGGTCACCCAGTGCTGGCAGTGCAGAGCTGGTGGCACCAGGAGCAGGTGCAGGGTCACCCCCACTGCCCATGACCCTGGCCACGCTGCTCTCACCTGATTCTTCCTGTCCTGGGATCCCGTGGCCCACATCTGTTGCCTCACCATGGACTTCGCCTCCTGCAAGGCCCAGGACGCTCAGGTGCGCATGCTCCCCTCCCACGTGGCCTCCCTCAACCAGACCTGGGATGATGGATGCCTTGCCCGAGTCCCCTGGCACCTATGCTGTCCCCACCTCCAGCAGGCTCTCAGCCTAGCGCGATCCCAGCTCCAGCACACACATACTCACGGGTGTCTTGGGCCGCGGCCGGCCGCTGAGAGGCTTCCTCACCTGCAGAGTGTCAGGGGGACCCCTCTGCCTCCCAGGGTGCCCTGAGGACTCTGTGTCACCTGGCTATCAGCACGGCTCCCCTCACACGACCAGAAGGGGTGGGCACGAGGCTGAAGCCCGTCTTGTGCTCCGTGGACCCTGCTCACCTAGGAGGCCCGCACCCCAGGGGGACGACAACCCTCCATGTCAAGTGGAGCCAGGGAGAGACACAAACAGATCCCTCGGGGGCGTGGGGGACTCACTTTCCCCATCAGCTCCCCCCTCGCCCCTCGCACACCTCAAGTCTGCCCCAGGGCTGGGCCACAGCACGTCAGAGGACTTGCCCCAAGGACCCCCTCCCTTCCAGACCTCTAGCCTCCATTTACCTGGAGAAGCCACTTCCTGTCAACCTCCTTATCCCTCTTTTTAAGCTTTTTATACATCCTGGAGCTCTTCCTAAGGGGAGTGGAGGGGAGGAGGGAGAAATATGGTGAGCAGGTGGAGAGTTTGGGGGCAGACCCCTTTTCCTGGAGATCCTAGAAGATCCACTAGCCTGCATGAGGCTTTCCACCACAGCCCTGAGCCCTGGGGAATCTGCGGCTTGGGGAGGGGGCTGCATGCTTCCACCCGGAGCCTCCATTCCCAGTTCTCCTGGGGGCAGATCTGCTTTGGGCCAGGTTGCTGTCCTTGGGGCAGAGACCTCCTGCTGGAGAACACATGCTCAAAACCTCCAGTGGCCTTCGACCCACACCTGACATTGAAGGAAACTGATTCCTGCGGGGGTGCCCCTGGCCTAACCCACAGGGGCTCCAAGAGTCCACCATCCCTGTCCCTAGGCTCTGCCGCCTCCCAGGAAGTCCCAGCCGACTGAGGGGACACTGCCAGATGTAGGGGTGTCCCTGTCCACTCAGATGCCCTGGTCCCGTGGACAGGACTAGACTACCCACCAGGAAACATGTCCCCAGGTGCTTTGCAGACGACCTACGGCAGGGCTCTGCAGGGCCAAGAGAATGGCGTGGAGGGCCGCAAAATTCTTGAGGGCCAGACACTCCTGGGAGGGAAGACAGAGCTGAGAGCGTGGCCTGCTTCTCTGCTTCTGTGCCCCATGAACTCCTGTCCTTACGGAGACAGACGCCCGGGAGCCCAGCCCACCTGGTACCTGCTGAGCAGCTCTCCTGGGTGGAGGACTAGCTCTACCCAAGGAAGGGGCCAGGTACGGTTGTCCCACCCCTGGGGCCTGCGAGTCCAGGTCCACACACCCCTGGCAGGAGGGGCCCAGGGACTGTGCAGGGCAGACCGCAGGCATCCATCCTGGGAGCTGGCAAAGGAGGGGAGCAGGTGGACCCCAGGGGCCGTCCCATGACACACCTTGGCCACCCGGATCCAGAACTCCACCACTCGGGCCCTGTCCCAGGCCGTCATGCTCGGGGCCCCGAGGCAGGAGGAGGTGACCAAGTTAGTGATGGCACCAAACTGCCTGATGATCTTATGGATGGTGGGGGCCCGGAGCTCAATGCCTCCCGCCTGTGGCTGGTACCAAAAGTAGGCCTTGCAGTCAGAATATGCCACGCTGGTGAACAGGTCCTGGGGATGACACGGGGTGGTCACCCAGCTGTGCCCCTGCTGCCCCTGTGCCCAGGCAGAGTTACTGCTCAGAGCTGGAGCCCAGGCAGCTGAGGATGTGCTGTGAGCCTTGTGGCCATCTGGGCTTTGGACCCTGGGCATGGAGGCACCCAGGATGGGATGCACAGGACCCCACAGTGGTGGGGCACAGAGGGGCTTTGCTCACAGGCACCCTCACTCACCTCCTCCCTGCCGCACGAGGCAGCTCACCCTGCCCATCCTGGGGCATCTGCCCCCCATTCTGCCAGCCCGCAGGTCCCACTCCCAACTCAGGTGCAGTTTCCCCCCGAAACAACTCCACCCAGGGCCTCTGTTGGTGTCTGTGTCTCCCATGCAGTCAGGTCCATGGCAGGGGCCTCTGAAGTTGGAGTGCGGAGGCTGTGGAGGCCTGCCAGGCCAATGGGGCGAGGACCTAAGGTCCTGGCAGCACCTCCCTGAGCACCCCTCCCCTGCCCTGCCCCTCCCAGCCCAGCCAGGCCCCGCCCACCTTCCCTGCGCTCCTCCTCATTGGTGTTCAGGGACCCCTAAGTGCCAGCCCTACTGTCCTCGTGGGGTCAGTGAAGGCTTGGGAGTGAGGAGAGTCTCTCAGGGCACATGGTGAGTCCGTGGGGAAGCTGGGACTTGGGCCCAGATCACAGGGGTCCACGTCAGGGGACGGCAGGTCTGGGGCAGCCCATGACACAGGAAAGGCCCACCCCCAACCCCGAGAGCCCGCTCTGCTCACCGCACACATCAGGGTCAGCTGCTCGGCCACCAGGCGGGGGGAAAAGGCCAGGATGGTTGGCTCATCCTCCCTCGGCGCATCCCTGGTGTTCACAGCACAGGGGCTGGTGGGCTCCAGGACCGCCTCTGGTTCTGCCAGGCCCGGTGCCATTCCAGCAGGTGCCACGGGCCCCGGGCCCGAGGGCTCATGGGGCTCCAGCTCGGGGTCTAGCACCAGGGCTGAGGCCACTGCTGGCACATCCTCCTGCTCTGCAGGGGCTGCAGCCGGTGACACTGGCCGTAGCTCCACTACAGGGGTCTCAGGGAGCTCCGGAACTGGCTCTGGACTCAGAGCCGGCCCTCCCTGTGTCTCTGGAACCAGCTGCATGTGCCGTGGTTCTGGAGCAGGACACAGAGAAATGGTCACCCCGGGGCTGATTCCCCGCACCTCACCAAGGACAGAAAAGCCCTCACTGCCTTGAAGGGAGCCCCAGGCCGGGAAGCCACCTAGCTGGTCTGCAGCCCCTCACCTTCCAGCCTGGCCACAGTGGGCCCCAGGTGCTCCTCGTGGACTGAGTGGTGGACGGCTTGGCCCTCCTGGGTGGGTGCAGACTGGCTGCCATGGAGGACGCCGGGCACATGATCGGGCTCCCAGGTGCGGCGCCTTGCCTGTCCCATCCGGGGGCTGGGAGGAGGCCTGGGGGTGGCAGAGTGCGAGGCCTGGGCTCTCCAGCCACACTGCCCTCCCGGCCCACCTTGTGTGGCCTTGGCCGCTCTGCATTCCCCTGCCTGTCCCGGAAACTGCCCTCTCCCGTTCCTGACCCTGGGTGTCCGTCCTGGGACCCCATCCTTTCCCATCCTTTCCCATCCTCCCGAATAGGAAGTGCCTCGTTGTCAGCACGCCCGGGGGAATCCACAGACGAGTGACCTGCTGGCTTCTGCTGGGCTCCCCCTGCCCCAGGCCCCAAACTCCTCCCCCCCATTCTGTGAGACGGGCAGCGCCCCCTCTGGGCCCGGTGAAGGCTCACGTTGTCAGCTCCTCCTCTCTCCCATCATGCCCCCTGTGGCTTGAAGAGGCCATGAGGGCATCACCCATGATGGTCCCCGGACATGACCTGCGGATGACACCTGAAGTGACTGCCCGACTCCACCCGGGGGGGGGTCCCAGCATTGTGTCTGCTTCCTTCACTCAGTTATGCTAAATGTCCCTAAAGGGCCTGCACAAAGTGGGCGCTGCGTACGCTATTGTTGCTGAAGGAGGTCCTACCAGAACCTGGGCAGCAGGTACCCCGCTGCTGCCCCCAGAGGTCCCTCGTGTGGCCACGGTGAGGACAAGCACCGGGCCCAGCCACAGGGAATCGCGAGCCTCCGTGCCAAAGGCTGCTTTCCAGGTGCTTTTCCAAACTGAGCCAGGCCTCAGGCCACTGACGCGTGAGGCCAAAGGCTTTTCATCGGATACAGAAAATAAGCCCCAAAGTGGCCCAGCTTGGCTGGCAGTCCTTTCTGCAGTACCCAGTGCAGGGGAGCCCCTCTAAGTCTCCTCCCGTGTTCCCGGGGCACCCTGCAGGCTGATCACCAGCCACCCTGCCTGTCCGAGGAGCGCGCTGCGGCTCAGACACGTGGGGACCCTCAGCACACACGGCCGGCTGGGGGCAGAGGCCTGACTGGGCCGAGGAGGGGGTGGATGATCACCTGGGGCGCGGCTGGCCCGTGGCCAGATGGTCAGCATCATTTGCAGGGAGTAGGGACCAAGAACGGCTCCGGTTGAAAGTTAAACCTGAAGACCCTCTTGCCGTGAACAATCCCTGCATCTCCTTCACTCCTGTCGGCTGGTCAGTGTCCTAGGGAGGAGGTGTGGACTCATTGGGTGCCTCGTGCTTGGGGACCTTAGTCCCACAGAGAGGTGACTCATGTTCACGCTGAGGGGGCAGCAGGGATATAGTCAGTGGGAAACCCAGGAACCACCAGGATGAAGGAGGTTTGCACCTCACCCGAGAGCCCCCCCAGCCCCCTGGGATGCGAGCAAGGAGAGGGACAGGGTGCCCCCAGGGAGTGAGGTTCCAGGCCCTCTGGAGTGGGACTGTCGGCCACTCTCGTGGGGAAGCCCGGGGGGGCCCGGGCAGGTTGCCAGGTTTGGAACGGGGTCCTGGGCGTAGACAGCCTGCCCCAGAAATGGGAGATGGAGTAAGTGAATCCATCCACCAGCTCCTCCACGCACCCCAGGGTGGAGCTGTGCAAAGCCGGCGCCTAGTAGCTGGGGAGGCAGCACCTGGCGCTGCCTGGACCTCCCACCAGGGGACAATGTGGGCCCCAAACCCTGCCCCCAAGGTCAGGCACACAGGGCCATCTGCATAGACATCCAGTCCCTGAGGGAAGGAGAGGACACCCCCCGGGCTCAGGATTGACATGTGGGTGGAAGTACCTGGTCCCGACACTCACCTCCACATCCTGAATGATGAGACCAGAGCTGTGACACTGACTGTCCCCCTCCTTCCCAGCCGTCAGTCCCAGTCATGCCCCACGCCCACCGCACACACAGAAGGAGCCGGGGGGAAGGTCAGCCCAGGATGAGTCACACTTGTGGCCTGGCCCTGGACTGACCTGCTCTGGGCTGCCCTGTGTTACCTCGGGGTTCCTTGGACAACACGGACAGAGGTGTCGGAGGTGGTCACTGAGCCAACGCCCACAGCGAGCAAGAAGCCTGTCCCTCTCGGCATCCCCGACTCCCCCGCCTTCAGAATACTCCGCACAACAAGACCGCATGTTGCTCTGTCGAGCGTCGCCGGTCAAGTGAGCAGGACTGGGGTCTGCGACCAAGAACTGGGCACCGGGTCACAATCCAAGTTCTACTGGGCATGTCGTCAGTGACATCACTTCTTCAAGGTTCCATTTCCTGGGCCCCTCCCTGCATTCAGACACACCCACATGCCCCTCTGGGCTGCTGACTGCCCACCCTCCTGGCCCTTGCCATGCATGACTACCCAAATGTCCACCAGAGCCTTCCCCTCGCTCTTTGGCAATGTCACCAGGGTCCCAGCTCTGAGGAGACAAGAGCTGAGCTCAGGCCTCTTTTTCTCACCAGTTCTCTGTCCTGCTGAAGCCAAGGTACCTCCCAGGAGCTGCCCAATGTCCCAACCTGCACAGGCAGGGTCATGCCAGACGTTCCTCCCTAGGGACATCCTCAGGGATATACGGATGACACCTCCAACTCCTGGGGGCCGGTGTCACGTGTGTCTGACGCACAGACTCAGAGATGGAAGAATGCCGACCAGGCTTGGCATGGAGCGTGGAACACCACGAAGTCAGGCCCGGGTCTGGGCCTTGTGATCTTGGGCAAGTCAGTTCCCGCTAGGCCATTTCCAGGGGTGCAGCTTGAAGGCGCGGCAATGAGAGGAGATCCAGGTGTTGCCACCTACCGGTTTCTGCCTTCCAACGGTCCAGGCTGCTCCCAAACTAGGTGCTTCTCAGGCCAATCAGTGAAGGCGTCAGAGTAGCACCGCGGGAATGGAGTCTGTGCTGCCTCTGAAATCCGAGGTGGTCCACCAGCCTGCTGTGCTCTTTTGTGTGTGGGGGGGGAGGAGAGGCCAGATACAGCACCTTATTCATCACCTTAGAAAGGGAGAGCTTGGCATGCCCACACGATAGACTTCTAGAAACTTCTCTAGGACAAAAGGCCCCTGAATTTTTGTTGGATTTATTTCCCACCTTCTGACACGTGACCGTGCTATCAATATGCTTAAACAAGTTGTACTTCCTGATCACTGGGTCCAATCAGCATAATACCATCCATGGGATGGGCCAGTGTGACGTCTTCTGGAAGGAAAAGGGGATGGACGCTCCTTCTGGCTAAATTACAACCTAAGTCTGGAGATCTGATATACCTCTGACATAGTTTTCTCTCCTTTCCGGCGGAAAGCTAACTGCTCTGCTGGTCTTTACTAACAGGAAGAGAGCAAAGAGCATTTTCCTGACCAATAGTTACACACAGGGTGCGTGGGGATCAAGTGATGAAGCCCCCTGTGCAGCCGTAACTGCATCTGAGACACTCTGATTACACTGCCACTCATGCACTGTCATCTCCAGGATTCCTCTGTTTTCTGAGTAGGCCAAATGAGTGACTTGAATAAGGGTAGGTGGAGGTCACCACCCCTACAGCCTTCAAATCCTCGGTGGTGACACCCGTTTCTGTGACCTCTCCTGGAATACATTACTGCTTTCAATATATGCTTTAGAGGGAGTTGTAGAGGCTCGTACTTGACCCACCACACAGCACGAGCTCCTTGCCGGCACACTCCCCTGTGGCCAGCAAGGAGGAAGGTGGGAGCTCTGCGTCCCTCCAGGGCACCTGGGCCCTGTGGGCTCTGACACCGAGGGAGCGGCACTGCGGGCACGTGGCTGGGGGGTGGGGGGGGTGCTGTTCCTGATACCCAGACCCGGTCCTCGCCCCTGAGGTCAAATCACAAAACAAAATGACAAGGTTTTGAGGAAAGGAAAGAATAGTTTATTGACTTGCTAGCAAATGAGGGAGTGGCAGGCTCCTGCCTTAAGAGAACCACCGTCCTCCTGACACACAAAGCGGCTGGGGCTTTTCGAGGGGACATCGTGGGAGAGAGGCTGGGGTGCAGACACATGAAGTAGCAGCTTGCAAGGGTCCAAGCAGACATTCGTGCACTGATTCACCAGCTTTTTGTTTTTTCTTTTCTGCTCCTCCTCAGTCCCCGGGGACTGGATGCTTCGGTTGAACAAAATCAGCTTTCAGCATTATCTCTGGTCCTCAGACTCAGAAAAGCTGGAGAACAATTAGAAACTGCCTCGCCCTCCACCCCCGTCAGTGCTTACAAAGTTTCTGGGGCTACTTGAGTTCACTTTCCGGTGAATGTTGGTGTTCAGTTTTGAACAAAGATTTTATTCCCCTTTTCTTCTATTACAAATTCATTTATTACTGGTACATTCCCTTAACAGCAGTCCCAAAACACATCATGAAATGCCTTGAGGGAGATTTTCTGACTTTATTTCCTGAAGATAGCCACAAGCTGAAAAACACAGCTCTAAGGGTTTCTTGGAATATCAGTGCTGGCTGACAAGACAGGAACTGCCATCTGCGGTTCAGATTTCCAGTGGACTTGTCTTATGTATTCAAATTCTGCAAATGTTGCTGTTAGAATCAGCAAGGGACTGTCTCCTTGCAACTGTCTGGAGCTGACAGCCTTGCAGTTAATAATCGCATGCAGAATTTTCTCAAGAGCCCCTCCCCCATTTCTAGCACATGAACAAATTGGGGAAAGAGAAGAGGGAACCCACAGATGCCTTTCTGTCCAGACCCACTGCCCCACTCCCTCCACAGAGGCCTCAGGAGCCCAGGGTGCAATGCTTGCAAGCCCAGGGCCTGCACTTGGCCTTCCAGGCTGTTTCCCCTGCAACTGCTACACTTGTTACCACTTTCAGAAATCTACAAGAAAAACACAAAGGCAACTTGGGCCTTAGCTTTCAGTTTAGTGAGCAGGTGAGGCTACAGATCCTAGGAGTCAACCTTTCCTGGCCATGGCTGTCCTGCAGTTAATTCTGCGCTGTGAGCCCAGAGCGGGCCCTTCAGGCTGAGAACCTTCTAGCTGCTGTGGCTGCCAAGTGCCTGTTGCCTTGTGCCGCCGGCCATGTGTGCAGCTGGCTGGGTATGGGTCCCACCATGCTGCCCCGCCCTCTACACAGTACCCTGGGACTCTGATCCCACCTTCACGTGTTCTCTCGTTCAGGTTTTTAATTTTAGCCATTCTCACGTGCAGTATCTCATTATGTTTTCCACCTACATTTCACTTCCATTTCCCTCATGAGTCATGTTGTGAAGAAAAAGAAAAGTCAAGCCACACATGGGCTGGGGGCAAGTACTTGCAAATCATACCCTCAGCAAAGGACACGTAGTTACAATATATAAAGACCTGCTACAGCCCAAAGGCAAGAAGACAAGTAACCGCTCCCTGCTCCCCAGGAAACAGCAGAAGAGGCAAGTGATGTGGCCCAGGCGTCCTGCCAAGCAGGTGGTGGAGGGTCTAAAGAAACCCTTCCAGGTGTCGGACGAGCGCCAGGAAGGAAGCGCGTGGGAGCCAGCCAGGCGGGAGTGCGAGGCGGGCCGAGCGGCCGAGCCACGGTCTCTGCGCAGAACAGCCGGAGAGAGCGGCCGTGGGCAGCGCTCTGGAGGAGGGAGGGCCGTGGGCGCCCGTCGCTCGTCCGCGTTTCTCCGCCAGAAGAGGCGAAGGCCGGCAGGTCCGCCCGCCAGCAGCCCCGGCCGCCGGGCCGGGAAGCCAGAGAGGGGCTGGGGGGGCGCCCTCCCCGCGTCCGCAGGGCCTGGGGCTCGCAGCGCCGAGGCGCCCCTGAGGCCGCCAGGCGAGCCCTGCCCTGGCCCTCGGCCTTCTGCGGGGAAGCAGAGGCCCCGGTCGGCGGAGCGAGCTGCCTCACACCGCAGAGCGGGCGCGCTCCGGGCAGCGCAGGGCTGGCCAGTCTGTCGCCGCCCACCCGCCCCCGGGGCTGCCTTCTTGGAGCTCTGGCTGCAGCCTGAACAGGGGCATCCCAGAGGCAGCGCGTTCCCTGGGCGTCGTCCGAAGCGCATGTGGGCACAGCGCCACCGCCTCCCTGCCTGTCCTCAGTATCTTTTCAGGGCTGACAGCCTCCTTCTTTTTCGTGCTGAATAATATTCCATTGCCTGGATGGAACACAGTTTATCCAGTCACCTGCTGAAGGACATCTTGCTTGCTGCCGGCTTTTAGCAAGTATGAATAAAGCTGCTATAAACAGCAAGTGCAGGCTGTCTGTGAGCATAAGTTTTGCAGTCACTTGGATAAATGCCCAAGAGCATGACTGCGGGATCATTGCAAAGACTATAGTTAGTTTTTTAAGAATCCACAAGCCTCCCCCTCCCCCAGCGGCTGCAGCCCCCACGTCCCCACCGGCGGGGCTGAGAGTTCCTGGAGCTGCTCGTCTCCGCCGGCACTGACGGGGTCGCCGTCTGGGTTTGGGTCCTTCTGACGGGCTGTAGAGGCCGCTCACTGTTTTTAGGCGGTTGTCTAATGGCAGGTGATGTTGAGCGTCTTTGCATCGCCTATTTGCTACCTTCATATCTGCTTTGGTGAGCTGTCTAGTCAGTTTGCCCATCTTTTAATTGTTACTGTTGAGTTTTAAGAGTTCTTTGCATATTTTGGGTGCAATCCTTTTATCAAATACATATTTTGTAAAGGTTTACATTTTAAAGACATTATCTCTCACGTGATGATTTTCAAAAAAAATTATTTATTGAGATACATACAATAAAATGCACAAATCTTAAAGTACAGCTCAGTGCATTAGGTCACGGGTGTACACTCATGCATCCATCCCCTAGATTGAGATACCAAACATTCTCACTAATATTTCTCCTCTTCACCTGTTTCGCCTGCCCACCCCAACCTGTCCCCTATGATGACCACCTGTCTGTCTCTGTGTCTATGAGTTTATTTCTGGTTTGATGAGAGACTGTTTTTCGGAGAGCATGTGGGAAGATTGCACGCTTATAAAGAGACCATGAGGAGGGATGTGGAGGAAGTTAAGAACTAGAGTTCATTTCTGTCTGACCGATGTGTCCCCAGAGCACAGAGGCCCTAGAGCAGGTCACCTTCGGTTTGTTCACGTCAGACCCAAGCTGGAGCTTTGAGGCAGTTTACGGTGTGTCTAAAATAGCCAGCCCGTGCTCTCTCCTCCGTGCCTTCTTTCTCATGACACGAGGCGCCGCCCTCCCAGTGCCCTGCTTTGTCTGCGCTCTGCCTCGTCCGTCTGGGGCGGAGGCTCCCGCAGCGCAGGCCCTGCAGGGCGCAGCTGCTCCCCCGGCTCCCCGCGCCCACATGGCTCTGGACGGATAACTGCTGAACGTTAAAAATGGAAGAATTAAGGGATGTCTGCTTTGCATTGTCCCACAGAGAGGAGGCGATGACTGCTTAATTTCAAAAGTGTCCGTAGCACCTTCGGCCAAGACTCGGCAGTTGACATCATCTCTGCCGATCACTACCGGTCTTGATTCGACAGAATTTTATGATTATCTGAAATGATGCTTAACCAACGTGAGGGACAAAACACATTAAGTCAAAAGCAGCATGTTTCTTTTGAAATTCATTGTCTCCTAGAAGAAAAAGTGGAAAGGACTTGGTTTTAAATAGCGAAAAGCCACGCCTTGGCCACCTCCTACCGATGGGTTAATGGGTTATTTTATAGACGTTAGGACACCAGCCTGTCTGCTCCGGGAATGCTTGGTGTCCGGGAGGCCAACCTGGGCAGGGAGCCCCTGTCGTTCCGCTGGAAGCTCCCCAGGGTGCTGGCCGCTCTGTGGGGACACAGTCACAGTCGCCCACACGCCCTCACTTCCTGTCCGAGGTCCACCTTGATTGCAGAACCTCTCCATCATCCTGTAAAAGAGAGCGAGGTCACAAGGTCACACAGGACATATTCCCGAGCCAGGAGGATGGAATCTGCCCCGAGAATACAATTTTTTTTTTCACTCACAGAGACAGTGGGATAGGCCATTTGTCCCAAGACTGAGGCTGTTTAAAGACGTAAGTTCCCTTGAAGGTCCGGGTTTGTCAATGGGGAGTAAAGCCTAAATTAAAGGCACTAATTTCTCACGTGGAGCTTTGGCTCCAGCCCCTGCCCCAAGCTTGGGGGAAGTTTCACATGCACTTCCGCTCACCCGTCTGTGGGGTTCTGTCGTGCCGAGGCAGCATGGGGGTGTTTCCCGAGCCCTCGGTCAGCGCGCACGCCGCTCTACGCCTGCATGGTGAGCTCCCCTGCGGACCCCCAGCATCGGGACCGTGGCTGCTCACACCAGAGACGCATGGAGGGAACCATGCCCACCAGGGCTGGAAGACAAGCAGAGCACGAAAGAAAAGAATTAAAATCTCTCATCATTAGTTTATACTGGTCATATATTGAAATGATAACAGTCTGGATTTACTGAGCTAAATACAAATCCACTGTGAAAATTAATTTGCCCGTTTCTTTTTACCTTTGGTAATGTGGCTGCTAAGAAATCAGACATTACAAATGGGCTCATGTTGTACTTCTGTTTGACGGTCTTTGGCAGCTGCGCACCGGACAGGCCCCCGTGTGGACCTGGCCACTTCTTAAATTCAAGGGTTTTAGAAATACCCCACGGACAGAGCGGGCAGGCCTCTCTCCTGCCGTGCGCCTCAGAGACATCGTCCCCACGGCAGAGGCCACTTTTGCCGCCATCATTGGACTCTCCAGCATCCCTTCTGAAGGGTTCCCTTGCCTTGGCAGGGCCATGTCAGACAGCTGAGCGCAGCCTCCAAGGACGGACGCCCCCAAGCGTGTGTTGGGTGTTTGTAAAACCACGAGCCAGACACCGTCCCTGCTCTCACGGCGTGTGTGCCCCGTGGACGGCGTTGTCAGCAGACCCTGTAACGATGCGAGCCCCAGAAAGTCGTGTCACAATGACACCCCTGCCGGCGGGGGCGTCTCGGGACTGCCAGACAAAAAGACTTTTGTTTGAAAAAATTAAAGGCTGTTTTTAAACTCTCTCTTGCTCTTTGTTTCCCCCATAGCCCCTCGGATGTAAGGACCGGTCCCCACGTGCAGGGCGGTGTCCGATGGTGTGTGCGCACGTGCGGGGGGCGGGAGGGAGGCAGCAGCCTCAGCTCGCCCCTCAGGTAGCCTGCAAGCTGCCCCAGAAGAACAGGCCCTCCTGACGCTCTTACAAGGGTGGTTATGCACTCGTCTTCCTGATCACAGACAGGCCATGTTTCCGTGTGTTAGGCGCTGCCCCATGCATCAGGCACGGGGGAACGGTGATGGTGGGCGACCGAGCGTCTCGAGATGACCGCCGGAACCGGTGGTTGAAACATGCACTTATTTTGCCCACTGCTCTGAAAATGAATTTGTTTTCATCATTGAGAAAGCAAAGTGTGTACGTGGTGGGTGAGTGCTGAGGGCTTCTGTAACCAAAGGCTGCCTCACGGCGGGCAGCCACATGCCACAGAGCCGCACTCTCACAGTGGCCGAGGCCCAGCGTCCACGATCCCGGCGTGGGCAGGCCGTGCTCCCTCTCCAGCCTCGGGTGGCCGCGTCCTGGGCGCCCCCCAGCTGGTGGCTGCAGCAGCAGCCTCTGCCTCTGTCCCCACCACCTCTGTGCTGTCAGCTGTGGGAGGGCGCATGGACGGTGGGCAGGCACACCGGCCCGAAGGCCCAGGGTGCTCAGAGGACTCCTGGGGCGCGGGGCTGCCTGTCCCCCTGGGAGAGCAGACCCGGGTTGGCCGGCCCTGCCCAGGACCCTCGCCCTTATGCCTAGTCCTTGAGAAGAGTGACTCGGACTGTGCCCTCTTTTCAAGCGGCCAAGGTGGACCTTGGAAGCGGTCATCCCACTCCGTCGGCCTCCGTGGGGGTCCTCCAGGGAAGAATGGAAGGCCCCATGGTGCCCTCTCTGGGCCTGACTGCACCCTGCTCCTCCCACGCTGCCCCATGGTGGGCAGACTGGTCAGAAACCCAGGCGCCCCTCCTTTGGCATCAGCGGGAGGTTCAAGCCATGGAGCCCCTTCCCTCACGAGGGACACTTCGTGTGGCCCCAGCCCACCCAGTAAAGTCCCCGCTTGCCCAGACCGTCGGGCTGCAGCCCAAAGCTGCCCCGCTCCCGGTTTCTATGCTTCCCTTACTGCTGTTAATGTTTTGTAAGCTACGGGCCCTGATCCTGGGCACTGGATAGGGACAGACACAGCTGCAGTTAGAGACGCCCAGTCCTCACCTACAGCAGCGACTCAGGCCCCAAGGACGAGACCCCTCACGCCTGTGTCCAGGTAAGTCTTTGCCTCTGCAGGGCTTGGAGCCCCCGGGTCTCCGCATCTGCCTGTGGTCTACACCGTCACGGCTTTTCCCAGCTTCTGTGTGCTGCTCAGAAAGTCCCCTCCAACTTCAAGTTTAAAAGTAATCTTCAATATCTCCTTCTAAGGCTTTGCTCTGCCTTTGTCCCCCCATCCCTCGAGACCGCGCCTCATGTTGGAGGTGGGGTGCTGCGCTTTTCCGCAAGGGGAGAACCACTCGCCCTGCGCCGTTTCCAAGTGGCCCCTCCTCACCAATTTGAAAGAGAAACATTCTCATGAAACAGATTTCTGTTTTCAGACTCTGCCGATTGACCTGTTTATCTGTTCCTGCAAATATACCCACTCTCCAATCACCAGGAGGTTCTACTCTATTTAAAGCTTTATTTGGGTGTAACTGAACACAGGCCTCGCGTGTTTAAAGCATGAGATGTGACGAGCCGTGACACGTGCATATGGCACCCAGGAAACACCTTTTCAGCAGCCCCCAAACCCTCCTCCCGCTCCTCTGCAGGCAGTCCTGCCCTCCTCACAGCCCGAACCCCTTCCAGGGAGCCATGGCTGTGCTGGCTGCCACTAGAGAAATTGTGCATTCTTCAGAATTTCACGTAAGTAGACTCTTTATGGGCCTTTTTGCCCAGCAAAATTGTTTTGAAATTTATCCCGTGTTGCTGTGTAAAACTTTCTTCAGTCACGTAGGACAGCAAAGCAAACCAACACACATGAGGTTCATTTCAAACGTTTTTACTACTTACTGTTCTCCCCTGTTTTACGGGATTGTCAAGGGAACATAGCTGTCCTGCTGGGACGGTGGCTGGGACTGTCCGACGCACAGACCTGCCAGTAGGGAAGGGAGGTTTCACCACAGGCCGTCTCCCCCCCAGAGCACCGCTTGCATCTCCACTGCTTCCGGAGGGTTTGGGGTTCTTCGGGGAAGACTGTTGTTTCCTTGGTAGGAGTCCTGCTCGTGTTTGCATGATGTCTGTCACCAAGGTGGGGAAGCCCTTGTCTGCTGCCTCTCTAAAGGTCCTCACTTGCACTTTGGAAGACCAGCGCCCTTGCGAGCAGCCGCTCACCAGTCTTCCCAGCGCATGTTCGGCCCCGCTGACACCCAAGGCAGCCAGGACACCGAGAGATGAGGTGTCGAGTACAGAAAGAGCCTCAGTCAGTCAGCCTGCAGGTGGGGAGATGGGGGACTCATGTCCTAAAGGCCTATCTTAACTGAGGGCTGATTCCAAGCTCCTCCGATGCTGGGAGAGAGGACAGGAGGGGGATGGGAGGGGCAGGCAGCCACAGACGTCCCGACGCCAGTGGGGGCCTGAGGGCATCATAAGCCTCCTGCTCCTCAGCCAGTGGACTCCCATCGGCCCTGGTCCAGTCCTGCTGTTCAAGAAAACTCCCGATAGGACGTGTTGTCCTCTCTCAGGCCGGAGGCAAAACCGTGAGGACACCTGGGCCCTCGGGGCTGCTGCCGTTCTGCCAGGTCAGATGGGCCGTGGTCAGTGTGTCGTGGCGAGTCTCAGCTCCTCTCCTTGGTTTGCCGTTGGACTGTTTCCGCCTGTGAACTCCAGGAGCAGACAGACAACGTGGCCTCTCCGAATGGTCGCCCCCACCTTGCCCTGCAGCCCACAGGGGCTGGAGCCCAGCTTGGAACTCCTCCAGGCCAGGGCACAAGTGGGTGCAGCACCCCGCCGCGGTGAGGCAGTGACCGTGGGCCCGCGGAGACGCGGGGCGCTTCCCGTACATGCTGCTCCTGACCGTTGGCCTCCTGCGCTGATTGCGGCGGCTCCCAGGTGCATGGAGAGCAGAGTGCCAGCAACCGTCCGTTCCTCCTGTCCTTGCCTTTGGAAGAACGCGGCTGTTTCCCCACAGGCATGTGTTGTTCGCTGCCCAGCAGCTTCTGTGTGAAGCCGCTGCCACGGTTTGCTCCATCTTTTTATCATGGATGGCGGCTGAATATAACAAAAATAACTTGGTGTCTGGGAAATGATTTTACTGTCTTCTTTCTTCAACTGCTAAAGGGGCAAACTGCATTAAAACGTTCTCCAAGTTTGAATGACTCTCTCGTGCTCGGGATAAATTCCGCTTGGGTATGACATGTACTGACTCACTACAGAACTAGCGACTGTCTGCTGGCGTGATGTCGGGACGTTCCAGATCTGAGTCCGTGAGTGAGACAGACACCAGTTCTCACTTGCACTCGCCTCAAGTGCTTTCCGCACAGGCTGGCGGTCACCCAGAGGTCAGCGGAGAAGCACCCCACCTGTGCCACACCAAGTCCCTCACGCGTAACAGGACTTGGCCCATCCTGGGGCTCCGTCCCCACCGGCCTCTCCGGGTTTGCAGATGTAGTTAAGGTGAAGCTGGTGATTCTTAGATCCAGTGGCTGATGACAGGAGAGGCTGTGTGAGAGACTGCAGGGACATGGCTGTAAGTCAGAGGACACCTGGGGCCCCAGGGGCTGGGAGAGGCAGGAGGATCCTCTCCAGGAGCCCCCGGCGGGATTGCACCCTGCTTACACCCGCATTTCGGACTTTGGCCTCAGAACTGAGAGAGGGTGGATTTCTGTTGTTCTGAGCTCCCTGTTTGCGGTCCTTTGTGATGGTGACCCCAGGACACTGATACAGGCTTTTGAGTATAGGGGGCATCATGACCCCGCTTCACCCACCACAGACCTAAGGTAGCAAGAGGTCAAAGGACACGCAGCTCCCAGTGCAGAGGCAGCTGCCCCGCCCCTGACCATGGGGCCTGGACATCAGGTTTCCCCGGCAGGCCTGAGGACGCAAAACAGGCCACCTCGGGCCTCGGGGTTCTGGAAGCTTCTTGAAGTTCTCTGATAGGAATCAGGACTGTGACGCCTACCGCAGTCGGAAGAGGCCACCAGAGGGGTTCCACGTGTCAACAGGCAGGGGGACCTGGGTGCCTGCGTGTGTCACACGCCCCTTGCACATCCAGAGCCTGGGTGCCTGCGTGCATCACACGCCCCTTGCACATCCAGAGCCTGGGTGCCTGCGTGTGTCACACGCCCCTTGCACATCCAGAGCCTGGGTGCCTGCGTGTGTCACACGCCCCTTGCACATCCAGAGCCTGGGTGCCTGCGTGTGTCACATGCCCCTTGCACATCCAGAGCCTGGGTGCCTGCGTGTGTCACACACCTCTTGCATATCTAGAGCCTGGGCATTTCCCTACATGCAACTTTCATCTCCACAAAAACACAACAACACAGTTACCCAAGTTACCTGCTCCCCTGGAGGAAGCCCTGCGTGGGTGGACATGTGTGGGGGAGGTCAGTTCCATTGAACCCACAAGAGCTTCTACGCACCCCGATGCAGGCAGGTGTGGGCACATCCAGGGAGGAGTGCCCCCTCTGCGGGATGCAGCCAGCCATCCTTACGGTTTCCAGAGAGGGTGCCTCCCTCTGGCCTGGGGCCGTGGGAGGGGTCGGGGTCCTGGTCACCAGCGTGTCCCCTCCTGGATCCCCCAGGCTGCCACCCACCGAGGGCAGGCTTCCCGGAACTGGAGCTTGCTGGGAAGCCAGGAGATGGAGAATGTGGGCAGGGACCTGCGCCGGGGTGGGGCGTGTTTCAAGTGCCTGGCAGACGCTTCCTGCAAGTCCCTAGGAGGACAAGAAGGGTGTGACTGGGGGCAAGGTCTCCTCCCCGCCGCCCACCTCAGAGGTGATCTCCTAGAGTGAGGCCCAGAAGCAAGGCAGCTCCCATTTCTCCTTTGGCACCAGGGAGCGACATGGCCTCCAAGGGCGCCAGCAGCCCTTCAGGGGCCGATAGAGCTCCTGCTCCTCAGGACCCCATGCCCCCTGCTGGGGCAGAGGAGGGTTCCCTGGCATTCGGTGCGCTGTCCAGTGCCCACCAGGACCGGAGACGGCGGCGACGGAAGAGCCACGGGGGCGGCTGCAGGCCGGAGCGGCCCTGCTCGCCTCCAGGTGCTCTCGAGTCCTCTCTGAGGGCTTCAGCCACTCCTGATGCCAAATCAGGAGCATTTGGGGCCTGTCCCTGGCAGCTCAACTCCTCTGTCGGGGACAGGGGGGCACCCAGCAGTAGGCAAGACCCCCATTGCCACTCATGGCGTCCTCTCCGGGCTGCCTTCCTGACAGCACCCTCGGCCTCTCCCTGCACCTGCCGGGCCCTAAGTGCCCATGCATTTGCCAGGGAGTCCGGGCAGAGAGTGAGCTGGGGGCTCCACCTGTCCTGCCACACAGCTCCCAGGCTCGGGCCAACATGCTTATCAGACTCTGGAGTGTGGGGTATCACATGGCTGTCCCCTCCATCAGCAGGAAACATGGGGAGGTGAGGCTGCTGCCTGAAGGGGGTGGAATGTGTGTGCGTGTGTGTGTGCACCTCTCTGTGTCTTGTCTGCCCAGTGTTCACGGAGCAGATGTCCACGGGAGTGTGTACATGGGAAGGTGACCCAGGCCAGGGGGCAGGATGCTCAGGCCAGATGGCATGGAGGGTCCTCTGCACCCGGCAGGAAGCGCCCTGCCTGTCCTGACTTGCCTTGTGGCTTCTGACCCAGCCGGACAGAGCCCTAAGTGAGCCCGGGGGCGGCCTGGGCAGCCGCAGGGCCACTGGCTGCATTCCCAATGCAGGGTACATGTGCGCAGGATGAGGAGGGCTGTGGGCGCCGGAAACTACAGCGCAGAAACGGCTGTGAAGGGGGTGGGCCGCAGGCCAGGAGCCCACAGGAGGGGATGGCTCTGCTCCTGCCGAGCCTGGGGCTGAGCCTGGTCTCTACCCAGGAGCTCAACCTCCCAACTGTCGTGCGGAGCAACTTTGACCTGGCCAGGGTGAGTCTGGGGTCCAGGCCTTCCCCAGGGCTGGGCTGCAGGGCGACTGTCCTCCTGCAACAGGGGGACTCTGACTATACTCCTGAGGGAGCTGGCCTCTCCTCCCCCAACCGTAACACAGCCTAGGAGGACACAGGGACCCTGGGAGGACAGAGGGGGCCCTGGGAGGACGGAGGGGGCCCTGGGAGGACAGAGGGGGCCCTGGGAGGATGGAGGGGGCCAGGGAGGACAGGGTGTCTCTTGGAGGATTGAGGGGCCTGGGAGGACGGGGGGGTCCTTGGGGGGTGCAGGACCCCTGGTTGGGACCATATGCCCAGGGGCCTGTCCCTTGGAGGAGGCACCAGGAAGCAGGCCATCCCATGGGCCGCCGTATAGGTTTCAGGGATCTGGCACTCGATTGCCATGGCTCCGAGCGACATGAGACAGATTGAGGAGAGTGGGGACCTGAGGTTCTTCATAAGGGCCTGGAGGGCCTGGAGGAGGCAGTCTGACGTTCTGCTTCCACCTCCTGTGAGCAGAGCCCACCCGGCCATAGGGAGGGGGCGCCCACACGTGCAGACCCCATGCTGCACCCCGAGAGGTGGGGGTGGACACACCCAGGCAGGCAGTGGGCTCGGCGGTGGGCCACAGCCCTGGTGAGGCTGGCCTCGCTCCCATGCTGGTTTTCAGGGTGCAGGGGGAGTGCGAGCCGGCGGACGTGCTCTGCAGGAAGGCAGAGAAAAGTGGGCAGTTCACCATCGCCTGTGAGTGGCCCGGCCTCCTGTCGGGGGCAGAGCTCCTGTTCCTCAGGGCCTGGCCGTTTCCTGCCCAGCTCAGGTCTAGGGGATTATATGAGACCCCTGGACACCTGCCCACCCCCACAGGGTTCCCCGGCAGCCCCCTCTTGGGGAGGTCCCTGCCGAGCCCCCCAAAAGCAGGTGTGTCAGCGCGGGGCTCGGAGGAGGCGAGCCTGTGCGGGGCCAGCAGGGCAGCCCCTCCTCCCACCCAGCCCGCCGTCCACACCGCCGACACTCGGCGCAACCCGGGGTGCCAGGTCCACTCTGTGGTGAGCGTCCATTTCACACAGCTGAGGGGGACAACAGGGTGACGCTCTTGCAGACGGACTACAGGCTGGCCGTCACCTTTCACCTGCTGAACATGAGGAATGGGACGGAGACGCACGTGCTGGCTCTCTACGGTACCTGGCCGGCCAGCTGGTGGGGTCTCGCGCTGCCCCCAGGCTCCTGCCCCAGCAGGGCAGTCATGGGCAAGAGCGGACGTCCAGCTGCCAACCTGGGGAATCTACTTGTTTTGGTATTTAAACAGCTTTTTGTGATACAACTTACCTAACTGGTGTACGCTTCAGCTACTCTCACAGTCACCATACACACAACTGCCCCTCACTGATTCCAGAGCCTCTTCAGCACCACAAAAGGAAACCCGGTGCCCTTCGTGGCCGTGACCTCCCTAAACCCCACCTGCACCCCAGCCCTGAGAACCTCGACTCCCCCCAGTCTCTGTACTCTTCCCTACAGATTCTGGGTGCCTGGTGGTTTCGCTGGTTTCCTCTGCCATGCTCCCCGGGGCTCTCCCGGCACAGGTGAACGTCCCCTCGGAGCTGGGCATCCCCATCCTCTGTCCGTGCACAGAGCTGCAGATTTCTGCGCCAGGCGACGGGCGGTGGCCAAAGGGAGTCAACTCCCGTGCGATGCGCCCCCTAACTACCGCTCATCAACCCGTCCTTGGACGTCCCTCTGGAAGGAGAGCACACTGCAGCCTGGCCTCCCCCAGCCCAACCCCGGCTGCAAACATGTAAGGCTGGACCTAAGGCGGGACAAAGCATGCCACGAGTCACCTGATCAGGCAAAGGTCAGTGCTGGCCATGCGGCAGCGGCTGCCTGGGGGAGCTGGCAAGTCCTGGGTGGGCACAAAGCTCTGGTGAGATCAGCAGAGACCTCCCGTCTGCAGGGAACCCAGCTCCGTGGCCTCAGAGAACTTCCCAAGTAAGGGGGGATCTTGCCCCTCTAGATGTCAAATCTCCTTGACTTTTTCTGCTTTTAAAGGAAACCCAATGATTTCCCGACTCAGCAAACATTGCACCTGTTAAATCAGACACAAGTCTGTGATGGCGACCTTGATTCTGACTATCAAGGACATTGCAGTTATGTGCATGGACTTGAGTTAGGACATCGGTCTGTCCAACTCATAAGGGTGGCTATGGCCCTCCTTATAACAGGAGGGGCTTCCCAGAGGGTCTGTGAAGCCCCCACAGTACTGAAGTCTCCCCTTGAATGTATCAGCATTTACTTCACCCCAGTGAGCCTGAAAGCACTCCTGCCTGCCTCCCTTTCAGACCCCCTTCCAGCAGCAGAGCCGGGCAGGCAGCACACCCTGGGCTCAGAGCCCCATTAGCTCTTAAACAGCTAGCAGGGAAGAGCAAAAAGCCAAAGGAGACAGAAGAAAGGAAATGCTAAGCAGAGAGGAAATAGGAGAGGAAACGTTTAAAATCCAGAAGGCGCACCATGAGGCAGCAGAGGAGACATTTCTGGCCTCAGCCCACTTGCGAAGGGCTGGGAGGTCGCCACCCCCACGCCCAGGATGAGGAAAAGCCGCACAACAAAACAGAGACTCTCCTTAGGCCCCTTGGAGCGCTGAGGTTGCAGGGCAAGTGCCTCCACAAAAGCCGGGGTGGGATTGGGAAGTCGTGCAGCCCCTCGCAGTGCGTGGCAGGGACACCGAGGGGCTCCGAGGAGCGGCCACAGGCCGATGGTGGGGGAGTGAGTGAGAAGTCCTGGGGTATGGTAGGTGGGCTTCCCCTCCAGGAACCCCACCAGGTGCTCCTGGGGAAGACCTGGGAAGACACCCGGTGTCCCTGGTGGGGGAGAGGAGGGTAGTCCTGGTGACCCACCCGCAAAGCTATCTCCATCCCTGGTGAGGACCCGGCTGTCAACCTGCCAAGCAACCCTGGGTCTGGGTGCCACCGGCTGCCTCCTCCACACAGCCTGTCAGCCGGTGGGCACCCCACAGGCAGACCCCGTCCCCCGGCCAGTCCTCGGAGCCGCCGTGTCCTCTGCCAGCACCACCGCCCTACAGCTGGAAATCCCGGGAGGTGTGCCCTGTATTCCCTTCGCCTCCTCACATGTGTGAGTTGGAACAGGTTAACACGAGGCCTCTGCGGGCACAGTCCCCGCAGGAAAGGCAGGGAAGACGGCAGCCTCTTCTTCACTCGCCTGCCTTCAGGGTGAGGAGTGGCTCTTGTGCCCTTCCAAAGGGGACCCCCCACAGCTGGGGTGCGACGCGTCATAGGGAACCAGGGATTTACACTGCGTGTGAGCTTGGACCCACTGCAATCGCCTTTACTGACGCTTAAACCCTCCCATCTCATGCAGGGGGCAAGTTTTACTCATCTTTTCTACTTTTTTCTTTTTTTGTGAGTGGCCAGCAGGAAGGTACCTGCAGCCTGTCTCTGGCGCGAAGGCAGGTGCGGCTCCACCTCCCCGGAGGCCTAGGCAGCTTCTGTTCTGCACAGTCAGGCCAGCCGGGAGCCCCCTGGGCTCTGGAGGGCCAGCACGGACTCACGCCTTGAACCTGTGGCCCAGGTCAGGGTCTCAGGTTCAGTAGTGACCGTCCATTTGAGTGTGCATCTTCGATCAAGTCTCAGCTCCAGTGGATGAGAAGGTAGCGTCAGTGTAGAGATGGGAATGTATTTATTAAACATCTACCATTTTTATCAAGACAGGGTAAGAGTCCTGGGTTTGGGGCAGGATGTTTTGAATGAAGCTCTCTGCCATCCGCCTGTCCGTAAGGCCCAGGGTCTCTGGACCCCCAGAGGACCGCCAGAGAAGTAGCCCTGTTCTCAGGAGCTGCTGCAGCCCAGGGCGGGCCATGCTGAGACATTTGTGAGGTGACCTTGCCCACCTGGTTCCTCAGTCAGCCCTGGATCAGGAAAGTGCCTTTTCCAATTGCACATACTCCATCCTCGGCTCTTCTTCCTCCATCCCAGTGGCCCAAGGCTGGGTCTTCCAACACCACTTGAAGTAACATTTCCGCAGCTGTGCGCATCTCAGAAGGTCACCGCAGACCCGCCGCAGAGAGACCCCTTGTTCTTCCAGGTCCCAAGCGGAAGTCAAGCTCTTTTATGGCCACCCACAGATACTGGGGCTGAATCACAGAGAGGGACCACTGCCAGACTTACTTCTCCCTCAGGTGTCCCCTGAACGTCCTGTGTCTTTGTTCCGGGCTGAGGGTGAGGCCCTTGTCCAGTACGCCAGGGGTCTGGTTGGCCGTTGGGGCGGGGTCCACGCGGAGGAGCTTCTAGGCCCTCACGGGAACCCTCGAGGTGGCCCCTCTGCCCTTAAGACCTCAGACTGTGCGGCTTCTGTTCCAGGCCCTCAGAATATGTGTGGCTGCTTGGGCAGCATTTGCACGGCCCTCCTGTCCCTTCTGACCCTTGGCCGCAGAGCCTGCAGATAATAGGAGTAGCGTGGAATCCAAGAGGGTCTGACTCGCTGCTGCCTCCTTCCCCCTGACACAGACCATCTGCTCTGGGCCTGCCTTGGTGGCAAACGCCTTTCCCTGGCCTCCTCATTCGATGCTGAGCTAAATGGAGTATACGAGATCAGATGGGTTTCCATGCAGTGAGGGTGAACTGAGGGATTCAGGCACTCTGTAAATGTAAAGTGAGCGGGCCGCGCCGAGTCAAACAGGCCATCCGGCCCAGCTGCTCACCTAACCAAGCTGTAAGTCATGCAGCGGGCCACTGGAAACACCTGGCGGGCCTACACGGACCACGCCATAGGTTCTCCTCCTCTGGGAATGACGGCTGCGTTTGCAGTGGTTCTTGCTGGTCAACCTCCTCACCTTTCAGAACTGGGCGTGTGCAAACCTTCTTTGCTGTGCCCAGGGAACAGGGTTTCTGAATGCAGGGCCAAGTCCAGCAGCTGGTTCTCATCCCAGGGCGCACCCTGCTACGTGCACAGGGCAGAGGGCCAGCTGGGCCGCACCTCCGTCACCCCCGCCAGCTCTCCCCGGGCACACACCCACTTCGCAGTGCCTGGGGGCACCTCAACGTGTCCTCCCCTCCGTCCGGCCCTGGGGCGGGTCAGGTGACCACACTGTACCCCTGGGTCTGAAGAATGAGCACACACGCTCATCACACTCAGGGGAGTGAAACATGGTCAATCAAAAGCTCACCAGGAAAACCTGGGGAAACTGTGACTCTCTGGTTTAAGGGAAGGGAACCCCCAGTTCACCTGGCTCTGTGCCCCAACAAGTTCATCCCTCACCTCAGCTTTTGGCCCCACCACCATGGGAGACCGGTCCTCTGGGCAATGAGCCCCCACCCCAGAACAGGTCCTAGTTCTGGCCCACACACCGTGCCTCCCACCGGCTCCCTCCCTCCCTCCCTAAGGCGGCCCAGGGCTATGACCCCTCAGCTCTGAGTCTGCAAGTTCATGACAGGGCTGAGACGACAGTGCAGTGCAAATATTCCCAGGACAGAACAGAAAACGTGCTGGGGTTTATTTTAGTTTGAAGTTAGGGCCTTGGCACCAAGAGGGGCTTGGGCCCTGGCTTCTCCGCCCCCGATGGTCATGTCTCAGCTCCTGTCTTGCACGGTCCTTGGGTGAGGGACCTCGCATCCCTACCTTCCCCCAAAGGCACCAAACGAATTGCAGAAACCACAGCCTGGTATCAAGCCCTGAGAGTAGTTCAGACCATCTGTACCTCAGATAGAGAATATGACTCAGGATTTAAGTAGAGTTCTGTACAAAGATATTCAATTTTCTGCATCACCTTTCCAAAACTCAGACGATATGCAGTAGATTCCCTCTGCCTTCTGCCAAAGGAAAATGGAAACAGAATTTGGGGACATTTTTCGAGACTGAAGTGTGAACTTTCTCATTTCTATTTCTGCACCAATCATTCCCCAGGACCCCAGGGGCTTACTCGGGATGGCTTTGGGCAGAACGTGTTTTCTGCATCTCATTTGCCATCGCTTTAATCCTGGGGGCTAAAACTCCATTTCAGGTTTTCATAACTATGTCTTGTATTCTTATAATTTCATGACACATTTTCAGGAGCCTCTTCCACTGAATGTGTTTTGTATGAAATTTCTGAGAAGGCTTTACACAAGTTACCTCCGTGCCTGAAATCTGGGGACAGAGCTGCCAGCAGTGTTTCCCAAACACAAGGTTCAAGTACTTGCATCCAAAAGAGTGGCGTCCTAGATGGCTTGTGGTGGGCACAGGGCAGCTGCCCAGGCCCCCCCGGCGAGGCACCTGTGCCGGCCACAGCTGAGGCCCCTTCAGGCGGCACCCTGGCCCCAAGGACACTCCTGAGCCAAGGTCACCCCCCTCGGGGGGCAGCCCCTGTTCAGTGGCCTCTGCACATCAGATGTGAGGCACTTGCCTCGACCGGGACAATCTCAGGAGCCATCTCAGCCTCGGCTCCCTCGTCCACACCACAGCCAATGCGCCTCTGCGCGGTCGTGGGCCCTGAAGGTGCTCCAGACCCCCGCACGCACTAGTTCTCAAGTCCACGCAGGACTGACCTGGGCTCATCTGGGCCCGAGACATCTGGCGCCTGCTGGCCGTTGTCACTTTTGCCTTCTCTCAGAATGTTTTCCCTACTCTTAAGGGGATTCCCCATCCCAGCCCTGAACCCCCAGATGCCCCCAGGCCCTCCAAGGAGAGGACAGGAGCAAATGCCCCCAGTCACCTGATAAGCATAAGGGCCTCCCTTAGTCCAATTCATTTTCTGTAAGGAATGAGTAAAAATCATTTTACTCTCAAATGAGTTGGAAACCATTCTGCTCTTCCCCGAATAAAACTCTCACTTTCCATTTGTGATGCATGCTGGCTACACACCGGGCCCTCCTGACTAGTCTCAAGGCACTTTAGTTTAGAATGCTACCTTAAAAATAGACAGTCTTAAAGGCAAGGTGTCCCCTGAAATGGCAAGTAATAAACTGGGTAAAATTCATGCCAGCAGAATTCTAAGAACCTGACACTCAAGAAATGAAACTGAATAGAACCATTTAAAGTCATTTCTGAGGCAAGAGATTTTAAAAATTATTGTGCAGATAGAGAACTTCCAAGGCAGTCGGCAGAGCTCCTTCAACTGGCACTGGGTGGAGCGCATATGGGATGGTCTTCGCGTGCATCGACATCCAGACGTTTCCATTATATGTGTCATAGGAGCTACCTTTGGTATATATGGAAGCAATGCTCACGATTTCAAAAATTGAAACTGTATGAAAGAAATCAGCGGGAAAAATAAAACATCTCGTGCTAGCCCCCAGCCTGGGCCACTTCCCAGAGCAGAGAGGTGTGTGTGCGTCCGCTCAGCCGGCAGTAGCCGCCGCCTGCTTCCACAGCACGCCTGGAGGAGACTTCCCACTGCCTGGCTCCCGGGGGGCGTGCTGGCCGCCCCGATCTTCCCAACAGAGGCCGGAGGGTACAGGTGCCCATTGTCTGTTCACTGTCCCACTCCTGCTCATCGAGCAGGCTTTTGGCTTCAATGAGCCAAGAACAGTCTTTGCAGAGATGCGCCCAGACAGACCCTGGGGTGCCGTCTCAGGCCGGACTCTTTACAGAGGGGTCAGTGCTCCTGGCATTCCCCAGCCTGCAGGGACTCGCCAAGCCGGCGCCTACATCCCTCGTGTCCTCCCCAGGGCCTGTCACACGTCCACATGTGGACAGATGATGCCTAGTTTGAGCACGATCATGACAGCATCACCAACTCTTTGAAGGGAAATATATAGGAATACAGGGCCCTCGGTCTCTCTCAGGAGCTCCGACTCTGGTCCGGCGGGCCCTGGCATCTCCCTGCTGTTTGGAGAGTAACAAGGAGAAGCTCCTTAGGGAGTCTCTGCTCCCTTGACAGAAAGCATGGAGGTCCAGAGGGGCCAGTGACCCGCACAGGGCCTCAGAGCCAGGCGGGAGGACCAGCCACCGCCCTTGTCCCTGTTCCCACCGCTTGTGCCCCTAGGAAAGCAGAGCTACTAACTGCCCCTCTGGAAGCGTCAGGCCTGAACAGAGGGACGTTAGGGTCTCCCCTCCCTTGGGGAGAGAGGAATCCCCCATTTCCCATTGGCAGGTGAGTCTATTGCAAGAACACTGGGAAGGCAGCCTGGGATACTGGGAGCCTGGGAACCTGCAGGCGGGAGCCTGAGTAGAGGAAAGACTCAAGTCCCCTATGCCAAAGCCAGGGCCTCTCACAACAGGAGGGTTTTGATAAAGCAGAGGAAGACCTCACAAGGTGCAGGAGGCGGCCTCCTAAAAGTTAATGTGTGTGTGTGTGCGTGACATTTATCTCTGAGGGTTGCTGGGCTCAGAAAGGAGTGAAGAAGTTACTCTCCCCTTTGAGAAGCTGTTACCTGCCACCCACTCCGGCATTTGATTTCCACAGAAAGCCTTACCTCCTGTCCCCCCATGCATTAAATTATTCTCTTATTTTGAAATTTACCCACTAAATTGACAAACACATATGAAACCACAGCATGGTAAAAGCTACTCTTGGCTTTACTGCAAAGCCAGAAACCATAAAAGAAAATTTGATAGATTTGGTTACATACAAATTTAAAACTTGTACATCACAAACTTAACGTTAAATCTAAAGTTAAAGGAAAAACAACAGACTGAAACACAAATGTGATGCACGTGAGAATATGGTAGGCACAGGCTAAAATCCTTTATCGCGAAAGCCCTGGAGTGAGAAAAAGACACACAGCCCAACAGAAACACAAAAAACGTGCAAAGAACACAAATGGGCAATTTTCCAAATGGCCAACAGTAAAATGACAAGATGTCCAACATCTCACCAGCAGCCAAAGAATTTAAAAGTAAAATGATGATGAAAGGCTTGTTTTCCCCGAGATTGAAATGGACTGACCCATGCCAGTCGGCTGGCGGGCGAGAAAGGGCCTGCTTACCCAGCCGCTGGGCATGGACATCAGCTGGGCATCTCTGGAGGGCATTTTGGCAATGCCCAGGGGTGTCTCTTCCAGGAATTTACGCAGAGGAAACACTCAGGCCGCTTCCCAGAGCCATCAGCAGAGATGCTCATCACAGCACTATTTAACAACTATTAAGAAACATGCCAAGATATTTACAGTCTGTAAACCTGGATGGTTAGGTTATTAATTATGTTTTCCCAAACTTTTGGTAATATTACTCTTGTAGTGAGGCAAACTGTTTATTAAAACAACTCACTGATTTGAAGGGTTTCTTGACACTGGCCCCAAAATCCACAGACTGGTTACGACTGGGGAATGTGTCCCCTTCCCATTCCCCTTCAGGAAAAGCCTCTGGTTGTTTGATCCTATGGGACCTCTGGCACTTTTCCCGTCGGCAAATGAAGCCCCAGTTCACCCGCAGGCACGTCCAGGTCAGAGCCAAGCAGGGCCCGCAGGGAGGGTGGCCAGCACCTGGTTTCCCTCTCCCTCTTCCACCAGTGCAGCTGGATCCCCACCCGCCCCAGGACCCTGAGCAGCTCCCGGGACACCACAGGCCTTGGGTGGAGATCTCCAGACTATTTGGAAATAAAATAGAGCTGGAAAGGCCCGCAAGGTCACAGGGTCAGTGAGAGAGCAGGAATAGAACATGACTTGCCCTCCAGGGCTGGTTCCTAGAAGGCAGTGTTCTTCCACCCGTTCCGAACAGGCCAGGAGGGAGGGCCCTTAGAAACAGGCTCCTGTCCCACAGCCCCTGCAGACCCCAGGCGCTGGGTGGCCATTTCCGGAAAGCATAGGGATGCTCTCCCAGGCACCGGGGCTCTCAAGTTCTGCGTGCCTGCGGTAGAGCCCGGGACGGCTGCCTGCCCCCCATTCCCGCCTCAGGCTCCGTCTCCAAGTCCGGGGGGGTGGAGAGCGCGGGCACGCAGCGGCACTCCACAGACCCATTGGCAAAGGCCGCTGGACGCTGGGCAGCTCTCCCGGAGGGAAGGCTGCTGCAGCCCGCGGCTGGGACGGGGCGTACAGGGCCCCGCGGCTTCCCGGGCGGCCAGGCCGGGCTCCACCTCGTGCAGACTCGAGGCCGCCACCTGGCCTCGCTCGCCAGAAGGAGGAGGGCAGGCGTGGGGCCAGGCGCACGGGGTCCCCGGACAGTCGGGAACTCCAGGCACCCGCGGCTCCCATCGGAGAAACACGCGGGGCCCGCAGCGCGCCCTCCCGCGCCCACCTCCCCGCCCGCCCGGGGCTCCAGCTCTGCGGCCGCCGAGCAGGGGGCTTCGGCCGGACTCCAGCACTGACGCGGCGCCCCCGGGGCAGGAGCTCCGCAGGCCGGACCCCGCCTCCCGTTGGGGGCGGCGGGGGGCAGACCCAGGCGGGGAGCGAGGCGGGGGCAGCCCCGCGGGGGGCGCAGGGCGCTCGCCGGGAGCGCCGCGGCGCGGCCGGCAGGTGGGCGCGCGCTCGCCGGGCGGGGTCCGGCCGGGGCGCGCGCCTCCCCCGGAACTCGGCCGTGCCATTCCCAGCCAGCCACCGGGCACGGCTTCCGGAGCGCGGCCGCCGCCGCCGGTAGGTCCTGGGAGGCCGGGGCCGCCCCGCCCCTCGCCGCGCCTCGCCTCCGCTGCCCGCCGCGCGGCCGGGGCCGAGGCGGCGGGGGCGCGGGCGAGGTGAGCGCAGGCGGCCGGCGGGAGGGCGGGGGCGCGGGCCGCGGCCGAGGCTCGGGGTCGCGGCTGGCCGGGCGGAGTCGCCGCCCCGGCGTAGGGGCGCCGCGCAGCGGGCGGGCGGGGCGCCCAGGGGAGGCGCAGGGACTCCCGGCGGGCCTGCGCCCCCGCGTTAAGGCCGAGGTCCGGGCCGCCTCCGAGGGCGGGACCACCCGGCGCCCGGCGGGCTTCCGGGAGGGGCGGGAGCTGGCCTGCCGGGCCCGCCGCCGGGCCTGAGAACCAGCCCGGGGCGAGAGCCGCTGGCGGTCGGACCCCTTCCCCGCGGACCGGCTCGCGCTTACCTGGCGGCCGAGAGCCTGGGAGCGGCTCCAGACACACCGACCCCTCCCGACAGAGGCCGCGTGGGGTGGGCGCCCCGGGCCTGGAGCCGGGAAGCGCCAGAGCGCTGGGGAAAGGTCAGGCTCAGCCGTGAGGGGCTCCCAGTACCGGCAGTGGCGCCGCCGCTTTGCTGGGGGGCACGTCCTGGAGGCCCTGTGAGGCCTCGCCTTCTGGCAGGAATTCCAGCCCACGCCCACATCGGGCGGGCTGGAGAGGCCTCTGTGCTGCTGGCCCCTGGCCCTCACCCCGTCACCCTGGGGCAACGCCACCAGCCGGGAGGGAAGAACAGGAGCTGAACCGTTTTTCGGTGAGCGCAGCAAAGCATTCGGGGCCTTTGGCGCAAGGAGAACCGGCGGCTCTGTCCCCCCTGGGATCCGTGTCTGGGCCGGGACGCCCGGGCACCCGCACTGCTGTTTGAATCCTGACACGAGGAGGCCTGGAGGTGCAGGGCTAGGCGTCCCTGGAGGCCCAGTCCCGGGTCCCGGGTGCAGGGGGGCAGTGGACAAAACCCCAGCCCCTCATCTCACAGTTCTCTGCACACACTGTTTTGGGGGGTTCTCCTGAATGATTCAGCTCATGGAGTTGATTGTTGTAAAGCTGCAAGCTGTCGCTGGAGAGTCCCTCTGAAAGTTTAACCTCATTCTTGCACTAGTTAATTTGACAATTCAGAAAACTGTTCACCGGGAGTCCGAGCTCTGTCTACAATCATTTGAGAGTGGTGAACGCGGTAAACACGATTCGTACAGATCCGTGTTTTCCCTTCTCTCGAATTTGCTACCTAGTGTAGATATCACTGCCACTCAGGGCTTTGGGGCGTATCCCTGCGACCATTTCTAAAGATAGTATTGCTGTTTAAGGAATTAATATTTTTGGTTTAGACTCTTCGCAGCCCAGGCCTCTGTGAATCTCTCCTGATCTCTCTAGGTTTGCAGAGGAGCTTCAGTAGCGACCAAGGCAAGGTGGGGCCAGCCGGCCTACTACCAGTGGAAGAGCCCCCGCCCACTGCCGGTCCCCACCTCTCTGCAGCTGTAGGGGTCCTCCCTGGAGGGTGATGTTCTGGGAGAGATCAGCGCTGCAGAGATCTAGGGCCTGGCAGACAGCTTCCCCAGCTTCGCCGTCACCGTCCTGTGGTGTCCGATCTGTGGCCCAGGATAGATGAGAATAACAGTGGCGAGCTGCAGTTGATCTCGGGATGAGTGCTCCCAGAATTTAATATTGAGCCCTTGAAGTAGTGCTGTTTCATTCCAAGAAAACAGTAATTTCCCATCTGCAGCTTCAACCTGTGAGTTAGGTGTCCCTGATTGTCTTTAACCCCGGCAAAGTCTGTGTAAATAGTGGGCAAGGTGCTACACAGCCAAGGACACCTGACCCCCCCGAGGTGCTCTGCAAACATTGGCTGCTCTGTCACCACACCGAACCCGGCCTTAAAGAGACTTCCAAGTAATTGCAATAAGCTCTTATTTTAGTTTCTCTTTTTGAGCACAAATCAGTAAAAGCAAATGGCTCACTTCTGAAGTTGTTGCAACGCTGGTCCATTGCTGGTCGCACCTGTTTGGGCACGTCTAAGCCTCAGTGTCCTTACCACGCTTTCTTGGAGAGGACTATGGTAAACACAAGACTATGTGCTTGTCAGGAAGGAAACTCCTGGCAAAGAAGGATCGGCCTCCGAAGCAAAGCACACACACAGGCCAGTTTCAGCCCACCCGCCCAGGTTCCCAGGGTGGTGACAGCCTGGCCCGGCCCCGTTTCTGGGACAGAACTCAGTTTCCCTATTTCTGTAAGTGCTGCAGAGCTCTCCTCTTGCATCTCGGCTGCTTTGCATTCATTCATTCCAACTTTGGGAGGGTGGGGTCAGGAGCGGTCAGAGAAACATGTCAGGAATTAACAGTTATGTGACGGATCTTGTATTTTGCTAACTGACTACAGCCTGTGTTGTAGCCCTCTCTGCAGCAGTGCCCAGACCGCTAGTGTAAAGGCTGTTTGCAAGCAGGTCCTCAAAGCGCTCCCAGACCGACCCAGCACTTCTGACACAGCCAATTAGGTCTGAGGTCCAGAAACTGTGGTGTAACCACGCAGGATGAAAAAGGGCACATTACTATGTTTGGGGCAACTTCCATGCTAATTAGCTAAAAATAATGATATGGTCCCATGAGACCATCTGGCAAATACACACTTGACATTTTCAAACAAAAAGGCTTCAGGGTACATGACTCTTTAAAGGCATTTGGACAGGTAGCTTTGGAATTGCTCACCACGTAACTTTGTGTTTCAGGAGCTTGTTGTTCACGTCAAGAATGAACCTACCCATGAAGTCTCACTGAGCCTGGATCCCTAAGCCGTCCTTTGTAACCTACAAAGAAGCATTCACCCGAAGTGAGAATGGAGGGATGGCAGGAGTGACCCTTGTATGTGCTCCTGGGGGCAGTGTGCGGGGTGGCCCGGATGCCTTCTCGTGTTGCCTGTTCACGGTAGGCCCCCCTGTGCAGCGGAGCACACGAAGGCCCAGGAGGCTGGAGAAATCGCCCGAGCGCCCCCAGCCAGCTGGTCGTCGGGTCCTGGGTGGCTCTCTCAACTCTCCCGGGCATGCCGTTTTCCTGTGGCCACATGTACTAACAGGGTGGCAGTGTCCCCTTTGCTCCCGGGATGTGAAACGAAGGGAAAAATAAGGAGTCGCCTCTCCGCACATCCCTCCCCGTCTGCTAGGATGTTCCTCATGAATGCCCCTCCTGTGGTCGCTCTCCAGTCGAAATGGGAAGCCTTTGGCCCTCCAGGGAGCTTTAGGTTTCCTGGATGCTTCTCCGAGTCAAAAGAGGGTGTCTCGAGAGCTTCTGTGAGTGCCAAGGTGCAAATGGTCATCAGCAGGCTTCAGAGCGACAAGGCTGCTCTGGGCATGAGCAATGACTGTGCTCTGCAGAGAAGCCAGAGGGCAGACAGAGCATGCGACGCTGCCGTCTCTGCCTGTGGTCCTGCTGCTGACTTTGACACCCCGGGGGATGAAGAAGCTGCAGGCTTTCGTCCCTTGGTGCTGGATTCAGACAGTGACGATTCTGTGGACCGGGACATTGAAGAAGCAATCCAAGAGTATCTGAAGGCCAAGAGTGGAAGTGCCCAGCCAGCTGGGGCCACAGGTAGGGACAGCCGGTGCAGATTAGGGGCTCCACAGAGCAGCGCCGTGTCCAGCCTGTGTCCCCTAAGACCTGCTCCCAGCTCCAGAGCTGTCCCTGGTCGCCACACGGGAGCTGCTGAGCACAAGGGCTCCACTTCCCCAGTTAGTGTGAGCAGTGACGACTCCTTGGACCAGAGCATCCGGGCGGAAATAGAGCAGTTCCTGAATAAGAAGAGACAACAGGAGACCCCCGCGTATGAAGTCTCTGCAGACCGGGAACCAGACCCCAGCAACAACTCTGCCAAATCAGCGCTTAGATCCAGCAAAGAGGCAATCATCAAGGCACATCGGCAGGATTTGCCAGGCCCCTGCAAGGAGTTTATCTTCCGGAAACCTCCCAGGTTGGTAAAGGCCAACACCCAGCCCAGAGGCCTCCGGTCTAAGGTCGCCACTGAGCCGAAGAGCTTGGGCAGCACGAAGCCAGCCTCCACCTGCCGTCCTGCGGAAGTTGCCCAGAATAAAGGGGGAATCAAGAGGAACATCGGCCCCGGGAGGAGGGCAAAGCGAGACAAGAGCGTGGCCCTGGGGTGCAAAGCGTCCGACTCCAGCAGCGATGACGGCATCGAGGAGGCCATCCAGCTGTACCAGCTGGAGAAGAGAAGGGAGGCCAGTGGGGACCCTGCACAGAAAACCCCACCTGGGGACAGAGGGCCTGACTCTCCCGCACACAGCACAAGCCACTCCACAAAAAGTGCCTGGCCCGAAGCCCACGGGAAAACACCGAGCAAGAAGAAGCCCGTGGCCATGAGGGCCGTGGACCTCGGCCTGGGTGGCCTTGACCCTGACCATCCCTCCAAGCCACCCAAGGAAACCAAAGCTTCTGCCCCACCAGGAAATGCAGCTGCCAAAAGCGAGCCTGTGGAGCGGGCCTCGTGCCAGGCAGAGCCTTCTGCCGAGCTGATGTGCGCGGAAGCAATCCTGGACATTTCCAAAGCGATCCTGCCGGCCCCCAGGGAGGGCAGCGACAGGCCCCTGTCCCCCGGCCCGCTCTGTTATCCTGCAAACGTGCCTTCCCGCTCTGACAGTGACAGCAGTTCTGTGGACAGCGATGACAGCATAGAGCAGGAAATCCGGACGTTTCTGGCTCTGAAGGCACAGTCAGGGAGCCTGCTGTCCAGAACAGAGACCTGCCTGCAGTCCGCCCAGAGCCCACAGCTGTCGCCTGACCCCAACAGCCCTGCCAGTGGCCTCAAGGCTCCTGTCTCAAAAACCCTGGATCTATCGCTGAGCTGCAGGAGGAAACGCAGCGGAGGTGGCCACCCTGTGCAGCTGTCCACACCCAAGAAAACAAGACAGGTGGCAAAGGAGGGTGGCCGGGATGCTGACCACAGCCAGGCAAACGTGCAGCCTGGCCAGGGAAAAGCCAGCGAGGCCTCCACAAGGGAGGGTGAGATCAGGGGCCAGCCTCTCCCCTGCAGGATGGCCAGGCTGGGTGACGAGCTCAGTGTCCCCGACACGAGGGATGGTGTGTCCCCAGGCCCCGGGAAGGTGGCAGGGTCAAGGAGCATAGACGAGAGCTCTGATGACAAGAGCAGCTCATTGGACAGCGACGAGGACCTGGATACCGCCATCAAGGACCTGTTGCGATCCAAGCGACAGCTCAGGAGGTGTCAGGAGCCCAGAGCCGTGTGCAGGAAGAAGGTCCGGTTCAGCACCACCGAGACACAGTTCTTGGATAAGCCTGGTGGCCTCCAGAAAGACTGGAAAGACAGAGGCCCACATTTGTTGAAAAGCTGCCTCTCCAAGTCCAAGAAAGACAGCCGGGAGAACACAGTGAAAAAGCCTTTGAGCACAGTCTGCAGAGAGGTGGAGAAAGCAAAGCCAGACAGCAGGCCCCAGGCTGTACCCCCAGCCCTCTGCCCATGGAGCAAAGCCTTGGAAGGGAGCTTGCTCCCCAGGGAACTGGACGCCCATGGCCTTAAAGGCATCGCCCCAAGCCCCAGGTCCCCATCCGAGGACAGCAGCTCCGTGGACAGTGATGACAGCATCGAACTGGAGATCAGGAAGTTTTTAGCTGAGAAGGCCAAAGAGTCTGTGAACAGTTCAGAAATTCCAGGCGGGTGTCCCACCACTCTTGGGGCAGGGAGCATACCCAGGAAGATGCCATCCCCCGCCCTGGCCCTCCAGCCCGGTGTGTGCACTCGGAGCCTCCGTGGACGAGGCAGTGCCCAGCTCCCAGGTGAAGGTCCAAGGGCCGCAGGGAGAGCCCTTGTCCCTGGCGGGGGCCCCGGAAAGGACAACCCCCGCGTCGAGCAGGCCTGCGTCCCTGCTGCTCTGGCCAGATGGGAGCTGGCACCCCCCAGAAGTGGCACTGCGTCTGCCAGAGGGTCGCCAGTGGGGAGGAGAAGTGTCTGTACTCCCAAAGACCAGAGCCCCCGGCGGGCCGAGCCTGCCGCTGGGGAACATGCTTTGGGTCTGCGTCCCAGCTGCACCCACGCCGGCACCCTGCCTGTGAATGCCCAGGGCCAGAGCCCTCAGACTCGGATCCTGGGAGCAGACAGGCAGGGGACACCCCAGGCCGGGCTGGCCCTCCCGTGGGCTGACTTCGCCCACCAGGGTTGGCTGCAGAGCCCGTGGGCACTGAACGCAGACAGTGGGGATGTGGGGTGGAAAGGAGGCCTCAGCAGTGAGAGGGAGAAGAGGCCAGAGGAGGGCCAGGCTCGGTGTTCGCCTGGCCTGGCCACAGACTCCAAGAAAGGCCTACCCTCCGCAGGCTTCTCCTCTCTGCTGTCCACACAGCTATTCCACTTTGGAAAGAGCGTCTCCTGGGGGGGCAAGCAAGCTGGCCTCTTCAGTGCCCCCCTGAGTCTGCCTCTGCAGGGCCCATCCTTTGCGGCCTTCAGGGAGAGCCCAGCCGGCCACGGGCCGGTGTTCGGAAGCTCACACCTGCTCACGAAGGAGGGTGGCCACTGGCCGGGCCAGAAGCTGCAGGCAGCACACAGTTTGCACAACAGGGGGCGCCCGGGCCCCGAGGGAAGCATTTTAGACCTGCGGTATAGACCAAGGGCAGTGGACAAAGATGAGCAGGACCAAGAGGCCTTGGGCAGCGGTGCCAGCGAGCTCAGCGACACATCCGTGGAGGAGGGTGGCAGCAGCCCCTCAGCCAAGGGCAGGGCCCTCAAGCTGTGAGTCGCACCCGCATCCCTGTGGGGAGTACATGTGCGTGCGTGTGTCTGCGTGTGTAGATAATGTCCATGTCCAAGGGAGGAAGGAAGTGAGAAGCCACTCTGCGTAGCCCTGCACATATGTGCACCAGCGTGAACACCCTTGTTACTTAACAGACGTGTCCTGGTAAATATGATTTTTGTAGCTTTTTTGTAAATTATTTAAAGTGTTGTAAAGGATATTTTTGGAAAATGTAGTTGTCAGGTTTGTAAGGGCATTCCTAACTTCCGGTGTCTGTGGTCCCTGACGAGTCTAGATTAGCCAACACTTGGTTCTGACCACCACAGCCGGAGAACCGTGACAGCCCAGGGCCTGCCAGTGGACTGCTGGGAAGGCAGCGACTGATACCTCCACCGAGGATCCTGAAAATGCCCCGCAGTCTCCGTGGGGAAGCTCCTGGTTAACACTTGTTATGTGAAGGGCCCCGGTCCCAGGAGGCCAGAGCATGGCTTCTCAACACTGCAGTCTCGCCTCCGATGGGAAGAACACTTCAAAGCACAAAGGCCCATGAGCAAGCTGAGGTGTGGGGAGAAACCCCCACGAGGTCTCAGCAGCAGGTCCCTCTGGTTCCCGCCCGAGCCTGCGTCGTGCAGTGTCCAGTCTGTTTGGTCCTAACAGTTCAATAAACCTCTTTTTATATGGGAGCTGCTGTTCATTTTTGGTCATGGTTCTGGAGGGTAACAGACAGCCTGTGCATTTTACATGTCTTTTCCTCAATCTGTGCCCTGTTAGAGCAGCCTTATGAGTTTTTGTGCGTGGACACCTTGAAAACCAGCCACAAGGCCAGCTCCCTCCAGGGCGTGTTGCCTAGTCCAGGGTGCGCTCACGCAGCTGAGCAGACGTTTCCGACGCCTTTTGAGGTCTGCCTGCCTGACAGCATGAGGACTGTCCCTTGCACCGCAGTGCGCTCGCAGGCAGGCCCCAGCCTCTGCCAGCACTCGCTGTGTATTTGAGCCGACCCTGGTGGAACGGGAAAGAAACCAGGCACTCTGGGCCTCCCACTTAAGGCTGCTGTAGAGACGGGAGGGCAGCTGTGTCACGTGGGGCTGGGCACGGACCGGTTACATCATGTACATGCTTTTGTCTGGCAAACTGGCATCGGCTGCCCCGAGTTTCACAGCTCACCATTGGGATTTAGCTGGGACCTGAGGCTTGCTTTGCAGCAGAACTGATGTTCCAACATGCAAGGGAACTGTCTACACACAGCCCACACCTGGGTTTTAGCAGCAGTTCACTTCTACAGCCAAACGTGGACATGCACTGGCACCCACAGTCAGGAGCTGTCACACACAGATGCCGTGACAAGGGCCCTGTGCACCCGAGGCTGCTGGGCGCCTGTAGGATCCACTGTCAAACATTCACTTAAGTGCTTCCAGGACAACAATTCATGTAATCCATATTTCAAATTTTATTTAATTTTTAGGAGGGCTTTTAACACTCAAAAACAAATTTCTCTTATTTTGTATAGAAGAGCCTTTTTAATACTAATGAATCAAGCGCGGCTTGTGAGTCCATTTGTCCTCTGCAGGGTGACTGTGTGGGTCGTTGGCATGAGGCCCTGTGTCAGGGGCCTTGGGGCCCGGCCTCCACCCCCAGTGAGTGTACTTAGCTCTGAGCACCTCTCTGCTGCTGGCCATCCCCGGCTCCCCCAGACCTGGGACCCTTCGCACCTTCCTCCCTTCCTGCCTCCAAGTCCCCACAGCCTCTGCGACACTGCATTCTGCGTGGCTACTGGGCAGTGCGCACCACAGCCATTTACACATGCTTTGTTTTCACAGACTGGACATAAGCCTGATCAGGCCAGCCCGTCCCTGGGATTGCCGACAAGCCACACCAGGAAAGCTTTTGCGTCCACACCCACACCCTAGGTGGACTCTGGCGCACGCAAGGGTGCAGGTCAGAGGGTCCCCTGCAGCCTGTCTGGAAGGGGTCCTCTAGGGGTGAGGCAGGAACACGGTCAAGGAGGCAGCTGGCTGTGCGCCCGCAGCTCTGCAGCACCTCCCCTGCCCCGGTCCCGACCACGCAGCCACGTCTGGCAGAACCTGGGAACTGCTGCGTGAGATGCCAAGTGTGCACCGCCTGTGCAGAGTGCGGGCATGTGTTACCGAGTCAAGCTGCAGCCATCCGGGCCTGCAGACCAGTCCGGCAAGCTGCTCTCTCACTTCCTGGGCAACCATCTGTGCCTGGGACCAGATGTTCATTTCATCTAACGCAGAGAAGGGGAGAGGCCTGATTTTAAGTGTCCAGTGCTCCAGGCTAGGTCATGTGTCTGCAGGAACTGCCCCCTTTCCTGGAAAAAATGGGCGCATTTCAGAAATCCCAGGCAGGATAGGAATGGGGACTGGAGGAGAGACGAAGCCCTAGGGGTAGAGGCTGCTATTCCCAGGAGGGAGGAGAGGGTCTTCCTCTGGAGAATCCACTCTTACTCCATGTGTTGCTCAGAATCTGAATAGTCAGCAAGTTCCCCCAAGCTGACATATACTCGCACTGGGCCACCAGGCCCCAAATTTAAATACCAGCCCTTATCTGCTTATATAAAAATATGAACAGTATTGCCACTTTGATCCCCCCCTCCCCAGATTCATTTAAGGGCCTGTTTAGAGGGAGGAAAACAGCACAAATCCCACCATCCACAGCTGTAACCACAGCCAGGTCTGTGCCAGGCAAGGCTGCTGGGGTTTGGGGGATGGGGTGGGGGGGTGGGAACGGTACCTTACTTGTAGAATCTTTGAGGCTTCTGGTATTTGTGTGCTGGGCACAGAGGTTTTTTTCCCCAAAGTCAATCATATTTTCCTATGTATTTGAAACCATTTGTTCTAACTGACTCTAGTTAAAAGATAAAATGGGTGACTAAATACATAAACATAAATGAAAACACACGGTTAGAGTAAAAAGTTAATGGTTTTAGCCCAAACTGACAGCTCAGTTAAGTGACTGGTAAAGTGTTATGAGAACTGACTTCTCACTGTTTCATTTCAGAGTGGAATAAAAGGCCAAATCAAGCCCATACCCGCCTGTGGGGGAGGAGGGGTCTTCAGGAACCCCCAGCACCCGGAAGGGCAGTGGGAGCTGGCTTGGCCACCCTCAGTGTTTCCATCCCCAACCCCTTTTGTGGAATTGTCCTGACTGGATCTAAGATTTTGAAAGAACTCCATCCGAAGGTCGGGGGAGTGAGAAAGTGCATCTTCTCTTTGTCAGCCATCGACCACACGAAACACATATTCTCACAGCATTTGTCAGTCCCGTCCGTCTGGACTCTGCTTTTCCCCTCAACACGTAAAGATTCCAGTGTGAAAATATGTTTAAAAGTTCACGAAAGCTACCATCACTGCTGTTCTTGTATGACTCGTACAGAGAGCCAGGGCCAGGTCTGTGGGGTCAGGTGCCCATGACCGCATCCCTCCCAGGTCATGCCCAAGGCGGGTTCAAGCCCAGGGCCTGCTGCACACCTCGTTCAGACCCTGGTTTTCCCATCTGAAAATGATGGTACAGAAGTAAGACTTGGCCCAGTGTGAGTGTCAGATGAGGTGATGACATCCAAGTCCCCCGAGACAGAAAACAAGTGGAAAGGGACCTGGGCACCAGCACATGGGTATTAGGGCCCAAGCTGGGGACGCTTAGTTTTCCGGAAGACGGGTGTGTGTGTTCTCTCAAAGGCATTTGTTTTCCGTCTTTCCAGACATTTATTCTCCTTTGAATGAAGCGCAAAGTCTAACTTTCCGTTAAGTGTTCTCCTTAGACTGAATGGACAGGGTCAAGCTTTACATGTGCTCCCTGGCCGCTGCTGCACAAATAGCGGTGTACTGGCTGTGACCCACTAACCCCCAGGGCCTGGTCACAGGCCTTTAACGCTCGCGTCTCTTTTTCAGCGTCAGCTCAGCCAACTCTCAGCTTGAGCCCTGAGACGGCCTTTGGCAGAGATCTGAGGATTCGGTCTGAGTGAGGTGGCCTCACATGTGTTTGGCTTGGATGAAGCTGTCCTGTTACGTGACTCACCAGCTCTAAGCTGGGAGAAAAAAAGTTATTTTGCCCAATGGCTTTTTTCTCCCCTGGAGTTACGTGCTTTGCATAGCCAGCTGCCAAGGAAGGATTTAATTCTTTCGGTGAGCTTAGAAACTTGGTTGATAAGCATTTTTCCTTTTTTCTTTTCAACAGAGGCTAAACACAGAAGTGTTCTCAGTATTTTGATATTTTTAAGGAAGGGTTGTAAGAACTAATTCAGTTTGATGCCTGGAGTGGCCACTGGTTTTCCAGCTAAAGGACATGACAGAGATCCTGGCTTCAGGCTCAGCTTTGTATCTTTTCATTAAGTTTACTGATTTTCTCTGGAAACAGTTTCCATTCCAAATTGGACACCAAGAATGTCGCCAAAATGTTTACTTTTGTGTATTAATAATAAAAAGCTTTTAATGAAGAAAGAGCCAGTCATGGTGTTTAATTTCTTCCCAATTCTTATGTAAGTAAAATCTCTTTGGGTAAAAATCTCTGTAGACAAGACGTTATCAGTGGTAGATAATGGTTTCCCCTGCCCAGCCTCATTTCTTCCCAGATCCCCTCTAATGGGCATGTCAGGCCCTCAGAAAGTGAGGGATGGAATCTGGGTCTTGAAGAGACATACTGTCACATAGAATTTTTTTCTTATTCAGGACCCTCTAGGTCATAGTAAGTGATGGTTGAGGACTAACTGCACAGAGATAAAAACCCACTTCATGCAGGTCTTACCCACACCTAAGGAAAATATGTCCTGCCCTGCCTTTTTTTTTTTAACTTTTTAATTGAAAATTGTAAGTGAACACAAAGTAGAGAACTCCCATGTACAAATCACTCCCTTGCCAACCTTGCTTCGTTTTTTTTTTTTTAATCTAGAGAGGAAAAATATTTTCAGAGAAAGCAGTGAAGCCTCTGCCTTTACAACTGGGCAAATTACCAAAGACGGAGGATGACCACAGCTTCCCATCCAAGGGGTGGGCCGGGCTGCTGGAGTCAGGAGACCCCGAGGGACTCAGTTGCAGATGGACGGCTTGTGGACATTGTAGCTGGGGTGGAAGTTAAGTCGGTCATAGTGGGTGATGTAGTTGTCGGGACCTGTCACCATGCTCTTCTCCACATAGACGTTGAAAGTATTGTTCTGAAACATTCCTCCAGCTGCGAGTTGTCTGGAAAATTTACTCGAATTTGGACAGAATACTTTCTGGAAGTGAAAAGGGAATGCTAGGGTTAATGATGCATGACAACACTCTTGAGCAATCAGCCCTTAGGTATTTTGGAAAGAAAAAGAAGAATTTGTAAGAAAATGTCCCTGTCCCAACAGCAGAGATGCCGGAGTGGGCAGGGTGACCTCACCTGCCCCAGAGCATCCCAATTCACACCTGATGTCCAGGAGAAACTAATAATGGTGCCTCCTTTCACTATTACATGGCTACCAGAAGGATCGATTATGGGGCCGCCTGGGCGAGGCATTTCCACACCTGGGTGTGGTCGCAAGCATTACCTTGGGGGTCAGGTCCCAAGCAGCCCTACTTCTGCTTTTACCAACTGCACCACTAGAGCAGGTTATTTATTGGGCCTCTCTGACCTTCAGTCTTCTCTTCTGTAGAAAAAAGACAACCTGTACAACAGTGGGTTTCAACCTGGACTGTGTATTGGAATCTCCTGTAGAGCTTTAAAAAGACTCTAGTGCCTGCACCCCAAACGGCAAGAGGTCTAAGAGGAGCTGCCCTAGCAACTGGGGGCGGGGTGAGGAACAGTGAGGCCGCCAGGGGAGGCAGTTGCTCCAGCCACACAGCTCAGCAGGTGACCTTGAGGTTTCTGACATAAGCGCCCAGGACCTCTGTCAGGTGTGTTCCACTGGATGACGGCCATTCTTCAGCGGTGTGCTAAGGAGCTCACTGGATGTTGCCTCCTCGGAAGGAAGCAAGCGCAAAGAGAAATGGCATTGGTGCATTACTTTTTAATAGACTTTATTTTTAGGGCAATTTTAGGTCTACAGGAAACTGAGCAGGTTGGATGGACCTCCCACGTGGCCTCACCTTGCCTCACACCTGCAGCTTCCCCTGCTGGTCACACTGTGAGGTCGGGTGGGTGGCTATGCTACATCTGGACCAACACTGATGACTTAGCATCAGTGGAGCCCACAGCACACTCATGGTCACTTTTTGTGTCGTACAGTTCTATGGGTCTCACAAATCCTTATGCAAAGAAAGCATTTTTATTTTCTGTTCCCACCTGGGAAGTAAGCCCTGAGAACTGCTCCCTGAGTCCAGTCCACACTCAGGTCAAGGATCAGAAGAACGGGCTGCAGGCAGAGCAGGTGGGCACATGGCAGGAAAAACCGCTTTATCCTCCTGCCATGACAGTGCCCTGGGGCTTCACGCCCCACAGCCCAGTAAGCCACGAGCTTACAGGATGTACATTTGCACCTGTTAATGTGTTCATCTTTTTCACGGAAATACCTGATTCCCAGGAAAAATCTGGAATCACTGGATTCTGGGAAAGTGGCTGTCAAATGCTCTAGGAACTTTCTAGACAAGTAATCTCCTAGGAGCTCTATCCCCCGTGCAAAACGCAATTCAGCAGTCATCCATATCTTTTCAAATGATGAATATTTTGGAAGAAAAAACAACATTGTCATCCCAAATGGGTGGCCCTACTGTCCTGCTTTCCAGTGGACGCTTATGCTGGTACATCAGGCCCTTCGCCTGGACCCAGCAGGGGCGGCAGGGGTTCTAGGAGGCCCCGTGGAATGAGGTCTATCTCCAAATGGAGTTGGGGTTCCCCAAAGGCACAGATCCCCCAGTCCACCAACATCCCTCGTCCTTCTGCAACCTGGGCTTCTGGCCAGTACTTCCTCTTAAGGCCATAAGTAACTACCTCATAAAATAGAGTATTATTCCAGAAAGCAAGCAGTTCTTCATTTATTTGCCTCAAAACTTCCTGCCTTAAGTTGCAGGAGTCGGTGTGTTTGTGTGAGTGGGTCCACTCCTTGAAGGCATCATGGACAGGCATATGGGCACATTGTTCATCCTCTACACATCTCATTGCTAAGTTCAGTCACGTGTGTGTTTCTACCCTCCCTGTTCCAAGAGGATTTGAGGTGCCCCCTCACACTGTGTGATACTGGAGCTTTGGGCCCCCTCACGTGTTGCCCTTTGGGGAAGCCTGGGGTTTGGCTCCTCTGGCAGACGCCCACCGGTACACACCCTTCCTCACTCCCCACTTACCGGCATCTCATGAACACTGGGGGCTCTGCTCCCATAAGCTTGGTTACTGGTCCTGTACACTGAGGCGGGCTCCTTGGTCCTGGGAGATGAGAAACACGCTCTATTTTCCATTCATTTATTCTAATTCTGCCCAAATCACAGCTGTTTACTGTTTGATTGGTGGAGATTAGCTGGAAATGCCCCAGGTTGGCGATGCAGCCATGAAGGCGGGCTCCTGTGGACTGCAGAGTTGACCTTCCTGGGAAGCTCAGCCCCCTGACCTCTCTGCTCAGTTCTGTCTTTCCCCAAGGCAGACCAAAGCCCCAGATAACTTCCAAGTGGCAAATGTTGGCCCTCAGCTCCAGCAGGACCATGGCACATGCCATCATTTCCTGGGTAGCTGGATGGGTCAGGAGCACAGCCCCCAGACGCTGTCTCCCAGAGAGGGGTCCCTCCACTTCCGAGCCTTCAGGAGAGAACGCACCTGCAGTCTCCACTGTGGCCCCTGGTTGAACTGGGTGGGCTGTGGGTTCAGGCACCCCAGCTCTGCCTCATGCTAACCAGACGTCAGGCAGGGATGACACCTTGTACAACCCTGTCTCTCCTGGAGAAGGAGCATAATAATAGACCCTACTCTACAGGGTTGTAGGCAGGACCAGGTGAGGAGGGTAGGAAGGTCCTCACCCCTGCCTGGCTGTGGCTAAGGATTTCCTAGCATGCCCTGGGGGGTTGCACTGCACCCTAACAGCTCCAGGTCGCGACTGAGCAGCATGATGATGGGCGTGTGGCAGATTCATTATGCCCAGGGCGTCCTCTCAGCCTAGCAGGAGAGATGGAGCTGGCACCAGAACCGGGCTTGGGGACTTCCCCGGGGCGCCCCTGTTACTGTGCTGACGGGAGGCCCACTCGTTTGTGTGCGGAGAGCTTTAAGCTGTGCTTTCGCTGCCCACTCGGTGGCTCATAGCTGCCGGCGCTTTCTCCTTAGGGAGCCGGGCAGGATGGGGGCCGGACGCTCACGGCCAGGACTGGGCAGAGCGCAGGACCAGCGGGGCACCTGGCTGCCCGCAGCCCCAGGGGACCACTCGCGCCTGCGCAAGTCAGGTGTGTCGGGACCGGTCCCTACCGTCCTCACCGGTAGCCCCGAAACCACGCCGGATTGTTGAACCGGACGGGCAGGTCCGCGTCCACGCGGTAGTAGTCGCTGGTTTTCTCCGGGGGATCCCTGGCCGTGGGCTCCGAGCACTCCGGGGGGCTCTGCTCCGACATGTCTCCGGGCCAACTCGGCTGCAAGCCAGAGGAGGGGCCTCGGCGGCGCGGCGCCCTGTTGCTGGGCGACGGCCGGGTCACCTGACGGGAGGTCGGGTCCGCCCTTAAAGGAGCCGCGCCTCGCCGGCCTGCGCTGGCCAGGGACTAGGGGGGTCACCTCCTGGGCTGTGTGCCGAGAGATAGAGCCGCCTGCACGCTGCGCTCGGAGGTCGCGCGGGGAGCCCCCATCGCTTCGCCAGATGCAGGGAAGCGGATTTCGGGGCCCAAAGAAACCGTTTCCCGGGCTACATCAGCAAAGGGCCGGAGTTGAGTGCCCCAAGGCCGCTCTGCGAGCAAAGCTCTGATGCTTGCCGTGGCCCCAGGGGTGCTCCGTAGCCCTGTGGCTGCATGCCCCCCAGAACCCCGTCCAAACGTAGCCTGGATTTGCCTAAGTTTATGGAACCCTCCTATGTCAGTTTTTCAGAATTAAAACGACTTTGCAGAGCGAGAGGCTTTTGGACCGGCCGGAGGACGACTCGCGGGCCTCCTCAGGCTGCATGGCGAGGCGCCCGACTCCAGTGCCGTACCAGAATGGTGGCCAGGCCTCCGGGAGGGAGGACAAGGTGAGGGGATGCGCTTCTCCAGCCCGCATTCGCCCGACCCCCGACCCTCGACCCGGGCTGGCACTCGCTCTTCGGTCCTAGCGCTACCGCCGGGGGTGAAGATGGGGGCGCCGAGGTCAGACTCGGGGCGCGCCGGACCTGGGCGGGGTCCGGGAGCTCAGCGGCGGGGAGCGCAGTGGCATCGCCGGGCCTGCAGGTGGCGCTGCGGCGAGGAAGCGGGCCAGCACACGGCGGAAGGAGAGGCGCCCGGGCCCCGGAACGGCAGCATCCGGGGCCGCACCATGGCGGCCGCCCCAGTCCCGACCCGGCTGCTTGGCGCTGGTGAGTGCTTGGGGCCCGGAGCCGCGGGCTGCGGCGCGAGGGCTGGGGGACCCGGGGCTGCGGGACCGGCCCAGGTGGGCGCCCAGGGGCGCGGGCACCCTCCTCCCCAGGCCTGCGTGGGACCGCGCGCCACGGGGCTGCTCTCTCCGCAGGTGTCTGGCTTAGGCCGCTGCGGCCGCATCTCAAGACCGCACCCCCAAGGCTGGCCCGGCCGGGCGGCAGGATGCTGGGAAACGTCGCCGCCCCCGCCGTCAGCCCGCCTGAGGGCAGCAGCGGTAACGCCCGCTCCTGGGCCGAAGGGGGCCGCGTTTGGGATAGAATCGTCTGCTGCCGGGAGCCCTGAGTGCCCCGAGCTTAGATATGAAACCCTGGAAGGATTCGGGCCAAGAGGGGCTAAGGGGCGACTTGCGGCCTCTAGTAGCCCCACGGGCTGGGCCTTAGAGTCATTCCCACCCGTTCTGGGCAGGCGGCTCTCCGCAGCACAGTCACCCGCCCCCGTCTGAGAATGGAGCTAAGGCAGCACGTCCCCCTGGGTGGGCGGGAGGGAGAAGGTGGTCCAGTGGTTAAGGCAGGGCTTGGCTTCTTGGGGCGTGTCACTGGGCTTCGGAGACACAGCCCTCCCTGGACTCTTGATGGGGAGTGTCCCCTGTTAGCTGGGGGGAGGAGGGCTAGCAGAACCCTCAGAAGCTGCTAAGCCCCTCTTCTTTTGGAGTGAGGGCTTGGCCAGGTTGACCCAGAAGCAGAGCCAGTCAGGGCTGGGCTTCACTGCCTCTCCCCCAGCTGCTGGGAGTGGGCTGGAGACCAGGGTCCTCTCCTCCCCACCCTAGATCTCCACCACAGCATCCTCAGTGAGCCGCTCAAGCACTCTGACTTCTTCAACGTCAAGGAGCTGTTTTCCGTGAGAAGTCTCTTCGATGCCCGGGTGCACCTGGGACACAAGGCCGGCTGCCGGCACAGGTAGCTGACACCCCAGGCTGGGTGAGCCAGTTCCCAGGGGGCTTGGGACCCTCCTGCCTTGGGGTCCAGGACTCTTTTTGTACTGGTGTGTGTCAGTTTGTTTGAGTATGCACCCCCCCAAATGTGACTGCTGAGCCCCCCACACCAGACTTTGTACCTGTGGGGCTCAGAGCCCTAGGTGGGGAAGGACCCACTGTTAGTAGGTTCACAGACAGAAGGGCCAGCAGGCAGGTCCTGTGAGCCAGGAGAGGGTTGCTAAGGCCATGCATGTTGCAAGGGGTCCTAATGGCTGAACTTTGCACATGGCCTTTTGACAGCTGTACTGAAAACGGGCTGGAGAGGCAGGTGGGAGGCCAGGGAGGGAGGTGGTTGTGCACATCCAGGGGAAGGGTGATGGGCCCAACTCTTGGGGCAGGGGAGCAGGGGCAGCAGCAGAGTCAGGGGGAAAGCTGCAGAGCACTGCGAGGGTGTTGGTGTCCTTCCCTGAGATGACCAAAGTGGGGGCAGCCCCAGGGACTCTCCAGCTTGGGCCCTGTGAGGGCGGACCCCTTGGCCACCGCAGTGCAGAGGCCACTCGGGTACTAGGAGGGAGTAGCCTCAGCCCAGAGGCCAGCTCTTAAGAGCATCTGGAGAGGAGCACCTTGGGCGTTCCAGCATTTGGGGAGTTGGGAAGAGGCAGTGTGGCTGGAGGGCAGGTGCAGGCTCCCCCATGGGGTGCTGCTGAGACTTCAGGATGGAGGATGCAGGTGCTTTGGGTAGAGTCTGTTGGAAGGGACCACATCCAGATGGGAGTGAGCTCAGGAGTGGGGTTGATGACAGGCCGCTTGGACTGACAGCTCCTTGCAACCCGAGGAGCAGGCTGGCCCCTGCCCTGACCCTGCACACTTTAGGCCAAGCCTAAATTCTCATAAGCTTCCAAATTGTCATAAATTAAGACGACAATAAAGTGGTCCCTGGTGAGCGACCTGGGTGGGGTACCCTATTGACATGTTTACACATTGCCCTGTGACGAGGTGCACGTTCAGAGGGTGAAGCTGATTGCCTGATATTTGGAAGTGGCCTGTGTCCCAGGCCTGCCGCACTTGCCCCCCGCCACCACCACCACCCTCGAATGCCCCTGGCTGTCATTCATTGGACGGGGCCTTCCCGCTGTCTGTACTCACCATGGGGGCCTGGGTGAGAAGGGGCTGGTGGCGTTGGCTGCTCTCCTGCTCACTCGCCTTGGTGGGCTCTTGGGCAGGTTTATGGAGCCATACATCTTTGGGAGCCGCCTTAACCAGGACATCATTGACTTGGACCAGACAGCCACGCATCTGCAGCTGGCCCTGAATTTCACAGCCCACGTGGCCTATCGTAAGGGCATCATCTTGTTTGTGGGCCGCAACCGGCAGTTCTCACACCTGATTGAGACCACGGCCCGCAACTGTGGCGAATATGCCCACACCCGCTACTTCAAGGGCGGCCTGCTGACCAATGCTTCCCTCCTCCTGGGGCCCCTGGTCCGCCTGCCAGACCTCATCATCTTCCTGCACACGCTTAACAACGTCTTTGAGCCCCATGTGGCCGTGAGAGATGCAGCCAAGATGAGCATCCCCACCGTGGGCATCGTGGACACCAACTGCAACCCCTGCCTCATCACGTACCCCGTCCCCGGCAATGACGACTCGCCCCCCTCCATCCAGCTCTTCTGCAGGCTCTTCCAGACCATCATCAACCGGGCCAAGGAGAAGCGGAGGCAGGTCGAGGCCCTCTATCGACTGCAGGGCCAGGAGGGTGCCCAGGGCCCGGGTCCAGCTGACACTCCTTCCCCGGGAGCAGAGGCCAGGCCCATCTTGAGTCATTCCCCCTGACACACTCACTCTTCCAGATAGACACAGCAGCCCAGGCTGTTCTAGGCTGGGGACCCCTGCCCTTCCCTGGCCACAGTCCTTAGGAGGTTGCAGTCATTCTGGGCATTGGGTCCCTGCTACCAGTCATGGTTCCTGGCAGCCACCTGCCCAGGGCCGCCCTTGAGGCCTGCAGGACCCAGCAGGTGCTGAGGCAGCCTGTGCAGAGAAGACCCTTCAGGAAATGTTTGATCCCTGGAGTCCAAGCAGCCTCCCTTCTGCCTTGACATTAGCCTTTTGTATATCAGGAAGGTTCTTACACCAGACTGACTTTTTTATTTTGAACCATAGTAACCCTAGATAGGGCTGCTTCCCCCACGGCATTGTTTCAGAGGCTGTTTCACAACTTAAGGCTGCAGAGTGGGCCACTCGAAAGATGCCACCTGGGGTGGAGACAGGCCGGGCAGAGCGGTCAGCACAATTCCAACAGGAATAAACAGGTTTGGCCAAACGGCCTGGCCCTTCAGATCCCCATGTGGTCTCTGCACCTTTGTTTCTGACACCCGTGGGGCACACAAGATGTGTGTCTGCCCTTGGGGTCCTCCAGCTGCCCTTGAGGGCACCATCTACGGTGCTGGGGCTCAGCAGTCCTCGACGTGCCCACCCCCTAAGCTGGCCATCTCCCCTAGCAGTCAGGAATGACCAGGCACTTGCTCAAAGGGGCTTCTGACTCTCAATGGTGGGCCTCCCCTGGCAGCACACATGTTCCTGGGATGAGGTGTGGGGCCCTTTTCCAGGACCCCCTCCCCGTGGCTCCCAGCATTTCTACTCCTGGTGAATCTGACCACCCCAAGGGACCTGTCAGTTGGGACAGGTAGGGGCAGCAGGGCCTGATGGGGTCTGGAATAGAGTGGGTGGACACATGCCCACCTGTACCACCCTCTGTCCTGCAGAGGCACCCAGGCCAGAAGATAAGTCCAAGTGTCCACTCAGGCTCCTCTGCTTTCGGGGCTGGGCGGGGGTGCCCTGGGCTCCTAGTTCAGAAGGTGCAGAGAACAGTGCCAGTTTGAAACTGACTGATAAGCATCACTTTGATTTGCAAGCCTAAAGTATGAAAGTGCAAGTATGAAGAGCAGGTAAACGGCCTCCCGGGGCTTCCCCTGCCCAACCCTTCCTCTGTGCCGAGGAGAGCCTGAGCTCAATGGAGAGAGCTGGTAGGAGCCATGACCCTTGAAGTCTGAACACAGTCCCAAAGCTGAGGGCTGTAGAGGGCCCACACCAGCCTTCAAAAGCGGACCATTGGGTGGGGTGCATCCAGGGAGCTCCAGGGCTGTTAAGGCCTGGACAGGGCAGTGAGACTTGCAGGGAGGCACAGGGAGACATCCTTGTTCTTCTCCTTGATTTAGGGCCAACCCTATGCCACGGTGGGAACTGCTGAGGGCCTGGCCTCTGCCATCCTCTGTCCCTAGGGTACACCTGAGAACTGCACTGGACACAGGCCGGTGAAGACCAGGACGGACAAGCGTTCTTGGTTCCTTGCTGGGCTCCTGGTTCTGGGGTGCTCCGGCAGGCAGGCAGGGCTAACTGGACAAGCAGACACCAATGGGCCAGGCAGTTTCAGAGGCTATGGGGACATAGAGGCCAACAGCAGAGAGGGGCAGGGCTGCTCCAGGAAGAGGAGCCTGGGAGAGCCTAGGGGCCATTTCTGGACCAGGGGCTCAGGTGGGGGAAGGGAGGAAGACCTTGAACTCAGCCTGGTGGGAGGGGACCCCCAAGCTTGTCACATGGATGTGAACCCCAAGATGGCCCAGAAGTGGCTGATGAGGATGGTGAGTGTGCAGGGGCCTGAGATGGGTGAGGACAGGGCTGGCCTCGGAGTCAGGGAGGGGTCCTGATCCCTTCCCAACTGGACCTCTGGGCCCTGGCAGGCAGGGCCTGACCAACTGGTGCCTTGGGCTTATTAGCGGCCACCAGAGCAGGGGCTTGGAAGAGCCCGATAATGGCCCTGGGGCCAGCGTGGGTGAGGGCAGGTGCACCACACCACCAAGGAGGGCCAGGGGCGCAGGGTGCATGCAGCCGCAAAGGGCTGTCCACACCTGGGCCTAGAGATGGCCGGGGAAGGTCACCTGCCCGGACTCTGCTTGGCCCAAACCAGGGCTGTGCCCCTTGAGTGTCTACCAAGAAAATCTTAGTGTTTATAGTACAAAATGGCATATAGCATCCTTTACTATTATTGTTATTATTACCTTTGAGGTTTTCTCTTACTGTCTTTTTTATCATCAGATATTGGGATCCAGGTTTCATTTTTTAGACAAACATAAGTTTGTTGAAGAGTAGATTTTTTTTATAGGTTTAAGAATATATTTAACTTATATTTACTCATAATGGATACTTTTCATAATATTCTATTTTAATTTCAAAATTTATTTCAATTTAGATGAAATTTAACAATTTCTTAGTCATCACATTCACTGAGCCACTCATTCCTACCTATGCCAGTGTTCTGACTCCACGCAATCCCAGCGTTCTGGCATCATGGCCTTCAGTCAGTGTTTCGGTGCAAGTGTTTCTAAGGGGTTCCTGTGATTTTCAGATACTTAAAAATCTGCCAAACAACTATACATGCTCTAAATGCATAAATCTGCTAAACAAATTTGGTACAGGATTAATATGAAACTGAAATGGGTCAGCCTAATGAATGCCAGACTTATTGTACAATCTATTTTTTGAATAAATCATACAGGAAAATTGCAGAGTGTGTAAAGTACATAGCCATCGTAAATCAATATCCTTTAGGTTGCTGTGCCGTAGATAAGGGGTAGCACTACAGAGGCCATGACATACTTGAAAGTGAATGAGAGAAAAGCAGTTAAAGTGAGAGAGTGGACACCCATTAAGGAAAGGAAATGCTCAGAATATTATTATAAAAGTTGAGTACACCAATTACACATCCCTGGGCAGTGGTTATTTTATGCAAAGTGCATGGATGAATGACATGGCTAACTCTGGCTTTCACTGTGTGACCGTTATACAGAACTAAGTGAAGATGTTGAGCTGTTCCTGCAGATTTACCCTGTTGCTTAAGAATGACGTCTCTAATTGTTAAAAGTAGTTTCTTGAAGGTTTTGAATTCTGACAAAGCCACAGATCATGGTCTCTGTTCTAATCTCAGTCTGGTGCAAGAAAATTAACTTTCATGGAGGACATTGGTAATCTCTTAAAAATATTTCACTGGGGACCATCTAATCATTTTATTATAAAAACATGCCTTGCCATCTATTTTATATTTGTTTTGGCTAGATTAGAAATATTGGCCAGCAATAAAAAGATGGTGAGTTTAAAATTCTGCTCTTTAAAAAATGGTCTATACTGGCAAAACCAAGAAGTGAACACTTTTTTTAAAAAGCCTTTTCACAGGATCCTATTAACTGCCAGGAAGTTTTGCCAAACAGATTTTAAGGGGAAAATCAGGCTATCCTAACTGTCCAAATGTTTTCTCACGTTTCAAACAAGCAGCTGCTAGGAGTTACTGCCAGAAGTAAACCTTTCAGGCAGAATGTGAGCAGCTGCCAATCTTGTGTCAATATTTTAAATTCACTTACAACTATCTTAACTGGTGTAAAAATTTCTATCCCCAAAAAGGGCCAACACATAACTCCTTTTGACGCTTTGCTTCCTTTCCCTCCCCTAGTGATGTAATGGCCAGCTAAGCAATTTTGGTAGAGAAGATTTCTTTTGTTATTAGGTATAAGAACAAATCTCAGTTTGTCTGTTGATGAGGATAAATCTGAAATAAAAGCAGTAACAATAATAAGAAAAAGTAAAAAAATATTACAATTTATGAGTAGTTCAGTAAATACTTCTGTAGTGAATATATTTATTTAGTGCTTATTGCTAGAGTTTCTTCATTCCTTTCTTTTTTCCTTTCCTTTTTTTTTTTTGAAAGGAAGTCCAGAATTGACCATCAGTAACTTACAAGTCCGGATGGGCCCAGATGAGAAATAAATGCCTAGAACTTAGTTTGTAGGTGTCTATTAAATTTGAACACTAGAGAGTAATTGTCTACTTGACTCTTAGATTATAATGTGGGAGTAGAATCATAATCCATGGCCAGAAGCAGTTTGAAGGTAGTTGGAAGTCAAAAGTGTATGTTATTATTGCAGATGTCATTTGGGAAGAAAACAGCTGGTAGAAGGTTGTGCTTGAGACCAGAGTGGATGAATCTGTTTCCTGGGGTAAGAGGATTTTTTTAGATGGCTGATGATGATAGTAGGATGAGAACGACGAGGGAAAGAGAGGGAGGAACAGGAAGATGAGGGCGATGTGTGACAGGCCAGGGTTTGCTTGCAGGTGGGAATTTGCCCAGAGCTGAGGATGGCAAAGTGAAGGCAACTGTGGGAACTTTGAGGCAAATTGTTCAAAATACATCATGTCCTTGTGTGTTTTCATCTAATGAATCAATCTTGCGATTTCTTTTTTTATTAAAAGTTGAACAATTTGTGAAATGGAGAATTGTTTACTTTCCTTTGAACAACCTTTTACATTTTCTCTTTACTTTATTTTGCTTAGCACTGAAAAAAGTTCCTTTAGTCACATATTTTTAAAAAATACTTAATTTCCCCTTCAAAGTTTTGTGACGTTTTCAGGTCAAAACCTGGAATATATCATTATGCATATTAATAATGTTAAAAAAAATAACCACACACAAAATCCTAACTCATTATTCATGTTAGATTATGAGGTGTAACTACAAAGTAATGTAATTTTAAAACCAAACTTCCAGAATTAGTGCAATTAATGCAAATAAGGCAATCTTTTAAAGTAGTCATATTGGAAAATCATACACTAATGCTATTGATGAGAATATTGCCAAATCATATATGAAACTTCTCATTGGAATTATTTATAACTAGTAATGGATAAGAAAGTTTTTCTCAATGTTTTGCCAGAAACCATATGAACTCCTTCCGTCACTTCACTTATCTGGCTTGGCTCAAATATATTTTGACTTTTCAAAAGATGAAATTCACTTCTAAAACATAGCAATATACTATTCAATGTAATATGGACCTCATTGACACCCCCAAAATGTTACTGATTAATGAATATGAAAATGAATTCTAATAGAGATGGTGAATTCAAAGAGGGATTCCAATATACCTTTCTTAAAGTTAATGGAAAATTTGCTATCTCGCTGTATAAATTTTTAAAGTAACTTACAGGGAATCGTACTCCTTAGTATGTAGAAATTCTAGTTAATTTTTAGAAATTAAGTTTGATTATTTTATATCAACTCATGCGATGATTGAAATTTATAACTTTTGTTCATGATTTTAACACATTAAATATTTTCTTCCTGGGAGAGGAGCTTAGATACTAATTGCACAGCAGTTAGACTCTGAAAGCCTGGGAGACAGAATGCCTACTTTGGAAGCATAGCTTCAGCTTTTACTTGCTGTTTGGTCTTTTGGAGAAAAATCACTTTATTTTCCTGTAACTCAGTTTCCTCATCTGTAAATTGAGAATAATAATAGTGTCTCAGTTATAGGTTGTTTTAAAGATTAGTAACTTTGTGCGTGTGAAATGCTTTGAATGGTGCTCTGCACTTGGAAAATGTCTAAATGTTGACAGTTATTAAGAATGTACTAATAAATTTGAATTAATCCAGTATTTTTTCCTCTCTAGCAAATTTAATATTAAGTGGTCCTGTTTGCTATATTCACCTGACAGTAGGTGTGTCATAAATTGTTTCTGGAAAAGTACTGTACATGACTAAATATGTCATTTTCTTTGTTTGGAATCTTACAGTTCCATAAAAACGATCAATTAATTTAGATGTTTATATATCTAATTACATTTCAGGTGGCAGCAATCAATGTCTGAAATGTGGTATTTTTAAGGGGAGCACAGATTTCTTTCTCAGGGTTTTAAAGTTAGTTATCCTTTGCCCTAAATATAAATGATTGTTTCTGAATGGTTCCACAGACTACCTAGTATAGTTTGACTTCTTCATTAACTTCATACATACTCAAAAAATGCACACCAATTTTGGATGGCTACATAAAACATGGATTTGACAGCTGTAATATATGGTGCAAAAATCACAATTTAAAGACATTTATCTAAATACAACACAGAATCTCTATTCACAGGCATCGTGTTCAGTAGGAGCAGATGATAACAGCTCGTAGTCTCAAGGGTGTGAACATGTTCATTCCATGCCTTGGGTAGCAGCTGTGGCCGCTGTGCACAGATGTGACAGGCTCTCCAGGTAAATGAGAGCTACATCGTTGTTTGTGTAGCCGCTGCTGCTAATTGCAGAACACTCACGCAGTAGCCCACCTACCTTCCTCTTCCGCTGCTTTCATAGCGGTAATTCATGGTGCATTTGGGTGTGCCTCAGGGAGTCACTTCGATCCTTCTTTCTGGTTCCTAGTGAAATGCATTTTGATTTTAACGCACAGTTGTGCAACTCTCAAGGGAATACCCACCGTCCTAATGTGGATGAAATTCTCTCTGTGCTCTTCAGGTCAAAAGGCTTCCACCCTGTTGGTTTATATTATTGGGTAAACTGGTTAAAAATCCCAGTCCACCTTTTGGTTATGCTACTCAAAAACTCCTGAATGGCAACAGGCAGTGAGAAGGCCTTTTAAAAAAATTTTTTTCTCTTTTAAAGCTTTATACCTGAGGTGTTTGCTTTATGCATTCTCACACTTAATAGAATATTAATGATTTTTGGCTTTTGTATGCTTATTACTACTTTTCTTCTGTTACTGGAGATGAGACCTTCGTCTTACTGCGAGTAAAAATTCAAGAATGGACACAGAAAAACCATTGAGCATTAAGACCTTACTTAGAGAATTAAAGTCAGACAAAGCCAAGGGTATATGCCCAAGCTGGGGTGCAGGCAGACCCCAAGGGGATCGTTTTGAGGGAACACTAGGGAGCCTTCTCTATGTGAAGCGAGATGAACATTCTCTAAGTGAGATTAGGTGTCAAAGGGAGCAGGTGGAGTCTTCCTGGAGATGGGGCTTGCTCCACCCTTAGGTGGGGTGCGGGAGTTTTCTGACTATTTTTGGTTCTTCCTGGAACTGCCCTGTTGTGATTTTTTACTATGTAGATCACGAAAGGGTGTAAATTTTACCATGTTAATGAGTATCTATGTATTTGTAGGTGAAGTCTGGGTCAACCTCTCGGTGTTGGAATCAGCCAGTTTGGCTTGTCTGTTATGTATACCCTACTCTCCGTTCTGCAGGAAGGGGTCGTACAGAATGTGTAGAATGCAAGAAAGCACCCAAACGAAGTCCCCTCCTTCTGCCTGCTAATGTCTGGCTGTCTAACTACTCTAACACTATTTTGTGTTTGCTTTTACATTTTCAGAGTTTCATTTTAGGAGAAATTAATTTTGCATCTTGTGTGTGTATGTGTGTGTGTGTGTGGTGGTGTATGTGTATGTGAATTTATGTGGCTTCCTTATAATAATATATTTCTGTGGTTCTGATTATGTGTGTTTTAACAAGCTCCAAAGGCCATTTAATAACTTCTCCTGGGTATCTTGTTATTGATTTAAATCTCATAAATGAGTGTTAATAATATAATGAGTGCTTCCTGAGATCCCGGATCATTATGGACCTTTGATAGGAAGATTCTTCCCATCTTAAGGTAAGATCACCTGAAATGGGTCTGACAGTCTGTAAGTGAATCAGGGTCCACAGTGCCACAATGGTGCCGCCCTGGAATCCTTTATCTTTGGAGACTACTGCTCAAGGTGCAGGCAAAGAAAGCAGAATTCTGTGTCATATTTATAACTCATTACATTATGAGACAAGGTTGAACTATTAAATTCTGAAGACAAGATAGTAGTATTTAAAATCAAACGCTGGTATTTGTTATCAGCGACAAGCCTGCAAAACCACTTGCAGGAATAATTTGAAGCCACCTAATTCTTTGAAGCAGCAGATTTTGCAGATGATTTTTTTCAACTATTTTTAGTCTATAACAAATAAGACATAGCTTGTTACAACACTTAAATTGTGACTATCTTCCTTGGAAAAATGAATTTTAGTCTACATTTGGGCTTTCAGAAGTAGGGCATGTATTAGAATTTCTACATTGTTACATTGTCATAGAACTTATATTCCACAACACCTTGTATCTCTTCGAAGGAGAGTTCAAGTTACTATACTAAAAACTATATGACATATGGTGTTGTAGAATGAATTATAATATCAGTGTTTACATAAGTATGCATAGTTGATATAGGGGATATTAGAGTTGGTAGGGTCCGGGCCAAACTCTTCCTGGAGACTAGATTTTATTCAACATCAGTGATTTTTGCCTTGAGGAATTGTGGGTTCACTCTCAACTAGATGTTCTGATTTTCAAAGAGAACTAGGGTATCTAGATTTCTATGTGAATTTTCCTAGTTTTTAAATGTTTCCTACTTATCATTTCAAACCTTTTTTACAGTTATTTATTTAATAAATTAATGGTTCCAAGAAAAGATATACAGTGTCTTTTTGTAAAAGCCCTTTGGTTGTCTAACTCTCAAATTAGCTTGAGTTTTAAAAAATCAAGACATAATTAACATAAAATATTATGTACATCTCCTAAGTGTTCTCTTAAATGATTTTTGACAGTTATATATAACCGTGTGGCCACTACCTTAAACAAGGTTTAGAACATTCTCATCACCTGCAAAAGTTCCCTGGTACCCATTTCCAGTCAATTCCCCATCCTTCATTTGTGCAACCATTTTCTAGAACTTTAAAGGGCAAAGAAATTCTGTTTTTATTACATCAGATGAAGCCCAACGGCCACAGCTACCATCAGCAATTTCCTGCTATAAAGACAATAAAATGAACTCATTCTTTTGGTTAAGTGAAGGAATGAAGGGAAATAATATTTGTTTAATGCTTACTATGTACTGATTACTTTGTTTCCATTATTGAATTCCTCCGGAATGCAAAACTTCTGCAATGTTTAAATCATCATGTTCTAGATGCAGGGACTGAGGCACATAGAGGTGACTTGCCCAATGTCAAACAAGTAGGGGCCAACATAAGAATGAAAAACCAGAACCATAGTTTTTCCACTACTGTAAGTCTGGAATGTATTTTTCAAAATTAATATAATAATGAAAAGTGGTCATAGATTATTAAGATTACGACATGGTGTTGATGGTATCTAAAATACCTAGATTATTAATTGCCTAAAACCATTCTGAGATAACTGTTTCTAACCTCACATTCAAATTTGTGAGGTGATATTTTTAGTCCTATTTCACAAATTAGGAAAAGAGGATTAGAGATACTAAGTACCTTGCCCAAATTCACATATCGAATGACTCATGGAGTAAAATTTAAACAGGGGTCTCTAAAGACTGTACTTTTTACAAAACTACTTTTTATTTGATATATTTTAATGTTTTAATATTGCTGATTTTTATTTTGAAAGAAAACTATTCTTCATGACTTATTAATTCTGTGGTAAATATGATCACAGATTACAGATATCAGTGAATGAATATGAAGTATTAAAGCATAAAAACAATATAGGTGTCTCGAGGCTTGGAAATAATATGGATGAAAAATGATATACTTTGCATCTAAGCATAATATATTATCTAAAAAATTTAATGTTCAATTAAGGTGTATAGCATATTGTACTGAAGAGTAAAGTCTGTAGTCTAAACACTGGATAATTAGCATTGTAATTTTTTGTCCCACTGGGAGTTGAATAGTACAAATTAACCACACCATTTCTTCTCTCTCATTACTGAACTAATTGGAAATTAAGACCAAAATTTTATATTCAGGATTGTGAAGGCTAACTTAGAGAAAGTAGCTTGGGTGAAAAAGTGGTGTTTCTGACTATATCCCCCTGAAATGGTCTCACCTACCCATTTGTAGAGGGAGAAGCTAAAAAACCAAGGTCTTCCAGAAAGCAAGAACGAGACTTGTCCTAGTGGCTTCCTAAAGGAAAAAAAGTTATCAATAGGCATGTAGATCCATGAAAAAGGAAAGCACCCAGGGAGGGTCCCACATAGGAGAGGTGACCTTGACACATGAACTCTGCTCAAAATGACAATAGCTTACTAAAAACTAGCCTTGTGCCAGTTTTTCCTGTCCTTTGGAGTGAACAAAGATGGGGTGGAGAGAGAGCAGGATCTCCCTGTCTGACTGTTCCTGAGAGTAGGAGGGTGGTGGAATAATGAAGACTGCCCTGGAAGGTAGTGGCGAACAGAGGGAGGAAGAAAAGGGGGCCTCCTATGTTAACTGCTGCTCATTGTTTTCAGAAACCTTGAGGTTTCAGAGTGAGTGACAGCGAAGTATTTGTGTGCTTCTACTTCAGTGCTTTTAAGGCTTTGGAGGGACATGGACTTGCCTTGCCCTGGTCACTCACTCGGGTCTGCTGCTGGTACCGTTACTTCAGCCTGGTACCATGACTGCATTTGAGATTCACAATAAAATAAAACGCATTAGTGAAGGCATCAGTTGATAATAAAAATGAGGTCTGTAAAACTTGTACTTTAATTAAAAATGGGGCTGTTGAAAATGAGAGATTAATGGAATCATAAAGTAGAAAAATTAAAATGCATATGTAAAACTGAATGGAATAATAGTTATGAAGATTTGCCTTGTCTTCAAAAGGTTTCTGAAACCTTCCTCTCATCATTAGATTGCAATTCTAAAGGCTGTGAAGCCAAGGAAGGAGGGATTTGTACAAATAACATTATTGAACTGATGGTAGGGTATTACAGTTTATTGTCTTATATAAAAAAGATAATATAGTGTAAAACAATACTATTTTGTCTTTCCATTTTTCATGTTTCTTTTCTTTACAATAAAGTGGAATTTATATTTGTTTGACAAGTTCTTCAATTATATTTCCGCTGCACATGTAGACAAAAGGGTTCTTCTTCAAATTATGACTCCAGAGTAAAATGTCAAGAGATGAGAATTTATTTTGTGTCATGGAAATTTAAAGCTTTAAATGTTGCTGATTTCTTATTGATATTCCAGGGGGGAGAAACTTGTGAAGGAAGAAAGGAAGTCACATCTGTCAATTACTTTTCTAGAAATTGACTTGAATTCAGTAAATTAAGAAATGGCTTGTTCTACTATGAGGTTCAATATCTGGGGTCAGCACTTCTGGTCCCCTAATTTGGCTGTGACACAATTTTACAGTGGGGACTTAGGTCAAATCATTTAAACCCCCCTTTTTTGTGGTGCCCCTACCGAGCCTCAACAAATTAAAATGCAGGAGAGTAACCACTGGGGTATGTTACCAGCATCTCATCTACTTATTATCTATGTGTGAAAATTAGCAAGACAGATTATTTCCACTGTAATACTTCCTTATTGCTATGTAGCAATGATCATTTATTTTACTAACAAATTTGTCTTTATGTACACAACTTTCCTAATAAATTACGAATAGCACAACAGTATCTTCAGATAAGAATAACAACCTCATGTTTTAAAGAGGTTCAAATGAAAAAGTAGAGTGCTGATAATTTGTTTAGAATTATTGGTTCAAAGTATTGGTTTTTGGGTGTTTCACCAATGGACTTACAATAGATGGACATTTTCCCCAAGAACCTCATGGCCACCATTTTCCACATCCAAAAATGAAAGATATGATTTGGTTGTCCCATAAATCATATTTCCAAGAAAGCAAGCTGTTCTTGCAATAGGGTGGCAGATGGAGCAGCTTTTTACCAGTGGGGGTTTTTGTTTTTTGTTGCCAAGGATATTGAGGAAAGAAGGAGTTATGCTAATTGATGTATTTTTCTTTTTTGCAAGCAACTTTACACATATTAGGAACTTACTCATTTTGGGATCTGAGCTGTTATTTTTTGGTACTTGGCACCTAGCACAAATTGTGCACTGGAAGTATATGCACTGTTTGACCTTTAAACAGATATGAATGCAATATACTGTTAAAGTGTCTTCTGCTATTTGAATTTGAAAAAGTCATGGGAATGTTAAAGTCTAGAAAGCATTCCAGGTAGTTCCTTTTGCTGCCCAGTTTCTAAGATCATGTGCAGAATATGAGAGCACTTAGAAAAAAGACTTTCTGTATCCTGGCTAAAACCTAATAAATAATAATATATAAAGTGTACCAAATAAATAATAATATATAAAATGGACCAGATCCTACACTGATTAACCTTAGATTATTTATTAAATGACCAGGTTTATAGAAGAATATAGAGTGCTTAGTCTGCTGTTAAATTATACCTACAGTATTGGCTTCTGATATATGTACAGATAGTTTAGCTGTCTTTGCTGGCATCATATACTGACTGCTTAAATGCAGAGCCTGTTTTCTCTCTGGGAAGAACAATACCGATTTTCCATTCTTTGCCCAGGGCAGGGGTTATTTCAGGGTGTAGTCAAGTGATCAATCCACTGGGATGCATAATTATATCCTGCACTTTGGTGCCTTCAAAGAGAATATTTTGTGGGAATGATTAGTTTGCTCAAGCAGTCACACATGTATTGAAATAGCAAGATCAAATCCCAAATCCTTCGAGCTTTTCTGTAATAAAGATGGCATGTGAAAATGATGAGCATCCTCATTACAATGACTACTTTCTAGGAAACTATTTATGCCCTCTAAGATCAGCTTTTTTTTTTTAGAGTTCTTTTGTTCCCTTTTCTTTTATCTTCTGCTTTTTACTTGACCTACTTCAGGGGTAGATAATCGAATCACCTCAGGCGGAGTGCTTGTGGACTCTACAAATTTAATACCTCTAAATAAATTATACATGTTTTATAGGAGTTAGAAAGAGTGGAATGGGTCTATTCCAGTCTTGGTTGTGATTTCAGAGGAGTAGTTAATATCTTAGGTATCTTACATTATTTTGATAGAGAGGGGATAAAAAGGGATATCCAGATCTTAGACAAAGACACTCTACTGTGTGCCAAATTTCAGCTATAGGTAAAATAAGGCCTCTGTCTTCTGAGCTTCTCATTCTGACTGCTTAATTATGCTGACAAAAGAACAAACACAAAAACAAAAAAACAACCTACTATTTATTTTTCAGAAGAGCTTTGGCTCTGTTGCTGTGGCAAATAAAGGTTTTAACAGTGTAAAGATTTATCACTTGCTTATATCCAGTCCACATCAGATGGTTTTCTAGGGCACTTCTCTAAATCATGATGTATAGACCAGGGTGCTTCCACTCTGTTGTTATTCCTTTCAGAATATATGTATCTAACCCTGCTGTGGTAGTGCAGAAAGAGCTGGGAGAACAGAAGCTGAATTTTGAGGGCCAGGTCAGCCCACATTCCATAATCCAGAACCCAGTCACTTGGCCTATAACCTGACTGCAAGGATAATCTGGGAAAAGTAGTCTTTGTGTTTGTCCAGGAAGGTATATAAACTCCATTGTTTCTGCCCATGGTTAGTACTCTGATATTTAGCATAACTTAGGTTTTGCCCTCAGAGCCACTTTCAAATCATGTTATTTACACCTACATACTTTGTGTATCTTAGTGTTCATGAAACATTATTAAAAACTTAGAAAGAGCGGAACAAAGCTAAAAGACCATCTCTACTCAACTTCAAGGTTTACTCTAAAACTACAGTAGTTAAAACAGAATTATATTGGTGAAAGAATAGACAGATTCTGCATCAAAAATCAGTGGAACGGAAAAATGAATCCAGAAATAGACCCATGTACATACAGTAAACTTGAAATCCACAAAGGAAGAAAGGCAGTTTAATAGAGAAAAGATAACCTTTTCAACAAATGGTACCATGGCCACTGGACCTCCACATGCAGGTCTGACACTAAAAGCACACTTTAAACCCTTCACAAAAATTAACTAAATAACAGATAAAAGAACTAAATGTAAAACACAAAACTATAAAACTCCTAGAAGATAACATAGGATAAAGTCTAGGTGACCTTGAATTTGGTGAAGACATTTTATAAACAATTAAAGCACAGTCTATGAAAGAAAAATATTGATAAGTAGGACTTCACTGAAATTAAAACTTCTGCTCTGTGAAAGTTGCTTTTAAGAGAAATGAAAAGAGAAATCATATCTGGGAGAAAATCTGTGAAACATATGATAAAAGACTGGAATCCAGTGTATACAAAGAACTTTCAAAATACGACAATAAGAAAACAAAAAAGTCCAGTTTAAAAATGGTAATCTATCAGAACAGACAGTGCACTAAAAAAGATATACAGATGGCAAATAAGCATGTGAACATATGCTTAACATCAGTTTTCATTAGGGAATTTCAAATTAAAACAATAAGATACCAGTATAGACATATTGAAATGATTAAAATCCAAAATGTTGACACCACCAAATGTAGGCAAGGATATGGAGCAACAGGAACTCTCATTCATTGCTAATGGGAATTGAAGATGATACAATCACTTTGTAAGACAGTTTAGCAGTTTTTTTTTCCCCACAGTATTCTTACCATATGATCCAGCAATCATTCTCCTTGGCATTTACGCAAATAAGTTGAAAACATGTACACACAAAACCTGCCCATGAAAGTTTATAGACGCTTCATTCGTAATTGCCAAAAGTTGATGTCCTTCAGTAGGCGCATGGATGAACAAACTGTAGTACCGCCAAGCAGGAGAATATTATTCACAGGTAAAAAGAAATCAGCTATCGACTCGGCTCAAGATGGCGGCATGAGCAGGGCAGTGGAAATCTCCTCCCAAAACCATATAGATTCTTGAAAATACAACAAATACAACCACTCGTAAAAGAGAGACCAGAAGATACAGTACAACAGCCAGGCTACATCTACATCTGCAAGAACTCAGTACCTCACGAAAAGGGTAAGATACGAAGCCATGACCAGGTGGGACCCGAGCACTCCCCCACCCCAGCTCACAGGCGGGAGGAAAAGAATCAGAGTGGGGAGGGTGTGGAAGCACAGGACTGCTAAATAACCAGCCTTAGTAATCTTTACTGGGAGCACAGACACACATTGCATGGTGTACTGGATATTAGAGAAACAGAAAAGCAAAACCCGATGCGGAGACTGGGAGCAGGTCCCCACAGCCGGCTCCCCTGGAACAAAAGAAAAGCGGGTGCTTTTTAAAAGTCTTAAAGAGACAAGGGCCCAACAGCTGAACAAAATTGTCCCAGCACACTCAGCCCAGCAGGCTTTGAATCTCGAGGAATTTTGGTCCTTCTAACCCCCTGCCGGGTAAAGCAGCCCCTAAGCGCATGATGGCTATAAGCAGCCTGCACTCGTTTCCCCCTGCTGGTGCCGGCTGAACCACCACAGCTGTGGAGCAGCCGGAGAGCGGCCCCGCCCATGGCAACCACACAGAGTCTCCTCCCAGCATGAAGCTAACCTGGAAGGACAGCAGAAGCTGGAGCAAGGTCCAGAAGGCGCGAAGGGGCCGTCCTGGCAGTAGAATGCACCTGCAGTGCTCTAGACTAGCCTGATGGGGACCCTGCCCACAGCAACTGAGGTGATTATCCCAGAGACTGCCTCCCAGTGTGCGGATAACCAGCACAGCCTGTGGAAGCCAGAGAAAGGTCCATTTCATCAAGATCTATATCAGATGACACTACATATCCATAAGGTGTTAAGATTCTGATGTCCATATGCACCCCATGTTTATCGCAGCACTATTTACAATAGCCAAGAAATGGAAGCAACCTAAGTGTCCATCAGTAGATGAATGGATAAAGAAGATGTGGTACATATACACAATGGAATATTATTCAGCAATAAGAATAAAACAAATCCTACCATTTGCAACAACATGGATGGAGCTAGAAAGTATTATGCTCAGTGAAATAAGCCAAGTGGAAAAAGACAAGTATCAAATGATTTCACTCATATGTGGAGTATAAGAACAAAGAAAAAAACTGAAGGAACAAAACAGCAGCAGACTCACAGAACCCAAGAACGGACTAACATTTACCAAAAGGAAAGGAACTGGAGAGGATGGGTGGGAAGGGAGGGACCATGGGGAATAAGGGGCATTACGATTAGCAGACATAATGTAATGGGGGCACGGGGAGGGCTGCACAACTCAGAGAAGACAAGTAGTGATCCTATAACATCTCACTACTCTGATGGACAGTGACTAATGACTGTAATGGGGTACGTGGTGGGGACTTGATGATGTTGGGAGGCTAGTAGCCATAATGTTGCACATGTAATTGTAGATTAATGATGCCAAACAAAGAAAAAGAAATCAGCTATCGAGAAATGAGCATGGAGGAATCTTAAATGCCTATTGCTTAGTGAAGAAGCCCATCCATACTGTATGATTCCAAAGGTCTGACATTTTTGAAAAGGCAAAATTTGAGAGGCAGTGAAAAGATCAGTGGTTGCCAGGGACTTAGAAGAATGGGAGAAGGATGGGCAGGCTGAACACAGGGCAATGTAGCACAGTGAAACTTTTCCGTAGAACACAGCAATGTCTATACAATTGTTAAAACCCATAGAATGCACAATACAAAGAGTGACCCTTAATGGAAACTATGGCTATTAGTTAATAACTGTCAATATCAATATTCATTCATCAGCTGTAACAAATGTACCACATTAATGCAAGGTGTAATAATAGTGGAAACTGTGTGTGTTTTGGGAGAGGTGGGTGAGGTAGTTATATAGGAACTCTCTGCTCAGTTTTTTGTAAAACAAACTTCTCTAAAAATAAAGTCTATTAATTAAAAATATATATACATCAGCCATTTCTCCTTACTCTAACAGATAAGCTTGTCATTTTCTTTATTGAGTTTGAACCCTCCTACACCATCTTAATTTTGTGTTCTGGATGTATCCACCTTTTGTTGTGTAGTGATCGCACGGGCATTTTCCCTCTCCCATTTGTTGGAGGTGAGGAATTTCCCATCCTGTTAGCTCCTTGAAAAGTATTAATTTTGCAGTAGCTTATTCAAGCCCAGTGGTTCTCAACTGGGTGTGGTGTTGCTCTCCAGGAAACATTTTTTGGTTGTTACAATTGAGGTTTATGTGTGGGCATATGTGCTATTGAAATCTTGTGAGTAGAGGTCAGGGATACTGCTAGATATTCTGTGATGCATCGGACAGCTTCCCATAGCAAGGAAATATTCACTCACAATTATCTGTAGACTCTGGTTAAAAGTCCTGCTTAGCCTTATTGTTTTTCATGCTTTGTTGGAAATGAAATCTGTTTTCTAATTATCTACATCACTCATTAATTCAGTCATGGATATGTAGTATATAACTACTGTAATAACAAGTTGCAATTGATGTTTTTAAGTGTGGATACATATATGGGAACTAGATCCAACTTGGGGTATCAAGGAATGGATGTACTAAGGAAGGGATGTTTAAGTTGAGATCTTAGGGATATGGGATCATGAGAGGTGCAGGATTGGCATGGGGGAGGGTGGAGAGGGAGAAGTGTTCAAAGCAGAGCTAACACTCCCTAAGACTAATCAGAGTCAGGTCCACCTTCTCAAAAGGAGAGACTGCTCAGTTCTTGCTCAAGTCTTTAATTCATAGGTGCTTCGTCCCTGGGTCCTCTCCCTTACTTCAGATCCCCTATCTGGCCCATGGATGACTGTGGACTGTAAATGTTTGATCCTTTACCCAATTCTAGGACACAGAATTAGTGACTGTGCCTTCTTGGTGCCCCCAAACCACTCACAGGAGTCAATTGGAAGTTCTGATGTCCTATCTAGACTAGCCACTAACTTCTTGGTGGTGAACCTCAGGATGTGAGCCAAGGACTCTGTCTAAATCCCTCTTCTGTGAGGTTAGGAACTAAGCCTGCAATGACAGTGTTACAAGGCATAGTTCAAGTGATCTTGAAGGACGGGCTGCAGAGGCAGGGAATCAGTATGGACTTGATTTCAAGTCTTACATGTATAGATTAAGAGGACTCTTCCTCTTACCAACAACTTCTGGAAACCATAAGAGAAGGCAAGGGACCCAGCAACACAGCATGAGCTATACTTGATTGGCTTTTTGGGGGCTTTTGAATGCTGTTTTCTAAACTGCCATAAAACCATTTTCAGGTCTATCTCAGTCTAAGTAGAGGGTCGTCAGATGACACTGCTCCTTAGCAGCATGTTAAATGCCAAATGAGCTTTTTGAATAAGTGTTTCTCATTTTCTTCCCATTTTCCAGATATGCATCATGTGTAAAATTACAGTTCTGAAGTATTATAATTCGTATTTCATTCAGATATTTATTGAACATCTACTATGTGTCAAAGCTGTTTGAGACACTGGGATTTAACATTAAATGAAAATTTATCCTTCCTTTTATGAATCTCAGTTCTACTTGGGGGAGACAGATAATTTTCAGACAGAAAATGAAAATTATCATAGTAATTTTATGGAAAAAATATAAATACCTTACTGAATGAAGTTTTCTTAGAAGGAAGTTTTTCTATTAATACAAGTAATATGGTACAAGGTAAAGGAATGTAGAGTAATCTGGGAAAGAAACTCACCCTAGGCTTCATTGAGTAAGATTTGGGATGAGAGTCAAATGATAAGAGGATGCTCCTTGACGATCTGGAGGAATAGCAAATATAAGGGTCCTGAAACACAAATGAATTGGGCTTACTTCAGAGGTGTAAAAGGCCAATATGGCTGCATTTAGTGTAGCAGGCCAACACCCCATAATATAAATTTAGAAAGACAGGTAAGCTATAAATTATGTGGGGTCCTAAAATGCCCCAGTGAGAACTGTGGATTTTCATCTGCTTTCTTGAAAATCCTTTTGGAGAGTTAAAAGAAGGACTGGCTTGATTTACATTGTAAAAGATCATTCTGGTTATTGGATGGGTAATGAACTGGGGGTGAGCTGGGGGCCATAGGGGAAGGAAGATCAGTTACAAAGCCTCTGAAGTTTTCTAGGTGAGAGATAATGGTGAGTTAATAGACTTGCAGTAGTGAACTGTAAAAGAGCTAGTTTCATTCAGGTAATGGTTTGGAATTGTGTTTTCAGTTCTGTGTAATTTTCATGTTTTTTTTTTGTAAGGACTATTTACCCAGGGATCATTTTAAATATTTAAATATTTGAGTACATTTTTTTGCCAACATATCAAGTGTCTGATACATATTGTGGTCTCTTTTCGCTCTCTCTTTTGCGTGCATATGCTCTTTCTTCTTTTTTAGGTCATTTTCAATGTCTCATTTTCAAGATGGATTTTGTTTAAGATAGAAGCAAAATTCTTGGTAATATAGAAATTGAACAGTGTAGACTGATTTCTTTTGAATTTTTTCTTAAAGCTTTGAAACTTTTAAGCTTCTGCCCTGACTTACCTTTTGGGATATTTTATTGTCTAGAAAGGTATAAGAAAGGAATAAACCCTAAAACTTGTAGAAATGAAAGCACCATTGATTTCTGAATTTCCCCTTACAGCTCTGAAAACTTTGGTCACATCTGATTGTGTGATTGTTTTATTATAAACATGAAACTGGATTATATGTTCTTCAAGCATATTAGTACATTTCTGAGAGGTAAATCTGAGAGATGATTTGGCAGACTATTACCTACTGGTACTGATTTTTAAAAAGCAGCAATTATTTTACCTTTTTAAAATATAAAGCAGACTTGTGGTGGTACCATATGCAAGTACCCTAGTAGATTGTAGGACACTTTTGACCCAAAGATTAATAGGATCTTTACAAAGGCTTTTTTGCCATGTCATAATTCAAAGAGTGGTTAGAGTACATTCATTATGTACTGGTGAGATCCTTGAGTGGCTTATGGGAGGGCTGGAAGTGGTTCTCCCTACATCAAAGCTATTAACCTGTTTTTGTCTTCTTGTACAAGGCTTACATTAGGAGGCTTTTTTCTGTGTGCTGGGTTTGGTCCTTTTTTGAAGGGCACAGCAAGAATGAATTGTGCCATGTGAATATAGATTATGGAGAGTGAAGTAGCTTGTTTTCCATTCATGTATTTTGATTGGGGGAAGAAAGGCATAAGTGAAGACCTAGCTTCTGTCCTTTTAGATGAGTAACTAAGGGATACATCAGCCTCCCAATCTGCCACACGAACAGGTTTAATAGCAAAATATCTTAACAGTTTTTACTCTTTTACCCTTATATAAAAATTCAAAAAGATAGCTACTTAATTTTGGAAGAAGATTGTTATAAGTAACAAGGGAATTCAAGAAATGGATTTTTGTCCTAGTTTTGCTAAATGGACCCCAATTTTACCCCCTCAGAAATTCAGTTCTCCCAGCAAAGAAAGGACCATGTTATTTGCCTTTATGTCAAAATTGTTCTGAGGATCAAATTAGGTAAAGCTTGCATAGGTTTGTGAATGATGAAATAGTGAAATATTATAGTTCTCTTTTGAGAAGAATTAGCTGCCTACAGGGTCTGCTGTGGTCACGTTATTACTCTGTTCTGTGGAGTGAGTCCATGCCAGTCTACAGAGTGAGAAGGGCACTGAGAATACAGTTTTTAGATAAGCTTCATCAGTGTCTCCATCAGAGTAATAGCTCTGCATCACCTCAGTACAGTATAACTACAATTATGGTGCACACTGCAGTTTTGCCCAGTTATAAACCCTGTAAGATTTCACAAATATGAAAACTCCTTCAGTTAAATTTTCAATGCTTTTTCCTTGGCAAATATAGGATTCCAGAGAACTTAAAATTTTGTTTTAACTAGGATTATTATGTTGACAGTCACAATGCTAATTAAATCTCATATTTAGTTAGCAATTATTAGTTCTCAAATATTTGGCAAGTTCTATAAATTCTCTAATTTGTATAATAAGCTTGGGTTATTATGACCATTTTGATTAAAAGAAAACTGAAACTTAAAAGTATTAAATAACTTGTCCACATGACAACTGGTAAATGGTGTAATTAAGAACCAGGCTGCCTGGTTTTAAAAGGTGCCCTGGAATACTACCTTATACTACCTTCTCAGGGTCAGTTTTTGTGGAAAAAATTTTCAATAGAAATGTAGCATTTCCAGAAACTCAAAAAAAAAAAAAACTAGCCAAGGGAAACAGGTGATAATATTTCACTTTTGTTTCTTTCTGGGTTAGTCTTCTCTGCAGCCATTTGTAATAAATTACTAAGTAATTTGATAAAAACTTCAAATCAAGATTACTTTCTAGTCATATGCCCAAGATATTTAAAGATTTTCTTTATTTTTTATTCTGTTAAGAATCCTGGATATATTTACATGTTTATACTTAGAGCTAAGAAAAGGATTGGAATGAAATTCCTAATTCCAGAAAATTTACTTTATATTGTGTTAGTCTAGAAATTGTCTCCCTTTCCCCCATTGAGCACATCTGAACATGGAAAATCTATAAAATTTAGAATCAAAGGATGTAAGTTTAATCCTAGCTCACTATTTGCAAAACTAACATACTGAGATTCAGTGTATCCCACTGAGATCAAGTTTGATCATACACAAAAAGAGAATAACTATTAATAGTGTTTTTTATGCCCTCTTTGAGATTTCTTTGTAAACGTTTGTGAAGCTTTGTATATCAAATGTTATATAAATAATCACATTATTATGTAATAAATTGTAGGTCCCCAGCAATTGAATAAGGTAAGGTGCTCAAATCTGTAACTTTCAAAAATTTTAAATACAAAAGCTACCAAAATAGGTGCATGTGCTTTGAAGAATTGCTTCTCCTCTGCTATGGACTGAATTTGGTCCATTTCAAATGTGAAATGGTTCTTGCTAGCCCTCCAGCTCATATGTTGAAGCCCTAATTCAGTGTGACTGTGTTTGGAGGTAGGACTTGTGAAGGAGTGATAAAGGTTAAATGAGGTCACAAGTGTGGCACTCTGATCCTAAAGGACTAGTGTCCTTAGACAAAGAGAAACTCCAGCGCTCTCTCCTCCCTGTGAGTACAGTGAGAAGGGAGGTGTCTGTAGATCAGGAAGGAGGCTCACCACGGATCAGTGGTTGGCACCTTGATCTTATACCTGACAGCCTCTGGAACTGTGAGAAATACATTTCTGTTAAAGCCACCTACTGTGTGGTATTTTCTTATGGTGGTTGAAACTCTCTGATAACACCATCTTTGATATGTTAATATACCTTAGGATAGTTGTAACAAATAGAACTAGTAATTAGTAATAGTAAATTATGCACACACAGACACACAAGAGACGGAGAAAAGTGATTAAGTTTAAGGAATTAGCTCAGGCTGGAGAGTCAGGTAAAAGTTGGTGTTACAGTCTAGAGTCCAAAGTGTGGTTACACAGGTAGAATTTCTGTGTTGAAGCCTGGAGGTAGAATTCTTTATTTCTTGTAAACCTTGGTCTTTCCTCTAAAGGCCTTCAACTTACTGGATGAGGCCCACCCATATTATGAAGAGTAATCTGCTTTACTTAAAGTCAACTGATTATAAATGGTAACCACATCTAAAAAATACCTCTGGAGCAGTATCTAGGCTACTGTTTGGCCAAATAATTACTCCTCATACTCTAGGCAAGTTAACATATAAAATTAAGCATTACACTGCTGTAAGAAATTACTACAAATTTAGTGGCTTAAAATAACACAAACACATTACCTCACAATCTGGAGGTCAGAAGTATGAAATGGTTCTTGCTGGCCACAGGCCAAGATGTTGGTAGGACTGTGTTCCTTCTGCAGGTTGTAGGAGAATATCCATTTCCTTGTCTTTCCCAGCTTCTAGAGGCTGCCCACATTCCTTGGCTCACGGCATCACTCTGCCATCTCCGAAGCCAAGTCCTTCTTATACTGCCATCTCCCTAGTTCTCCATCTTCAGCCTCCTTCTTGTGTTTGTAAGGGCCCTTGTGATTACATTGGCCCAGCCTGGATAATCTTCCTATTGAAAATCACCAGATTAGCATCCCTCATCCATTTGCAAACTTAGTTCCCTTTACAATGTAACATAAAATGTCACAAATTCTGGGGTTTAGGACTTGGACATCTTGGGGGCATGCTTCTGCCTACCTTACCAACTGGTCTTTGTGGTAAAAGATGCATATAATAGCTGTTGAGACCAGACCTTTAAGTGAAACCACCCAAGATAACAATCCCAGTCCTCCCTCCCAGTCCACATAACCAAGCTCATGTGTCAGGCCAATTCATTTTGCCCCAGTTTTCTCATCTATACATTGGACTAATAGTTTTTGAGAGAATTAAGTTATTTGATAATTATAAAGCACCTAGAAGGGTGATCACACATCAAGAAATCAACTCATTTATATGTTACTATTTTGGTTAAAGATTTCAATGATGGTTGCTTTAGAGAATTACAAGTATATAAATTGGTTAGGGGTGAGGAGAGAGATACAGTAGTCATCAGTTCCATAGCTTTCCTTCAGGTTTTGTGCAATCCGGGATAACTCACTTTTTTCTGTTTTAAATTATCTTGTGATCTAGAGACACAGTGACATTTTCTATATGTACATATGTATCTACTAAATAAATGATACTTCATGCCTGAAAATGGAAACAAATAGACAAAGCATCACCAGGAAGGTTAACGAGCACATTAAAATGAGCATTGCAAGGAGGGGTTATTTTGTCCTAACCTCTGATTTGAAGGAGGAAGTGGGAGGCTTGGAAAATGAAATAATAAGGTACACTTGGTTGATTTTAAGAATATGTAGCCCTATAATTAAATATTAAGTCATCTCAGTAGAAAATCAAAAGCAAAGCCAGATTAGATTACAAAATTGACCTCAGGCATAGATTTCTGTTTTTGTAAATGAGAAGTAATCTGCCAAATATTTCACCTTTTAGGATCTGGAAGCTCAACAGGCAAATATGGAAGCAGCAATGGTGATATATCTTCATACTGAATTTGAAAATATTTACAGGACATTTTGGTATGCATTTTTTTTTCTGGTTTAAGATTCTTGACAGCATTAGCCATGTATTAAACTTATTTGCGTTTTTCTGTCATGGCTCTTATAATTCCTGTCTATGACAAAATTGTGAATTTAGTACTTACATTGGCCTAGATAGGGAGAAACTAAATTTTAACTAAGCACCTGGGTAATATGATCCATTAAATCATACATGAAATAGAATGTTAAAATCTGAAAGTAAAATAAAATCCTTATCATAGTTTTAATAGAGTTCTTATTTTATGGAATGCTGACTTAACATATTACTTCATTGAATGCATTCCTTAAAAATAGTGTATAAAGTATTTATACACTATTTAATTTGAAGTCTCCTTGGCCACATTGTATGTATTATCACCCAGAAGGAGTCCTCTGGCTTTATATTATATTTATACAATTTATAACAGGCTTTTTACTCTTATTTGTATTTACGTTGTAGTGCAATATTTGGATACTAACATGCTTATATATTAAGGCAGAAGTACTATTGAAATGTGAGTCAGTAGAAAGAAATTTTTTAGTAGCTCAACAGAAAACTATCACTGAAAGTTGCATGTAAATTCCCATTTGTTTCACAGGCTTTTCCTTTTTCCATTTTTTTTTCATTTAACAAATATTTGTTAGCATGTTCCAATACTAATTCTAATGTTGAGGACAAGTTAACAAAATAGAAAATATTCTGCCCCTTTGCCTCTTATATTCTAGCATGCTTTTTTTTAATATGATGTGGGGAAAGTGGAAGTTCCTATGGCCAGGATCCTCACCTGATGCTAAACTACTTGATGATGTAATTGGCCTACTGCTAGGCTAATACTCCCACACCCATGGGCAATAAAATATTATTGACTGATAATATATAAAGAGCTCCGCCCAGTGCTCTGGGTGGAGGCAGAGACACAGGTGGATTATGGATCTGAAGACTGCTGGATGCAGAGGTGATCCTAGTGCTTGACTTATTGCCATGAGGATAAAACCAGGTATAAACCCTTTTACCCCAAGAACTTTTTGTTGTCATTTCTCATTCTCACTGAATCTATAGGGAACTTGCCCAGAGCCGAAACCCTCAGGCAAGACTCAAGATAATTCATTATCTTTCCTGGTAACTTTATGGTAGTAATCTTTTGTTACTGGATATATGAAATAAATTAGAGGAGTAAAGGTATGTTTAATGTAATACATTATGTAAAAAGTTAATTTTGAACTAATAGGATTATACAGCTTACTGTGAAATAGGATGAGAAGCGTTATCAAGTAAAACGATTATTTTATTACTTGCTATTAAGTTATTACTAGTATATTGCAGAGAATTATGTCCCTTTAGGAATACTAGAACCTATTACATTGAAAATTATAATTTCCACATAGGAAATGAAGAATTAGGGCTACAGAGAAACTGGGACATAGAGAGTTAAATTGTTCACCTGTGATTGTGCAGGTGAGGAAGCAGAACCCTTAGCTAAGACTGGAAACAGGTGTGTTTCATTCCAATATAAATGCTCTTTACCCAAACAAAACCTGACATGTTAGTTTGTGAGTTACTAGTCTCTTGAGTGAGATGTTTCTAGTGTCTGTATGCTGTACATATGTACTGTGTGGGAGGAATTTGAAGTCTCTGGCCACACTGTATTTATTACCACCCGGAAGGAGTCCTCTGGCTTTACATTATGTACTACAGGATATACTCCTATTCCTACTGGAATCCACTTGCAGATGAGAAAACTGATTCATCTGCATCTCAGTGAGAGGTCTAAGGAACACATGATTTACATATAGATTGCAAGTAAGTACTTAAATATTTCAGAAGAGTATAGAAAAATAACATATTACTTGTTTGTAGAAAAAATGGATCCTCTATAAACTGGTTTTTTAATCATAGTTAACCTTGGTAGTCCTCATAATCATGATAATGTTTTCTGCAATTGAAATTTACTTGTAACTTTTTCTCCTTCATTTTCACATGTGGAAAAAATTTGTCAGTGTAAAAAAACGTTTAATTGTGTTAGTCTGAAAAAGTTTTATGTGTTAAACAAGATCTTAACAATGAGCATTTCTTGAGTAGTTATTTTTTGCTGTGTGCTGGGTGTTAAGAGGATGAATTTGCCAATCTCTCCTCAGGAAGTAAATATTTAGAGATACATTAACTTCATTTAATTGTTTTCTATGACACATAAGGAGATATCTGGTCATTTGCTATGTTTTATTAGGTATTTTCAATACAGAAAGTATTTAAAATCATAGCCATTTAATTTGTTATTTTAAAGCCATTATAAAAGATAGACATCAGAAAAAATTCAGGTAGCAGACTAATATTACTTCTAGTAGTAGCTACAATTACTTGTTTAATGTCACAAAATCCATGAACTTAGATTAGATAGATTTTATTTGGAAGAATTTAAATTTATGAATTGTTTTTGCAGTGTTGTTGATATCCAGCTAGCCAATTTATCCCAGGTAAAAAACAAAATTAGAAAAAAAAATGAAGTCAGAGTTTGTTATTAGAATGTACCTAGCCAAGGCTTGTCTGAGAATTGGTATTGTCTGAAAATGGTATTTTTTTTGTCAAACTATTCTCATAGTTTATATGATAAGCTCTAAATTCAAACATGAGTTTAAATTTATATGAGCCAAACCTTTGGGAAATATGTAAAATAGAAATTTGAAGAAATAAGGTATAAAACATATTTAATATCCACAGTTAACAGAAAGCCATATAATGAAAGTAGTATATTTTGGTAAGCACAAAACTATTAAGCCATCTAAAAGGAAATCTTTTCAGTGGAATCCCTAATTAAAATGTTTGGAAGAATTTCTGTCTGAGGTTCGTATTAATGGGGATCACACCCATCCACATTAAAATTTGTCACTGAAATATTTCATTTTTGCTTTGACGATAAAATAACTAGTGTTTGGGGAAATAATGCCAATTTATCTTAAAAGTTTAAGAATGGCCAATGGATAATTATACCAAAAAAGTTAAGTTTGTGTTGGAAAAATTTTAATCTCCTTTCTTTTTGGGGAGCTTTTGCTTAGATGCTTTGGGGTGAATTTTCCCTGCCCTGTGTGTTAAGATTGAACCATGTAACTCTCATTGATGCTAATGGGAATCACTGGGTAAATCTGCTCCTGCTGTGTGGAAAATGTGCCCCCCCCCACCTCCCAATGTTTGGTAGGTTTTCGGTTATGGATGCTAAAATGGAGTTATTACGGTTCACAGTATACCTATATACTTAGATAGTTTTAGAAATATTTTTTTGATACAGGCTTATGTGAATTGCTATCTATAGCTCAAATCTACTACTCTTAATATTGAAAATAGTGGCATTCAGTGAGCTGAACTATACAGTTTACTTCAGATAAGACAGAGATGTTATGCTTCATTTTTACTTTTTTTTCCTTCTTGCTCTGATTCTAAAAAGAAGCCACTATGGCACAAAGTGAGAGCACCCAATGGATTCGTTAATGTAATGCCATATGTTAGGAGTATTCTTAGAGCTTCCCTCTTTTCCCCATTGTCTTTATATTTAATCTAAATACATCCAAAGCTTCAAAAACAGTCTATTTAGTGTAAGCTACATATTGTTTTGCTCCTGTTTTGTTTTTCTTCTTCATTTTGCTGGTTGAGGCAAATTACATAAATATAATCTATAAAGTATGCTCCTATATTCTGTTTTTCTATTTTAATGCAAGTAGCTGTTTTATCATTAAAATGTTTTACCATTGCATCTTTTTTAAGTGCATGATTTAGAGAAATCAATTGTGAAGCTAATCTATCAGGTATTTACTGTATTTTATGTTGCTTTTGGATGATATTTAGTTATAAAATCTTGTGACTTTAAAAATAATCAAAAAATAATTTTTTTGGTCATTTAGGGATGATGGTAGACTATTTTTCATCGAGTACTTTCTGGTTAGCATGGTCCAAATAGGAATAATCCTAAGTTTTGCTTTGATTGTTAGTGTTATGTATTTGTTTAAAGAAACTTTTTGTATTTGTTTAAAGAAAATTTCATTAAAGGACATTTCAAAAGAAATACAAAAAGAAAATTTAATCTGAAAATATATATTAAATGAGAGGATATTACAGTTATATAGCATATTTGAATTAAGGAAAAGGAAAACAACAGGCCTAGGTTACAAAGTTTAGCTTTCCTATGTTAAGGAGACATTTTCTGTCATTCAGTTTATTGATGTTATTGAATATTACTGTCTAGGGCTAAAGCACCATTAGATATTATTCAGGATAGAAAGATGAAGCACTTGGAATTTGAAAGAGATTACACATTTAAGAGTGATAAACTCGTTTGGGCTTTTTGTGTTCAAAATCCCTCTAGATGCCATAAAGAAGAGCTTGCAGTCAGATTAAATCTGAAAGACTGCAGCTTGTGGAGAGGTCAGTTCAAGGGACAGACTTTTGAGTCATGAGCATAGAGGTGGTAGAACTAAAATTGAATAAGAGAAGGAAATTCTGGAGAAATAATACAAATAAAGAGAAACAGAGGCAAAGAGAATTTGAAGAGTTAAGAATTTGAGTGAAAATGATAGAAAGGAAGAAATGATTTTAAGGAAGACGAAGTGATGAAATATCTCATGTTCCATAATGTTACTGACATATTAGTGGAGAAGAGGCAGTTCATAATCTATGAGTATGTTCAGTAGTGTTAAAGAGATGGAACTTGGGCTCTGAGATATTGAGGCATGAATGGAAAATGAAGAAATGGAAGCTGCCATTAAGATGGTCAAAAATTATTTTAAGAAATTGACCATGAGAAGAAGGAATCAAAAACAATAGTAGTGTATATGGAGCAGGAGTTAAGGGAGGATATTTCATTGTGAATATGTTTCTTTGGCATGGGAAAAATTTGCTTACATTTTTCTAGGAAGATGTGTTAATTTATAGTCCAGACTGGGTCACCTGTGACAGTGAAAGGGGCCTATTAGTTTCTATGTCAGGACCATAGGCATGCATTGGAACTAGGCTCAGCAAACTAGGATATAGTAAATACTGTACTTAAAATTAAGCCTAGTCATTTTTAATTTTATCTGTTTGGTGGAGAGGTTGGGGTAGCATAGAGAGCTTTTAGGATCTAGATGGTATAGGGATCTGAGCTTATTAGATTCAGTGATGCTTTTCCAGTGTTGGCTGTGATGCCAGCTTGTAAGTCCTATGGCAATTGTGTCATTATATATTAAAAGGTATCTTCCTTGCAATGATAGGGAAAGACAGAACACATATGACCTTCTAAACAAGTTTTACACGAGCATGTGTTCATAGCATATAAGGGAATATGGCAAAAAAAAAATACTATGCACTGTTAAGAAAATAGCCAGAAATGCAAGTTTCTGTGTTTTGAGATCTGGTTAATTTTATAAAGACACATTGAATGGAGCCGTCTAAGATTTAGGTGAAACTTTATTTGCATATTTAAGTCTTTTTTTTTCCTAAAGTAGAATATTTTCCTGATAAATATGATAGGAATGTTAAGGGATATGATTGGCCTCTCTTTATACTGGGAGCATCTTGGTTGATTTTGCTTGGTCTGTTACACCACTGAATCCTCCTGGTCCTCTCCTTGCCTTACTGTGTACCATTCCCCACAGTGCCTCAAGCTGAGAATAGACCTCCAGTTCTGTGATGTGCAGTGATTTGACCTGCTCCGTAATGAGTCCTGCTCTGTGAATGAAATTCATCGTGGGAGTCTTGATTACTATCTCTGTTATGATTGACCTGGTTGAAAGGGCTGTCAAGCTGCCTGAAATTTAGATACTTTGGATGTTTGCCATAAGGCATTCTTTGCTCACCAAAAGAACTAAATTAAGCAGAGATGAGGGACTAGTGTTTACTGATATCTTTTTTCCCCCTTACTTCTGAACAGCTAAAAGGTGGGATACATTTAAAAGCTCTACCTTTTGTATTTAAGTAAAATACTCCCCTGTTCTTGACAGTCTACCTGATTTTGTTTCAAATAACTTTATAAAATAAAACAAGATTTATAATAAAGACATGTATTTCTCTAATTAATAGAAACTTGGCAGTATTGTATCATGGCTTGTACCTGCTCTTGAAAGCTGATACCAGTGTCAGTTTTCCTTCCTAAAGGGATCAAACCATCTTTTGTTTGAAATCAAAGGTCAGTTCTTTGGTGTTTTACTAAGACTTTTCTTCCTCTTGCTCATTTCTTGATTATTTTGTTTCTGTTCTTATTTGTTTTAAATGTAGAAATTTGATTTTTTTATGGATTTATTAAAAAAGTAGATGCTCAGTGAAAAGCCAATATATAAAATTATAGAAGAATAAAATCACTCTATCTCTACAAAAATACATTTTTTTACATGCATTTTATTACAATTTTAAAAACTGTTGAAACTTGATGCCGGGGTTCTTGTTTGCAGAGTTGAAGAATGAACTTAGCAAACAGTCAAGGTAGTAGAGCCAGGGCAGAGGCTTTTATTGAGAGATACAGTGAGAGGACAGAGATCCTGGCTCATGCCAGGAGGGGACAAAGGAGCCCCTACAAAAGTACATTTTGTTAAATTTAGATTACTATCCCTCTAGATATCTCTCTGTGTGCATATGTTGGATTGATGGTGTTTCTGTAAATTGCTTTTCTTTAGTCAAATGGTGATGACCATATTCTAAGATGACAAATATAGGTCTGTGTTCCCTTTTTATGATCATACAGGATTCAGTTATTTAACTGATTTTCTAATAGTGGGTATATGGGGGTGTTTCCGGTTTTCATAAAGCAGAGGAATAACTGTCTTATTCATTGTTTGATGTCAAGCGAGAGTCCAAGCTGTCTGAGCATAGGATTGTGTTAGCAGGGTACAGGTGAACCTCAGAGAATCTAAGGATGTTCAGTGGAGTTGAGTCTCCTTTAGTATCTGGAATCAAGAAAAAATTAAGGTCATTTTTGGGCTCATTTCATTGTCTTGGCTTCCCTTTGGCATCTGTTCTCAGTCTCTGCATCTGTGTATTGGGTAGAAAATGGCTGCACCACGACTGCATGTTCTCACAGTTCAAGGTTGATTAATGTTTTCATTTTTATTGCCAGTTTCCAAGGTGTGAAACACTATTTGGACAGCCTGGGTTGGTCAGATGGCTTCTGCTTTTGTAATTAGTTAGATTCTAGTTATGAAACATAGTTTCATAACAGCATGGACAGTATATGTTTGGGCTTTTTAGAAAGAGAATGTGATGATGAAGAGAATACATTTGCATGCATTTTTGTGCTCATGTGATTATAATCCTTGGATAAATACCGATAAGTAACATTTCAAAATAGGGAGTACGTATTGTAAAGTTTAACATATCCAGCCAACTTGATTATCAGAAAGGTTCCAGTAGACACTCCTTCCAGTAGTACCTGAAGTGCTTTTTTTCCTTATGTTCACACCAATAGTACTTAGTTGCCAGCCTTTTAAATTTGAACCTATATCATAGCCAAAAAATTATAAGCAGTTATTTTTCAATAAAAATAAAAGTGAAGTAAAAATATTTTAGATATATAGTCCCGTGTTTTTTCCTTCTGTTTAATGTTTCATGGATTAATTTTTCTTTGGTCATTTTTTGCTCAATTCATAGGAGCTTTTTCCTTAATATTTGGATTACTAATGTTTCATCTATCATTGATTATAAAGTATTTTCCCACTTAGACTTTCTACCCTATGATGGTTCTGCTATACAGACAATAACATTTTATTATCAATTACTAAGCATTATGAAATTTTGAGTTTGAGTAATATACGTTCTAAATAAGATTAACTTTAGCTGTAAATACTAGTTTCTAACATTTCTAGGTATACATTGCCAATGTAGTTATAAATGTATATAATTACTGTAGGTTTTAATTATTTTTCTAACTTGAATGCATGCATTGCAATTTCAAGTCAATCATTTCTTTCATGATCCGGGGAACTAGGGCCATGATTCTGAATCTCTCTTGTGGTACTGTTAGTAAAAAGGTGGGCACATTCACTGTTCTATAGGAGTGGGCAAGTCTCTTAGATACTGTAGTTTCCTTTCATCTGCTGTAAAACAGGCAGTTGGAACTCTAATTTCTACAAATGAATTTTGAGCATCTATATTTTATCAGTCTGTTTACATGTGCTCTTCATTTATTCATCACCTCAACCCTGTAAGGTCTTGTTGCCTGTTTTTAATGTGTGGAGGGTCTGAGGTTCAGAGAAATGAACTAAACTTTATTATCATACCGTTAGTGTATGGTAGAACTGAAAGGTGAATTTAATTGTCGGAATTTAAAACCTATCATTTCCCTGATTATATGATATATTTATATTAAAGTAATATAGACCCTGTGTTCTTGAACCTGGGTTTCTAATTGGGAAGAGGATGTATTTAATGAGTATTTGCATTCCGGAATAATGATTCTTAGCTAGAATGGTACCACTCCTGGTACATTTGAAGTCACATCGCATTTTTAATTGTCATAGGGACTGGGAGTTGCTGAGGGCATTTAGTGGTTGGGGCACAGGAATGTTAAACATTTTGCAATGTCTGCTTCAGGCCCTGGAACAGAGACGTTCTGCTCACTGTCACCACTGTTGTACCCACTGGGAAGGTTGTTCCCTGTGATGTCAGGGGACATTCCTTCTTCTTGTGTCACTATCGCATAGTGAATGTACAATGTTTTTTAGCTTTAGTCTCTCATTACATGTACTGGAAACTTCCTAGAGTTAGAGCCACAAATAGGAGCAGCTGTTTGAGCTTGTACTAATGGGACAATGGCTGTTATCACCATTTACCATCTAACCCAGAGTGTTTCAATACTAGGCACATTTACTTAGTGAGAGACTATCCAAATCCTTCATATGTTATAGATTGTATGTGAAAATCTGCTCCTATGATCTGATTTTTCCCCTATCAGAATATTTCACCGATAACTTCCTCCCTTGCACTTAAATTCTGTTAATAGTGAACTGCCAAAAGAATTCCCTTTCATGCTCCTTCATGTTACTTTCTCCTGGGTCTTGTTCTTTTCTCTCCTCGGAATGCCATGCCCATTTTTCTTTATTTCAGTGGGTCTAACTCACTTTTTCATTATTCAACTCAGGCATATTCTTTCTGGGAGTCTTCCTTTTAGCTCAAGGTGTAGGGGTAAGTGTTTTTCCTCTGCAATTCCAGAACACCCTGTTCATACTGCTTTTATGGCATTTTTCATTGTATTATATTTCAGTTTTTCTTTTCTCATTTCTCCTCAAGCCTGTAAGCTCCTTAAAGATAAGGGAGTGTGGTCATTTCAGTAGATATGAGATTGGAGCATACTTTTCCTGTAACTGGAATTTAATGAATGTTTGAACTATTATTGATGAACATACCATTAAAGTGTAAGAACCTTGAGAGCAGTTTTGGAGCAAGCTGTCCTTACATCAGTTCAAACTGTCCAAACATTGGATTGTATCTTGGCATTCTTTTCACTAGAATGAACCTTGTACAATCTTAGTGTATATACTCTTCACAACAGAGATATTTATGTGGCTTTAAATCCATCATGGACTTCTAAATCATCAAGTTTGACAGTAGGCACATGTTTTTTTTGGCTTAATAAGGCTGAATTTTTGTTAAAATTTACTATCTGCCAAGGATTCAGAAAATTTTAATTCATTTGCATTAAATAATTTAATCAAAGTTGGAGATAATCACATATACTTTACAGGTAAAGTAGGAACAGGAACTAACATCCGTGAATAGGAGAGAGCACTTGGAAAGTTATTAGTGCCTGCTATTTCTATTTTGCATTATATTTATTGGACCTGTGGCACTATTGAGAAGGCAAATATTTGATAATCCAAAGTACAAGAAATCATTGACAAACCAAACTATTGAATTATTAAGTATTTTGATTTAGAGGAGCATCAAATTTATAACATTTGAACTGGTTATCTCAATTTTTCACTTATATTACAAATATTTCTGAAGTGGTTTAGCACACTAATTTAAAAAATAATATATCCTTTTTGTTATAGGATCTTATAGTGGCTGAAGATCATTTTTTGGAATTTGAAGTCTCTAATTGTAATTGTGGTTTATGAATGAAATTATGTGACGTATCTCCTGAGTACAGGACACATTCTGGGTAATAGTGTTTAAAGAATAATAATTTATAATGTTTACTTACGATTTATCTCTTTCTCTTAAAAACTATGCACAGTATTAAGAGTATAACTTAGTTGGGGTTTTGTTAATAATTAAGGTTTTAATGTGTCTGCAAGAAATATTAAGTTCTTTTGCTGACACTCAGTGGTAAAGCTAATGACCAAAATGAACTATGAAACATTGGGAAATGGTTAGAAGTGAGAGGATAAATAAAAATGTTTCTTAAATTAGTGAAGTACAATGTTCTATTTTATATATATGTGTGTATGTCTGAGCTTGCTTTTAGCTTATAAATATATACTTACAGTAGAGATGAAAATTGAATTATTTCATAATGCTATTAAAAATGGCCAATTACTATATTCTACTTTGTATATAACTAATTTTTGTTTTGTTTCTAATTTTTTTATAAAGGTATAATTGATATACAATCTTTTAAAGGTTTCAACTGAGCAACATTGTGGTTATTACATTCATCCATGTTATCAAGTCCCACCCAACACATCCCATTGCCGTCACTGTCCATCAGCATAGTAAGATTCTATAGTGCCATTACTTGACTTCTCTGTGCTATACTGCCTTCCTTGTGGCTCCCCTATATTATGTGTGCTAATCATAATGCCCGTTAATCCCCTTCTCTCTCCCTCCCCACTCACCCTCCCCAATCCCTTCTGTTTGGTGATCGCTGGTCCCTTCTTGGAGTCTGTGAGTCTGGTGCTGTTTTGCTTCTTGAGGTTTGTTTCATTGTTATACTCCACAAATGAGTGAAATCATTTGGTAGTTGTCATTTTCCACTTGGCTTATTTCACTGAGCATAATACCCTCTAGCTCCATCCATGTTGTTGCAAATGGTAGGATTTGTTTTCTTCTTATGGCTGAATAATATTCCATTGTGTATATGTACCACCTCTTCTTTATCCATTCATCTACCGATGGACACTTAGGTTCCTTCCATATCTTGGCTATTGTAAATAGTGCTGCTATAAACATAGGGGTGCATATATCTTTTTGAATCTGAGATCTTGTTTTATTCAGGTAAATTCCTAGGCATGGAATTCCTAGGTCAAAAGGTATTTCTATTTTTAGTTTTTTGTAGAACCTCCATGTTGATTTCCGCAATGGTTGAACTAGCTTACATTCCCACCAACAGTGTAGGAAGGTTCCCCTTTCTCCACATCCTTGATGGCATTTGTTGATGCTTGTCATTTGGATGTTGGCCATCCTAACTGGTGTGAGGTGACAACTCATTGTGGTTTTAATTTGCATTTTCCTGATTATTAGTGATGTGGAGCATCTTTTCATGTGCCTGTTGGCTATCTGAATTTCTTCTTTGGAGAAATGTCTGTTTTACTAATATATTCTTCTGTATTGTAGGATGTCTTTTTATTCTGCTGATGGTGTCCTCTGCTGTAGAGAAGGCTTTTAATTTGATGTAGTCCTATTTATTTTTACTAGTGTTTCCCTTGCCCGAGGAGATGTGTTCAGGAAAAAGTTGCTCATGTTTATGTACAAGAGATTTTTGCCTTTGTTTTCTTCTAAGTGTTTTATGGTTTCTTGACTTACATTCAGGTCTTTGATCCATTTCAAGTTTACATTTGTGCATGGAGTTAGACAATAATACAGTTTCATTCTCTTACATGTAGCTGTCTCATTTTGCCAACATCAGTTGTTGAAGAGGCTGTCATTTCCCCATTGTATATTCATAGTGCCTTTATCATATATTAATTGGCTGTATATGTTTGGGTTTATATCTGGGCTCTCAAGTCTGTTCCTTTGGTCTGTGAGTCAGTTCTTGTGCCAGTACCAAATTGTCTTGATTACTGTGGCTTTGTAGTAGAGCTTGAAATTGAGAAGCATAATCCCCATTCCCCCACCCTGCTTTATTCTTCCTTCTTAGGATTGCTTTGGATATTCGGGGTCTTTTGTGGTTCTATATGAATTTTAGAACTATTTGTTCTAGTTCCTTGAAGAATACTGTTGGTATTTTGATAGGAATTGCATTGGATCTGTAGATTGCTTAGGCAGGATGGCCATTTTGACAATATTAATTCTTCTATCCTAGAGCACAGGATGTATTTCCATTTATTTGTGTCTTCTTTAATTTCTCTCGTGAGTATCTTGTAGTTTTTAGGGTGTAGGTCTTTCACCTTCTTGGTTGGGTTTATTCCTAGGTATTTTATTCTTTTTTGATGCAGTTGTGAATGAAATTGTTTTACTAATTTCTCTTTCTGCTTGGTCTTCGTTAGTGTATAGGAATGCCACTGATTTCTGTATATTAATTTTGTATCCAGCAACTTTGCTGGATTGAGTTATGGGTGGATTCTTTAGGGGTTTTTATGTACAGTATCATGTCATCTGCAAACAGGGGCAGTTTAACTTGTTCCTTGCTGATCTGAACGCTTTTTATTTCTTTATGTTGTCTGATTGCTGTGTTTAGTTCCTCCAGTGCTATGTTGAACAAAAGTGCGGATAGTGCGCATCCTTGTTCCCTATCTTTGAGGAAACACTTTCAGCTTTTCAGTGTTAAGTATGATGTTGGCTATGGGTTATATAAAGCCTTTATTATGTTGAGGTACTTGCTCTCTATACCCATTTGATTGATAGTTTTTATCATGAATAGATGTTGAATTTTGTCGAATGCTTTTTCAGCATCTGTGATGATCATGTGACTTTCATCCTTCTTTTTGTTGATGTGGTGGATGATGTTGATGGATTTTTGAATGTTGTACCATCCTTGCATCCCTGGAATAAATCCTAATTGATCATGATGGATGATCTTTTTGATGAATTTTTGAACTTGGTTTGCTAATATTTTGTTGAGTATTTTTACATCTATGTTCATCAGGGATATTGTTCTGTAATTTTTTTGTGGTGTCTTTGACTGGTTTTGGTATTAGAGTGATGCTGTGCTCATAGAATGAGTTTGGAAGTATTCTGTCCACTTCTACTTTTTGGAATACATTAAGGATTGGTATTGGGTTTTCTCTAAATGTTTGATAAATTCATCAGTGAAGGCATCTGGTCCATGAATTTTGTTCTTATGTAGTTTTTTTTATTACCATTTCTATTTCATTGCTGGTAATTGGTCTGTTCAGATTTTCTGTTTCTTTCTGGGTCACTCTTGGAAGCTTGTATTTTTCTAGAAACTTGTCCATTTCTTCTAAATTATCCAATTTGTTAGCATATAATTTTTTATAGTTAATAATTCTTTCTCTTTCATTGGTGTCCATAGTGATTTTTCCTTTCTCATTTTTTATTCTTTTTATGTGTGTATACTCTTTTTTTCTTGATAAGTCTGGTGCATTTTATCTATTTTTGTTTATTTTCTTGAAGAACCAGCTCATGCTTCCATTGATTCTTTCTATTCTTTTGTTCTTTGCCATTTTATTTATTTATTCTCTGTTCTTTATTATGTCCCTCCTTCTCCTGACTTTGGGCCTCTTTTACTCTTCTTTTTCTAGTTCCATTAATTGTGAGTTTGGACTATTCATTTGGGATTGTTCTTCTTTTTCGAGGTAAGCCTGTATAGCAATATACTTCCCTCTTGCCATGGCCTTCGCTGCATCCCATAGATTTTGGGGTGTTTAGTTGTTCTTTTCATTTGTCTCCCTATATTGCTTAATCTATTTTAATTTGCTTATTGTTTTATTGATTGTTTAGGAGCATGTTGTTAAGCCTCCATGTGTTTGTGGGCTTTTTTGTTTTCTTTGCATAATTTATTTCTAGTTTCATATCTTTGTGGTCTGAGAAGCTGGTTGGTACAATTTGAATCCTTCTGAATTTACTGAGGCTATTTTTGTGCCCTAGTATGTAATCTATTCTGGAAAATGTTCCATGTGCACTTGAGAAGAATGTCCATCCTGCCGCTCTTTGGTAAAGTATTCTCTAGATGTCTGCTGGGTCCATTTGTTCTAATGTGTTGTTCAGTGCCTCTGTCTCCTTACTTATTTTCTGTCTTGTTGATTTGTTCTTTAGAGTGACTGGTGTGTTGAAATCTCCTAAAATGAATGCATTGCATTCTATTTTCCTCTTTAATTCTGTTAGTAATTTTTCACATATTTGTGTGCTCCTGTGTTGGGTGGAAAGATATTTATAATGGTTATGTCCTCTTGTTGGACTGCTTTATCACTATGTAATGTCCTTCTTTGTCTCGTTACTTTCTTTGTTTTGAAGTTTATTTTGTCTGATACAAGTACTGCAACTCCTTATTTTTTTTATCCCTATTATTTGCTTGTCATCTTTTTTCATCCCTTCACTTTTAGTCTGTGTATGTCTTTGGGTTTGAAGTGAGTCTCTTGTAGGCAGTATATTGATGGGTCTCATTTTTTTATCCATTTTGTAACTCTTTTTCTCTTGAATGGTGCATTCAGTTCATTTACATTTAGGGCGATTATCGATAGATATGTACTTACTGCCATTGCAGGCTTTAGATTCGTAGTTACCAAAGGTTCAAGGGAAGCTTCTTAACTAACAGTCTAACTTAACTTGCTTAGTATGCTATTTCAAAGACAATCTGAATGTTCTTTTTTATGTTTTCCCTCTGTTCTTTTCTTCCTCCTCCACTCTTTATACATTAGGTGTCATATTCTGTACTCTGTGTATGCCTTGACTAACTTTGTAGTAGTTGATTTAATTTTGCATTTGTTTAGTTATTATTTGGCATACTTCCATTATTGTGGTTTTATTTTCTCTGGTGATTGCTATTTAGTCTTAGGAGTACTTCCATCTATAGCAGTCCCTCCAAAATTCAGTGTAGAGACATTTTTTGGGAGGTTAATTCCCTCCACTTTTGCTTATCTGGAATTTGCTTAATCCTGACTTCAAATTTAAGTGATAATTTTGCCGGGGAGTGTGTTCTTGATTTGAGCCCCTTCTGTTTCATTGCATTAAATATATCATGCCACTCCCTTCTGGCCTGTAAGATTTCTGTTGAGAAGTCTGATGATAGCCTGATAGATTTTCCTTTGTAGGTTATCTTTTTTCTCTCTCTGACTGCTTTTAATACTCTGTCCTTGTCCTTAAGCTTTGCTATTTTAATTATTATATGTCTTAGTGTTGTCTTCCTTGGGTCCCTTGTGGTGGGAGATCTGTGCACATCTATGGCCTGAGAGACTATTTCCTTCCCCAGATTGGGAAATTTTGCAGCAATTATTTCCTCAAAAAGACTTTATATCCCTTTCTCTCTCTTATTTTTCTGGTACCCCTATAATGGGAATATTGTTTTGTTTGGATTGGTCACACAGTTCCCTTAATATTTTTTTTTTTAATGCTACTATGCAGTATGGTTTTTTTTTTATTTTGTTATAATTTATTTTGGTATCATTAATCTGCAATTACATGTGCAATATTATGGTTATTAAACTACCCCCTTCATCAGGTTCCCCCCACCAACCCCATTACAGTCACTGTCCATCAGTGTAGTGAGATGCTATAGAATCACTACTTGTCTTCTCTGAGTTGTACAGCCCTCCCAGTGCCCCCCCATAATATTCTTTCATTCCTAAAGATCCTTTTTTCTCTCTGTTCCTCAGCTTCTTTGTTTTCCTGGTCTCTACTTTCTGTTTCATATTCTCTACTTTCTCCTCTACCTCATCTAAGGTGCTTTTAAATCCTTCCATTGGGTGTTTCATTTCAGCTACTGTTTTTCAAAGTTTCTGTCTCTTTCTTGAATTTCTTCCTAAGGACTTCAATATTTTTCTCTAGGTCTGTGAGCATGTTTATGATTTTCATTTTGAAGTATTTAAAGATTGGTGTTTTCACTTTCATTCATCCCTCTTTCTGGTGTTTGAGGGATTTTGGTTTGTAGTAGCTTCTTTTGCTGTTTCATACTTTTAATGATTACTATGGAATAATAACTTTTTGTAGGCGGTGTCCTCTAGTGCCTAACAGCTGTGGTCTCTGGAGCTGCCCAGCCCCTGGTGCAATGGTGAGTGTCGTAGGTGAGTGGCACCAGTGCCTGATGGGAGAACTGAGCACTTTCCTGCTTCCCGGCTGCACTTCCTGCCTCCACTGCCTGGGCCATTGTGCACTGGGAGGAGCCTCTGCATTACGCCCTTGTAGCTGCCATAGTGGGGGCCACCCTCTGGCTGGCCTGGAGCAATGGCAGGGGCAGCAGGTTTATGAGCAGATGCCTGCCAAGCAGAAGGAGCAGTAGGCTGTATATGGCAGTGGGGGGGGAGCCTCCGTGCTGCCTTGCCAGCCAGGGGGTTGGAGCACATGAAGCTCTTGAACTTTCCCCACCTGCTGGGCTGAGTGTGCCAGGATGATTTTGTTCTCCTGTCCTTTCTCCTGAGCAGCGATCTAATTCTTGTCCCTTTAGCAGCCCTCTTGCTCTTGGGAATCTTTTGAAATGCCCATCTTTCTTTTTTCCCAGAGCGGCCGTTTTTGTGTATCTGTTCTCCACAAGCAGCTGGAATCTCAGTCTCTCTGAGTATTCTGCCTTTTTTTGCTTTCTAACCCCTCTAATCTCCAGACCACCACGTGATGTCGGTTCGTGTTCCTGGAGCGGATCTCCAGGGCTCGGTGTTTATCAATTCTGGGCTTCCATTCCTTCCCTGCTCTGTTTCTCTTCCTCCCGCTGGTGAGCTGGGGTGAGGGGAGGTCTTGGGTCCCTCTGGATCCTGGCTTTGCTACTTTACCCTTTTCTATGAGGTCTTCTCTTCTCCAGATGTAGGCCATCTGTTGTAGTCTTCTTTCTGGTTGCTCTTTCAGGATTAGTTTTATTTGCTGTATTTTCATGTTATATGTTGTTTTGCAAGGAGGTTTCTGCATCAGTTCTCATTATGCCATCATGTTTAATCTGCACTGCCACAGGCACAGTTCGGGACCTATATAATTAATTTTAATTGAAAAAGTGCAAAAAACTAAACCTCAATGAAAATAATGCTGTCATCTCAAATTTTGTGAATTTGAATTTGGTCTTGACAAAACACATTATTGTATATTAGATCAAGGTTAAAGAATTTATTATCTTTGAAGGCTCTGACAATTGGGTTGCAAGCATGGTGAGAGAATCCTTATTCTATTAATTGGCCTACTTCTCACCCATGTGACAAACAGTATACTTTACAAAAACGTAAAATGATGAGATTTATTTGCTGTGCTGTAGGGAAATGAAGCAAGGTGCATGTGACTATCTTGACTTAAAATATCTTTCTCCTTACCAACAAGCCACATGGCTTGTTTGAGTCCCAAGTGCTAAGCATATGAAAAAAATTTTTTGCAACTTTATTTTCTTCAGACTTCTTTGTAAGTTAAATGAAAAAGACTAAATTTTATAAAATCTTTTAATTCTGGTACACCTAATACTAATTAATATTGCTGACCAAGCTAATATATTTATGTAAACTAGCTAAGTTACATAAGGCTTTACCATATAGCAGTCTTATGACTCAGGACACATGATTTAAAATTTGGAACTTTTTAATCCTTACATATATGAACTAATGGATTCCACCTTAGTGTTATGCTCTTCAGGGTACAGTAAACATGACAAAATATACAGTATAATATCCTGGGAATGTACTAAATGAGAAGTTGCCACTATTTTATTTGAGACTCTCATATATGGTATTTCCTTTATTCTAAATATATTCAATTATTCTTTAAAATTTCAACTCTATTGAACTTTCTGATCTTAGTGTTATCAAACATCCATCAGTATAAAATTTCAATTGTAAAAACTATTTAAAACTATTTTCCATAGTTTGAAGATAATTTAAATGTATTTCGTTATCTGAGGCTTAGAATAGATTTTCTGGAACATTGTGGGGGAGAGAAAGAAGTGCCACACTTGGAATTTTTTGTAAATTGTTCCCCTCTCTCTGATGTAGTCAGGAAGGAAACTGAGACAGTATTCTTCAGTGGAGGGATAGTAGTTATGTGAAGCAAAATTTAAAAGAATATGTTTGGCATGAAATTAAAGTAGAAAGACACATTTAAAAATTTTGGTTAGCTATCTGTTGCTTTCAAAGAAATAACCAGAATGGTCACTCACTAAGTGTTGTCTGGGGCAAACTTCTTTTCCTAGTACACACTGTGATCAGTTCCCACAGGTTTAGAAAGTGTGCCTTAGAAGCAGAGTTTTGCTAGCCTTATTTTAGGACACTGAGAAAATGTCTGCAAATATCTCCAAATGAGTTTTACTATGTTAATCTTTGTTTTATTTTTTTTGATTAGGAAACAACAAACATGAATACGGTTTTATATAATGCACATTTTAAAAAGGACTCCTAGACAAGACTATAAAATATGTCTTTTTCAAAAGCATATGAGTTATATTTGTGAGACAGCTTTGGTAGGATTTTTCTATTCATCAAATTGGATTTAGAAAGAGATTTGTCATCCTAATAGGTTAAAGTGAGACAAAGTCTAGGTCTTCAGTTGTATTCTACCATGATAATGAATATAATTTCCCAAATTTATATAGTAGATACAATATTTGCTTCCTTATTAAACATAGAATGGCTACTACAGTTCATATGAATTGAATTAATAACTCCCTTTTCAAAACATTTATAAACTAATTTTATGAAGAAAAGAATGATTTCTGCTTTTCCTTGGAAGAGCATGCTTAAAATAATAGAATTAGTTTGTTAAAAACTAATAAAATGTTGACTTAATAACCAGTTATCTATTTTATATTTGAAACAAAGACATGTAAATCAACCTCATGCCTTTATGGAGAATTTGTATCTGGGGATAGGAGGATGAGCTTGTCTCACATAACTGGGGGTACCTAGAAAAGCAGTGTTTAGTGCATACATTCCCTTTCATTTTCTTTTCTCTTAAGATTATTCAGCTTTAAAAAAAAATATCATTACTATTTAAGATTATCTCTGTAATGAGAAATCACAGCATGCATCTTCAAAAATTGTTCCACTTCATCTTTTCTCATTCATTCCTGGTGCAATTATAAATGCATGAGTGCGATGTATGGCTATTCAGGTCAAATTCTCTTTCAGGACTGATGTTCCTGTTATACAATTTATCCGTCTATTAAAATCCTGAAATGTCAAAAGCTTCATTTTTTTAAGAGTAGAATGTCAGTTTCTTTTTCACTGAGAGCAATTTACCCAGCGAAAAAGCAAGAAATTTGGTAGTTGCAGCTCTCAGGACAAAGACTGGCTGATGATTTGAGGAAATAGGAGTAAATGTTCAAATGGGTATCACAATGCCCACAGTTTCTTTCTAGGACCATGCATGAGGTGAAATGGAGGCACAGATCAGAAAGATCCATGCATATATATAAAAAAATTCCTAAATTTCAGGTTTTGAGAAACATTTCTTTCCTGTAAACTCTATCTCAGACTCTTAAGTGACTGTCTATTCCAATCCAGTGTAACATTGTGATGGCATGAAATTAAAGTTTTTAATCAACTATTGTTTACATGTAATATTTGATGTAAATTGTGATTAAATGCTTTTCATTGATGATTAGAATTTTATTTATTGTAAACATATTAATGAGATAACCAAGGATATTATATATATGAGGAAAAGATGTTAGAGAGCAAAGATTGCTATATTAATAATATGGAATATATAAGATGTATTCTATAAGTACTTAATTGTATGTACATTTTGCATTTTATATATTACAACGTTGAATTGCTTTAAAATACTACATATATGTGTTAATTACCTTAATTGTGGTAATCATTTCACAATATATACACAAATTAAATCATCACCTTGTACAACTTTGAAAAATTAAATAAAAATACTGTTGTAAAGAGTATTCCAATCAGGGAAAGTCTATAAAAACCATACTGTTTTCAAGTTGGCAGTCAAATGCAAACAATATGTTTACCCTCAAATCTCTGAAAATTATTCTTTTTGAGAGAATGGATTGGAATGGTTCTTTTCTATTTCAAAAATAACTTGGACCTGAGGAATGATTCATTTGTTATACATACTCCATATGGATTGAAAATACCTTCCTATGTATTTGTGTATCGCATGAATCAATGTCTTGTGTATCGCATGAATCAATGCAGTCCTGGAAGGTCTGAAGACGAGCCTCTGCCCCTTTTGTTTTCATTCTCTGGGTAGGACTGTGCTGTTTCAGGGTCTGTCTTTAGTTTTCCCCTCTAAAAGCAAAGAGCATGGATGGTAGCAGGTTATTTTGGTGGCTTGTTTGTGCGTGCGTGTGCGTGTGCGTGTGTGTGTGTGTGTGTGTGTGTGTGTGTTGGGTGGGGGGAGGTTTGAGGGTGGAAACCAGCCTCATTATGCCTTTCAGTTTATTCGTTTCTTGGTTCCCTGTCAACCTGCCAGCCCTCTCTGTGGGATAACTGCCCTTTGTGCCATAATCTGCCCACATTCGTGGTGTTTGCTGTCACTGTACCCATTCTGCTGTGGAACTCCATTGCGACTGGGGTTTGAATGCAAAGCCTCACCGTATCTGGGCATAAACAGTGTACTGAGCCACAAAGACATCCTTTGTATTTCTTAGTCTTCTTATAATCCCCTTAGAAAAAACTCCCAAAACAAAAAAACTAGCTTTGAAGGGGGGTTTTCTGGAAATCGGAAGGAAAATACATGCAGTTACCACTCTGTTCCACTCTTTCCTAATGTGGTGTCTGGGGAGGGGGAAGTTTCCAGTTCTAAAATCTGATTTGTTTCTTAGGCTAAAGCCTGCTACTTCTGAGGCTAATGATTTACCTGTGGAGGTGTGAGTGAATCGGCCTTTGTTTTCTTGCAGTTACCTTTCAGGGCAGGTGGCCACATTGATTATTCTTGGCATGTGCTTTAGAAGTGCCTCTCTGATCCTTGTAAGCCTCTGCTTTGTCCACAGCAGTCCTCTAGAATTCTTGCCCCTGAACTCTCTTCTCAAAGGAAGATGCTCCTCTGACCTCTTTATGGTTACCTCTTCTGAGGCCCTTGTTTATTCTCTCCTGCCTATGGGCGTGTGAGGTGATTCTGAGAATTAAAAAAAATGACAGAATCTTCTATTAGCAGACAAGTGACAATTACAAATTAAACAGGGAAGGTACATTTTCCTTCTCTCTATACCCCTACCCATTACTTTCAAGATGGAATCAAAGCCCCGGGTTAGGAAGAATAGCAGCACAGTTGGGATGCTACAGCAAACTGAGGGAGGTGCTGTGCCTTTGATTTTTGTCGTTCCCTGCTCTTACCCAGGGAACCTGCCCAGGCTTTGTGAAGGTCAGGCAACTGTCTTCCCCTTTTCTGTTTTGTTTTATTGAAATGTTTGACTTAGATGGAAGTGTTTTATTGAAATGTGTGACTTAGATGGGAATGACACATTCACTCTTTCAGTGAAAAATCAGTGTAAACTGATAATTAAATGATCACATTAAAGTATTGAGCACTTGCTGAGTACTCTGCTTCTCACGTGTTTCCTCATTTAACAGATGGACTTATATATGACCGTGAATATCTGTACTTCCTTTAGCTATTCTTTGGCTTTTTAAGACACAAAAATCTATTCATATTATTATACCTTGGTTGTTTGGGCAGAGTGCTGACTTGCATAAATTATTACGTATACTCTTATATACAAGCTCACGCACAGACACACACACACACACACACACACACTCTCTCACCTCCTCTCTCTCTCTTTCCCCAAAGATGATGGCAATGTCTGCCAAGATCTTAACAAGTACACATGGATGCAAGATACAAGACAGGTCCTAGGTGTTTTAGCTATAGTAATTAAAAGAAAATAGTCCTTGTTATATTATCTCTCTAACATTGAGTTTTAATACATTTTAAGAGTAGCAATTCAAGCATTTCCATGACAGTAGAGCGAATGGAATTTTTCTTTCTGTTCATCTTTGTAGATGGTTCTCATGATTTAGTGTCTGTGATTTGCTGGTGTGTGTGTATGTGTGTGTTTGAGAGAGAGAGGGAGGGAGGAGAGACTGATGTACCAGTATTGCTGTGGCACAGGGATTTGCATGTTAAGTAATAAGCATTTTGGTTTTCATTCAAGAAGCTCAGAAATCGTAATTTGAGGATCACTGAGAAAAGTCGTCATATGTTGCATCTAAAGTTATAAATGCATCATTCTTTATGAGGCTCTGCTCATCAACTGAGCCGATTTAATTATGAATTTCTAAATTTGATCACCAGAACACTTTAATCTCATTTTTTGTATATATGTATTTTAAATATTGTACAGGTGGCACATGTATCATTTTCCATTCTTCATAAACCGTTGAGTAACCGTTAGGTGAAAGTCAGTGTGTAAATCATAATGAACATTTTATATAAATGTGCAGTGTTGAAGCCTTCTGGCAAATCTTAGGTAAACTACAAGACTACAATAAGATTATAAAAGTGTATTCTACATTAGATAAGAGCTTATCGAGTAACACCATGTTCACGTCAGCAAACTTGACTCATGACTAATCTGTGTTTCAAGTACACAGTAATTCCTAATCCACGACACTGCTCTCATTAACAAGTACTGATGGGAGTATTGGGAAGATTTTAGAATTTTCTTCATAAGCCTGGAAATGCAGTACTTAAGTGCTTTCCCATCAGCCTGTCTCTAGCGGTGAGTGTCCTAAACTCACTCTTTTCTGGTCCTTGCTTAAGATACTTAACTTCTCAATACTTGCTGTTAAACAATGAAAAGAACAGTCCTAACTGAAAGGTTTATTTAAGACTTGATGAAAACATGTGCACAATGTTTCACACATACTAACCCTGCCATTAATGTTTAATTAGATGGTCTGGGTGTCGGGGAGACACGCACCGTCTACAGGTTTGTTGATCGTGGGCAGCAGCACAGTTTTGTTTTATTTAGATGTTTGTTAAACTCAATAATGCAGTTAGGTTAGTGTATTTTACATTAAGAGATCTGAGAGATTTTTAGGTAAACACCCATGCCACCATCTTTCATTTCAGAAACTGAGGTTAGTATATATAGAATCATGAATGAGCTGATACTGGACTTAGTTAATTTGATCCAGGTATGGAATATACATCTTCTAGCCTCACTAGTAAATTGTGATGCCTTAACTCACAGAGGCTGAGTTCATTGTCATTGAATAGCACGTGCCAATCATCAATCATTTACACCATTCATTTATATCATGTAAGAGTCTTTGTATTTTAAATATTAGAAGTAATATGTATTTATACTGTTTTTAACATAATTTTTTCTTTTGATTTTGTTCCAGTAAAAATAGCTACACACTATTAAAACAGCCTTGTAACTAACATTGTCTTGCCCTCTGTATATGAATATGAAGTGGCAAAGATGGCTCTGTAGTTTGGCAGTGGCTCTGCAGGATGACGCAGCTCAGGGGGACAGTCTTAGATCTCAATCCTTGGGTGTGTGGAGCTCAGATGTTTGGGAACCAGTTTACTGCCAGCTGGCTTATTCTCAGAGGACATAATCTGGCAGTAACTCTTCAGGAAGATAGTGGCAGTCAGTTTGATCAAAATTACCGAAAAACAGTATTATTGGAATCCCAATTCAAAATAATTCCTTTTCAATTGTCCCTGGCTGCCACGTAAAGAAGAATGTGAGGTTGGGTAGAGGATCTAACTGTGCTTGGTCTGCACTTCATAAAGTAACTTCATCTGAGGACACAGTGCTTTATTTTAGCAGCTGTGATGTGGTGACAAGGCTTGCATTTTAGACAGGACATGCATCAGAGCCATCATGCCTCAGATTCAAACTAAATTGGACATTCTGCTCTAGGGAATAATTCTGCTTTACTCACATCTAACTGCATGCTGCTTACCAGAGGGTGGCTCAACTAGCTCTATTAATCCTCATTTCAAAGTCTAGTCCAAAGTATCACCTTCTTAGTGATTCCTTTTTTGCCTTCCTCTTTTCCACCATATGTTCCATGCTTCTCTTTATTAGGGCAGTTAACGATTTCTGATATTTTTCTCTCATTTTTGGAGGGCAGGGAGAGTGAGGTAGGCATTTATATATTGTTTCCTTCTGTAGAGTTTTATTTTTTTCAAATCCCCACCACAGTGTCAGGCATATACATAGTGCTTAATAAAAGTGGAATGAATGAGTATGTCATTTAGATACCTCTTTGTAAGCTAGACTTTAATATGCCAACTCTGCTCATGAATAAACACTATTGCTCTTGTCCAGTTTAATGAAATGTAATTTATACTAGCTCATCTCTCAAGCTGTTTATCTTGCTCTGGAATACTATTTTTCATTGGGAGAATTCTGCTCAACTTTCTCCTTTAAAGACTCTTTAATAAAGCTGTTTCACTAGTATTAACATCAGTAATAATAATGATATGTCAAGAGCCAAGGAACTTTCTTTAGGTTTGTTTGTTGGTTTTTTATAATTCATTTTCTCCCCTTTGAATTGTCTGTGTGCATGAGGGTTGGGGGGGGTAGTTGTGAAGTTGTAGCAGTTACATTAGTTTGAGGAACCATGGTTACTTTGAAGTGGAAATTGGATTTAATAATAATTCTTTTAAAATAGTTTGCTTTAAATTCACTCTTTTAAATGCAATAGTGGTAAAATATTCAAATTTTTAAAGTGTATATATATGTTACTTGTCATATGTTAGGTATGATGACTTGTGTATGGGTTTTTTCTTATTTTTGTGCAAAATTATTTTGTTAAATGTTTAATCTTTTTAAATCAATAGAATTTTGAAGAACAGCTATATTTTGTATTTTCAACACCGTTAATCTGTCAAAGTATTTGTTAACATGGCAGTATTAATATTTTCTTTTATGTAAGTTTTATTTTAACATACTAATACAAAATAAGTTTATGAATTCTTAGAACAAATCCAAGAATACAGAGGTATATCATATTAAAAGTATAAACCTCCAACTGTTTCCATTGCCTATTAGTAAATATTTTTGTAGACTATGTCTGTACATAAGGAGACATATGTAGAATAGTGTATTTATGCAGTATAGGTGTATACATATAAATAGTAGTACATTTAAAGCACATAAATTCTCATTAAAAAAATGTAGCTGTTTTGCAGAATGTTCTCTCAGATGTTTTTGTCAATTCAAAATTTATTCTAGCAATCTTTCTTTGTTGGTGTAGATTTCTTTTCTTTCTTCAGCTCTGTGGGAGTCTTTTATACACAAGGTTCACAATTCAGTTATCCAATCCCTTATACTTGGATATTTGGACTGTTTTCAGGTTTTGTTTCCTACTTCCTATGTAGCTGTAACAGACTTCGTGGGTATATTCATTAGCACATTGGTGCAAGTATTTTGGGAGACTGTATTTGTAAAAGTGGAATAACAGGGCAAATTATCCAATATATAAGTCTTTTGCTAAATATTGCCAAAACACTCTCTAAAATGTAGGGGCTCTTTCTTATACATGGTTATTTTGAAACTAGGCTCCTAATATTTTAAGGCAAGTACTTTTTTCTGGTTATAAAATAATATATATTCATTGTTGAAATTTTAGAATCATAACAATGTTAAAGAAAAAGCCTTATAATTCCACCACTGAAAAGCAGGCACTATTGCTATTTTGATACATTTGCTCCCAGTAAATATTTTCCTATGCATGATATTTACCCTGTTGAGCTCTCATAATTTTATATTCTGATTTTCTTTTTAGGCATTATAACATAGGCATTGATACTTGCATTATTAGAAACATTGAAACACCAATATGCTGATTACCTAAACTTTATTGTATAGTACTAGCATGATATTTTAACTATGTGTCTTTATTTTATTTTGATACATATTTCCATTTTTTGGCAATCAAATAATGTATCACTCACGTAAAGCTTCCTCTGTATAACCTATTAGTCTCTTAGAGCATATTTAAAGTTCTATAAATACTGAGTTAAATAGTAGCAATATTATAATAGATTTTGATGCCCTTTGCTAAATTTTTTCCTACAAAGATTGTACCAATTTCAGTACCTCCTGAAGGATTGAAGCATGCCTATTTCAGCATTCCCATGCTGCTGCTGAAGGGTTTTTATGACGCTTAAAGGGCTACAATCTATTTCGCTTCCTTGGGCCCAGACTCTTACTTTTTTTTGTTGTTGTTAGAGACATTTTTAATAGTTTTGGCTTAAAGTTACAACTTGGTCTCAACCTCTTGAGCCTGCCACTTGGCCTATATTATTCAGCAGTTCATGACTGTTTACTTATTGTATAGTGTACATTCATGGAATGACGGTAACTAGTGATAAACTGTTAAATTATATATAGATATTTAATGGTGATAATGCAAACTTAGGCTCTTTCTCCAGCGAAATGCCATACACATAATTTCCTTTCTAATGTGTGTGTTTCTGTGGATCCCAGAGGAGACTGTCTCCTGCATCCATTCCTCACACACCCCAGGTACCTCAGGGTAGGACAGGGGGTCAGTGTTTTCTTTGGTTGAAATTTCCTTTCATATCCTTCCTGTGTTTGTGACAAGCCATATTCTTTTGAGGCTCTTACTTCTGGGCTGTACCACCTCTTACCCTCATCTTGGTTACATGACTGATCTCATAATTTGTGATTCGAGAGTGTTCTAGGGTCAGTCTCATAGTTTTTGTATCCCCAAACCCTTAACCTTGTCTTCAGTGACTTCAGTCATAGTTTTAACACAGCTCAGTTTGGAGGCGTAACCATCTCATATAACTTCACCCATCTGCCATTATTACCCTAAATCTTACCATCATCAGATATTTCAGCTTTCAGAACAACAAAAATCAGACCTTATTCTCCGACTACAGCCTCCTATTGTTCATTAGTACTTTCTCAGAAACTCTCATAGCATAAGGGCCATTAATGCATTGATTTTCTTCCTCTTCTATGTTGTATTTGTGGATCATCATTTTTTCTTACAGCCTTGCAAATCTTTCTCCATCACACTAGCCTGGCAAGATGCCTTAGCCTGTGTCAAAAGTGATGTGTTGATAGGACCCTGGCAGATAGGGTTCCAGTCCTTGCTCTTGTGCTGACTGGCACTACAACCTTGGCAAGTCACTTCACTGATCTAGGCTATAGAAATTGTAGTGTTTGCACTAGATCATCATTTTCTAAAATATAATAGGCATTAGACCCAGATGTTACATGAAAAAGAAGTTCCACAGTCACATGAGTTTGGAACACCAAGTATATTATACCCTTTTACAAATTCAGAGTCTACAATAGCAACTTAAAGTTTCTGCAAATCCCTTTAAGGAGGAAAAAATAATTTAACATGGTTTATCCTAGTGTTTCTCCACCTATTTGACAGTATATGTAAGTAACCCTTAATTCATACCTAGAGAACTTGGGTTCAATTGAACACATTTTGGGGAATACAGGTCAGATTATCTTTGCCATCATTTATTTTTGATCTTTAATTTCATGATTCTTTAATTTACTTTGTGTGCTTGTTCAGTCACTAAGACTGCCTAGGAGAGAGACACTCAGCATCTCCCTAAGTCAGTGAGGTGGATTTATGCTGCGTATCACCCACAAATAAAATTGTGCATTGACAGTGGTCCTTCTTTAAGAAGTATTCTTTTGAGATCAGCAGTATTTTATATGCTATATCAGAGAGGGAGAGAAACAATTCCTGTGATTTATTAACTACAGTGTGGCAGGTAATCCCTTATTCCACAGTCATCACTCAGGGAAAATGAAGGTTTCTGTAAGACCTTCCTTCAAAGTCACTTAAATGAAAAAGTAGATACATTTTTTTTCTTTTTGGAAATGAGTACATATAAGAATTGCCAATGCTTGGTTTCCATGATTTAGTGATTCTGATAAGTTGCTTTAGTTAAGTACAAGTGGAACATATGCATGCGAGTACAGGATTGTAAAGTTCAAAGGAAATGCAAACTTGATTAACAGAAGTCACTGTGAGAGACTAATTGTAATTCTGCAGCATATGAATCCTTGAATAATGTCCCCTAAAAGGTCAGCCAAAGACCTGCTCTGTCTACTGTTCCTTTGAAGAGAATTTTCAAATTTAGGTTTTTCTGGCATCATAAAAATCAGTAGAGGTATAAAGCATTTTTTTTTCAGTTTTTTTTACAAGTTAAAGTAACAGGAGATTGGTGAGAATAATAACTGGGCCTTTTCTGGTCATTAAGTAATAAAGAGATTTAGCTTTTAATCACAACTAATTACACTATATGTGAATCACAGCTCTATGTATTGCATACATTTCTTTTGTTGTTTGTTTTATTTTCTGAGAAATTTATTTTTTGAGAAGTATCCTGAATTTGTCCTTTTTTCATATATTAAGCATATTAAAGTTAATGCCAATGTTATTAGTTATGCATTTTTAAATGATTGTATTGGTTTTATTATAAATATGGGGTATAATTTCCCAAGAGCATAGTAGAAATAATGATTTAGTACTTAGACATTTTTCTAGCTCTAATGATTAAATGATTGCTTCAATAGTGTAATTTTTCAACTCTACATAATTAATGACTCTGAATAAGCAATTAAATTATGTTTAATTTTGATAACTGTTATTAAATAATTGCATATTTTGTTATTTCTAAAAATTAATTGTTTTATTGGCTGCGATGTTGATTGAGTTCTTACTCAATTTATTGATTTTTTTTTATAGGAAATGTGTTTTCTAAGTCAAACAAAAAGCCAATGTTGATAGCATGGCAAAATCTCTATGTTTATTGCAGGGGCAAAAATAAAAACTATGGTCCAAATACAAGGGCAGTTGCATGTATTATTGATTCTATAACTGTATCTAGAGGATGGTCATTATTAATACTTTCTGGCAGGAATTTTTCTGTGGCATACTACACTTTTCCATCTCTTTTGTCCTCATAAAATGTTCAACATTTTATTAATGACATAAAGACATCTAAGGGAATTTCTCCATATTTGCAGACAACACCTATTTGGTAGCTAAATATTATATTTCACAAGTAAATTCCACTATTCATTATGCAGGCTATAAAATGTTCATGAGCTGGAGAAGAAGAGTTAATGGCATCTTATTTTCTTCTGTTCAAGAAACCATCTGAGGAATTAATATGTTGGATGAAGTGGGTTAGGAAGTGCGCAATGGGGATAACACAGGTGTTTTTACTCATTGGTCGAACCTGATTGAGGGCTCAGTATAAGCTAGGCTCCTCTGCTTTTGTGCCCGTAAGGCCCTTACAGTAACAGCTGAAATAGATATATACAAATTAGTGAAGTTCTACAGTATAGGTGCTCTGTCAGAAGTACCACATTAATTTTAAACCTGGGCTTCACTTTGGAAGTTTGAGATTTCAGTTATATTAAACCAGTTTGACACTGTGTTGGTGTTGTTAATGACAGTTAATATTATCCAGAGTAAGGCAGTTATATTTAATATGAAACAGAAATATACAGATTAGGGCAATTCTTAGAGGCCTTAATGAAGAAAAATTACGATGGTAAAGAAGTTCTAGAGCATATTATATAAAGAAATGTTGAAAGACTACTTAGCTTAAAGAGGAGAATAAATACTTGGAAGCCTGAAAACTTTATATAGATGCCTGCAAATACTATAATCAATATTTTTGTTATTATTTGCCCTCCTGTAACTGTCCAGAATGTTGGTGAAAATTAATGCATCTTTCACAGCACCCAAAATTACATACAGTGTGTATATTTGTAACTATCAGCTTCTTCATTGGTATGTGATGCTTCCCTAAATTGGTAATGAAAATTGTTTTAAACTCATTTTTGTGCCTTTCATTACACCAAAGTGAAAATTCATCGCTTTGGGAAGAAAAAAAAAGTGGTATAGTTTTTTTTTTCTTTTTTTCCTGCTCTCTTGTAGGGGGATATATTAAATTTGATTCCCCCTGGTGACTAAGTCACTTGCTACAGTTATAGGAGGTGAAATAGCTCTTTCAGGCCAGCAGGTATCATTTAATGCATTATTGAAATAATAGACCCCATGGTGTTAATATACCACTCTGGTTTTCAGTATATAACTCAACTATTGACAATGGTATTTTGAACTGTAAGCCCTACAGTCTAATGCCTGAATTCAGCAAAAATGAAGCCAGTGCAATGCCTACCGATGTTAAACCCTCTGATTCATAAAGTCCCAATGAAAGTAATGACTCTGTTCAAGTAAAAGGACCTACCACAGTGTTTTGCTTATTATTTAGATACTATATATTAGAAAACTTTGCATACTCTGTGAGAAAAAAATGTTGAAGTTTTGTACTATGTTCAAAACCAGAAGCAAAAGAGAAGGACTTCTTGTTTGATCCATGGTATCTTTCTTCATTAACCCGTATTTTGTAAACCTTTCATTTGGAGATATTGCATTTATTTTTCATGGTTAAAAAAGTTAGCTTGAGATACTAAAAATATTACTAGAACATTATATATTTATTATTTCTGTATTTATCTAAACAGACTGTTTTCACACTCTTTCTTCCCATTTCTCAAAACTGAGTGTTGTGAATTATTCTACTCCAAATGGATTATTCATTCCATCATTTTTTAAAGACAGACAGCTGACTTGTTATTGTTTCCTTATCATTTAAAACCACCAGAGAGCATGCCTAGATAATTTTAGATCTTTTTCTAAACTTGTAATAAAAGCAAATATTATTGATAAAATAGAAAACATGGATATCAGAAAGAAGAAACTGAAAAAAATCAAACCCAGAGATACTTTTTATTGCCAATGCACATAAGAATGTTTTAATGAAAATGATCATAATATGATTATTTTCTTATGTAGCTGATTCTTTATTTTGCAGTAGTTGTTATATAATTCAAAATTACCAGGAAGGTAATTTTAAAATGTGTATCAAGACATTTGTTAATCTTTTTCTTTTTTCTTTAAAAAGTCACAGCTTGCTCTTTTAACATTCTGTAATTATTCTTCCCTGGGTACTTCAATGAGATCATGTAATAAATATTCTTTATTACTACACAGCAGAGTTATGGAAAAAACACGGCATATTAAAATGAGTATCCTGGCCATATTGCCAGAATAAATGTGTATTCTTAAAACATATTAACAAAAGTTATATTCTTTGGAACATGGGAGCATAATTCTCAAATTAAACTTTTACAAGACAGAATTAAGGTTATTTAATGGGTGAAAATAAATTTCTATGATACAGAAAGCTTAAATGTGAGAAAAGGGCTAGTCAAAGGTGTAAAATATGGGAGATATAATAATGAATTTAAAAACGTTAGTAAATCATGACTGTGCCATTTTATTAGACATTGTTTCATAAACTGGAAGACTTGGCAATTTGATAAATCTGCTTTTTAATATTCAGTGGTTAATTTGTTAAATAAATTATTCCTTTGTCTTCTGCAGTAGTTAGCTAAATCTGTCTTATGGAATGTAGAGCTCTGCTGTAATGACAAAGTAATAATACACATGAATGTAAAAAAATTCCAAACTTAAAAAGTAAAATCTATCATTTTAAACAAGTTTTTGTTATAATTTCAGAAGAGGATTTTGAAGTGAAGGTGAGGGACTTGGGAGTGTAGTTAACTGCCTTAAAATGTTTATCTTATTTCTGTAAAAAGTAATTATGATTGATGAGTAAAGTTTTTATGATGTTACTCTTAATCGTGTGTAAAATGGCAGCAGTATTTTTAAATGACATTTTGAATCTTATGCAGTAAAATTTTATAATAAACAGGCTTTTATTTTGGTATTGAGAGATGTGTGCCATCAGTATGCAGATTCCTTTCCTCCATTATTTTAACATTTAAACAATAATCTCTGAGTAGTAGGAAACAATAGAAACTTTAAAATATTTTCATTCCACTGAGAACTATTTTTAATGTGTTTTTAAAGGTAATTAAGCATTTGGTTATTATTTTTCTGTCAGTGATTATAGAAATTATAGACAGCAATGATAACCCATGCCTGTTTTAACAAGAAACCTCATCTTCCTAAAATTCTGCAGCACAATTCACTCTACTCTCTATGTATAAAACTCACCATTCAAAGCACAGTGTCCCTTTATAAAATTTGAACAAGTCCACAGACTCTGAGCTGCATCATACACAGGCTATAACTCCTTACCTTTTTTACCATCTTTTAAATGGCATAACATTACCACCTGTCTCGTAAGTTGTATTGAGGATCAAATGAAATAATGCTTAAAAAATACTGGTACCTTTATGAAGTAAGGATTAAAAAACTTGTAGCTGTTATAATTTTCCATTAAACTGTGGGATCAATAGGTCTTTGTTCTCTGTAGTATTTATCCATTGCCCCTAAAATTGTGCCTTGTCCGTTAGTCATTATCTGTTCAATGCATCAGTAAATGAATGAATGAATGCCTTATAGATGGTATTTTCACACTACACCTTGCTCCTCTTCATTTTTGAATTAGCTATTGAAAACATAAACATGGGATATGTCTTACATTTATTCTTCACATGTTTAGTGAGTGATCAGTCAGAACCGGGACCATTCTGAAGTTGTCATGAGATTAGGATATATTTAGTTATTTTAAAAGTTCATTAGTTTTGCAGATACATATTGAATACTTACTATGTATGGGTCAGGTGTAGTACAGAACGTTTCAGAAGGGGCTCAGGTTGGAAGCAGGGAAACAAGTTCAAATGCAATGCTGTTATCAATTAGAGAAAATAATTTGAAGTTCTGATATCTGGAATATGAACCCATATGTGTAGTATTTTCAGTTAATTTAGCTATCATTGTCCTTTTTTGGATTTTGAATTCTATACTTAAGAGTAATTATGAAGTAGAGATAATAATTGTTATGAAAAGTTATGCTTCTTCCAAAATATTCTGATGGAGTATTTCCTTCCTGCCTGGGCAAATCTAGACATTTGTAATAACCATCCTGTCAGAAGCATAAAATGAAGAGCAGTGATGCAGTGTTCTTTCTGTTATTCCAAATTACTGCTTTAGTACATTCAGGCATGTAATGATTTGAGTGGTAAGTTACGAATTGAAAGTATTCAATGCCCATTAGTTTCCATACTTGCAGCTCAAGATGATAGGAAAGGAACTGAGTTGCTCCATTTATTTAATCCCTTGTTCAAAACTCCCATGAGATGATCTTTTAGGTCCACCTGCTGTAGATTAGGGAGACAGGACTTAGTACTTTTCAGAGTTTGCTGCTGTTCTGGGCAGACAAAATTATACAGGTGGTCTAAGTTATCATTTATTTATATACTGTTTTGAGTAAGTTCATAAGTCCATCTTTATACATATGTATTTCTATGTTTATATATTTATATGTGTGTATGTATAATAGATGGTACGTATGAGTAGCTGTATATATATATATGTGTGTGTGTGTGTGTGTGTGTATAGCTTTTGTACATATATGGATAAAAATATCATGTATAGTGACCATTAGTATATTCTCAGTTTCATCTCAAGGAAGTGTGTTAATAGAGGGAGTTTTATCTTTCCAACCATTTTCATGTAAATGTCTATATTACTTACCTATGCATTTTAAAATCTATTTTGTATAATTTCTAAGTTAATCACTTGTAACTTGAAGGACAAAAGGGAAGCAGCTTACTTTGTTTTCTCATACATCATGTTAATGTTTTTCTAGATTTGATATAAAGTTTATTAAAGGATAATACACAAAGTAGGAACTTGATGTACAACATTACTGTATATAATTAGAGTTGAAAAGTTTAAATTACAGGTAGAAACATCAAACTTTATATTGTGATTCTGATTTGAGAAGTTGTTCTTTTGGTAGGTGTATTGAACATAATGAAAAACTTGGAAATTTTTAAAAAAGTTTATAGTTAGATGAACAAAGACATCTGAACAAAATATTGGATATTTTCAGTTGTATATGCTCCTTTCCCTGCTGTACTTGACAACATAAATCCCTTTGGAAGTTAAGAAGAAAATTAAACTAAACTAGAGAGAAGATTAATTAACTAGTTAACAGTGTTTGAGGGTTTCTTTAGTGAGAAGGGAAGGGGCAGATGCCTCTAGAATAGTCTACTATTTGTGATGCAAAGAATGTGCTCAATAAATATTTGTTGATTCAGTGACTAGAATGTCTGAGGTTTCCTGAATATGTTGTGGTTCTGTCATACAAAAGTAACAGATATGTTATCCTAACCTGTTAAGAAAGCAATACTTTTTTCAGTCTTTTGTTCACTCTGCACTAAAGAATCCATTTCTGGAAATACATATCAAAACCACAGTAAGTTATTCCTACCTGTTAGAATGGCTATTATCAAAAAGACAAGAAGTAAGTGTTGGTGAGGATGTGGAGAAAAGGGAGCCCTCATTCACTCTTGGTGGAAAAAGAAATTGGTACAGCCACAAAGGAAAACAGTATGGAGGGTCCTCAAAAAAATTCAAAATAAGATTACCATACAGTCCAGCAATTTCACTTCTGGGTATTTATCCAAAAATAATGAAATACTCACTTGAACAGATATATACACCCCAATACTCACTGTAGCATTATTTACAATAGCCAAGATGTGGAAACAGTATAAGTATCCATTGACAGATGAATGGGTAAAGAAAATCTGGTACATACATATACAATGGAATGTTATTCAGCCATATAAATAATGAAGTCTTGCCATTTGTAACAACATGGAATGACCTTGAGGGCATTATGCTAAGTGCAATAAATCACAGAGAAACAAAGACCATATGACCTTACTTATATGTGGAATCATAAAAAAAAAGCTCATAGATACAGAGTTCAGATAGTCGTTTCCAGAGTTGTGGTTAGGGGTTGGCTGAAATCGGTAAACAGAGTAAAAGGTGCAAAATTCCAGTTATGAAATAAATACACCATAGGAATGTAATGTAAAACATGTTGGCTATAGTTAATAATACTGTATTGTATATGTGAGAGTTGCTAAGAGACTAAATCTTAGAAGTTCTCATCACGAAAAAAATCTGTAACTATATATGATGACAGATGTTAACTAGACTTACTGTGGTGATCAATTTACAGTATTTGCAAATATCAAATCATTAGGTTGTATACCTGAAACTAATATAATGTATGTCCATTATGCCTTAATGCAAAAGAAATAAATTAGTTGAGCTGAACATAGGAAAGGCTTAACTTAAAAATATTCCACTATGGGAGTGGGATTTTTTCTACATTAAAAATTCAGTCTCATCTAGATTAAAAGGTAATTATAAGTCATATTTACATACTGGATGCAAACATTTATTAGATCCTTCTTGAACAAATCAGTACAACACAGTAGATGGTGGTATTATTGTTAAATCAGCTGTGAATATAGGATAGTGGTTAAACAGAAAATATTCATATTTTTTTTAGATATGAATACCAAAGTGTTTAGGAGAGAAATGTCAGTCTGAGTTTATTTAAAAATATTTCTCCCTCCATCCGCCTCCCAGAAAGAGATGAAATGGGGGAAATTTTTTGGAAGTGTTTATATATATGTAGATGATGTGGGTATAAATGTATGTTTTGCATTTTTCTCTTTACTTTTCTAACTGGAAGTAATTTTTAAAGTAATAAAGTTATCAGCACAGTTTTCCACCTTTCTTTCCAACACTACAAATACGTTTAATAGTCTCATTTTCATTTTTCTTGGCAGAACCTACATCCAGCTATATATTCGTATTTGAGGGTCTCTTCTTTTCTTTCAGAAACATATGGTATGTAAATAATAACCAGAATGCCAAATATTTATTGGTTGCCTACTATGTGCCTGTAGCCCCAGGAGGAGGGGGTTCCCTGCCTGGGGCAAGTTCCCTGTGAATTTGATGAGAAGGAAGGTAGACAAAGGTGAGAAGTTAGGAATGAAAGGTTTTTTTCTCACAGCTCAGTCTCTCCTGGCTTGCACGGGTCTCTCTCCTGCACCACTTGGGACCCCCTCTCGCAGAGCTCGCAACCTCCCTTTCTCTCTCGCTGCACTCCAGCTCTGAACCACTGCCACTTCTCTTTCTCTCTCAAGCACCATGTGGCTCCCCTCCCGCAGGGGTAGGTGCTCAGTGGGCAGGTCCCTGGCGACTGGTGGGCATCTTGCCAATTACGTACCAGTAGCAGAGGGGAGGAGATAATGGGTGCTTCCTCTCCACCCCTACCCTGGATGGGCAATCCCATGTTTGACCAGTGCCTCTGCCACCAGTAAACATCCCATAAATGTACAAATATGCTCTTACTATATACACAGTGAGCCCTGTTAAGGCCGGGTGGGAATCCTGGTCAGAAAGTTCCATTTTCCCCACTGTGCCGTATATGGTCCAAGTGATTGACTTGTGTAAAACCTTTTAATCTTCACAACACTGCTGTGATAGAGGTAATGATATAGCCCCTTTTCACAGTGGGACAAACCAAGGTATGGGAAAGTTAAGTGGCTTGTCTTAGGTCTCACTGCTAGTACTTGGAAGATCAGAGAAGGGATCCTTAGCAGTCTAGCTAAATGCTCATGCTATTAACCACTAAACTATGCTGGTTCTATAAAATAGGTGATTCCAAATACTTTGAAGTTCTAAGTATACTGCATTACAATATAAAGTGAACTTTGAGCATAAAATTATTTGAGGAAAAATTATGCTAAGGGCTATACTCTAAAGGAATAAAGGGTTAATTTGAGAAGAAATTTTTAAGAGCTGTTGGCAGTGGTTGTTATTTGGGAAGTGGAGCATGATGGCATGTGTTCTATACTTCATACAAAGTCCTGTTACCCAGAGATGATGACTTTTTTTTTTTAGTGTTGCATTGATCCACATAAAATACAGACATTGAACTCTGACTCTATGTTGTAAGATATATACAAAATTTTCAAAATTATTAATCAGGAATGTGAATGATCTGCCCATTACCTTTGGGTTCAGAGAGGCCAGGACAATGCCTTCTGAAGAAATTAGCATGATTTATTAGTAGTTACAAGTCGTATTCATTTCAATTTATCAGCACGACCTTGCTAAGACTCTTTAAAAAGCTTCCAGTGTTCACCTTGAGTCTCTGTTCTGCATTGGTTTGAAAAGTGGTATAGTTTTATGGCCTCTTTTCTCTTTTCAGTTTATAGTTGCTGGAGCAAGTCAGTCTCTGGTTTCAACTTTCCTTTAGCCACAGTCGGAATTGATCGGAATGTTTAAGGTCAATGGACCGGGATAATTTGTCCTTGGCCCCTTATTGAGGTCTTTAGAAGCAGAAATAAAAGACTAGATTTATTTTGTGAAAATAGGAGTATAGGAAACCTCTTTTCTAAAATAATTTTTTAACTGCCTGGTAGCTGATACTAGATGAAACACAACCAGGATTCGATGTTCTCATATAAAAAATGGTGAAATGAAATCTAGTCTGTTTACTGCCCAGAATATAAGGGCCGAGTAAGAGAAAATATTTTCAAGAGCTGTAAACAGATCCCACATCTGTGTGCATTATAATTTCTTTTTGTTAATATTCTTGTAGTGGTTTCATTTTGTACCTCATCTAAAAAGGTTTCTTCTCAGAGACATGTATTTTACTCTCAGAATGTATATGTGTATTCATAGTCCATTATTTGTTAATTTCTCAATCCTTAAATAACAAAAATGTATTCTTCCCTTCACAGAAATTGAGTTGGCTCTAATATGTATAAGCGCCACTTTTGTACTTGGGGTGGTGGTGGTGGTTTAAAAACACTTTTTAAGTTCTCAGGTGAAGGTACATATCAAAATATGGAAACCTTCATTTTACCTATCTCTCTAAAATTGACATATTTTGTAAATTAAATTGGGTATTTTTAATCTGTGGAGGGTAGGTGACTGAGCCTCTGCAGCCATGTCGATTTTGAGAAAATATGCATTGACAATCACAGCAGACATTGACTCACTCTTTCCTTAGGATGAGTGTGTAGATATTTAGTATTCACCTCTTAGCAGCTCTGCTAACCTACCTGTGGGAGTTAAACTTCTAAAAGAGGAGAGAAGAAAGGCCATTTTTTCAATAAATATTGGTTAAATGAATGAATAATAATGGTTCAGAAACAGTCTTTTGGCTTCAAAGATAATGTTCATGGTAATATTCAAGTTTTGAAGTGTAATCCTGAATCTGTTAGTTGTGATATTAATTTGGTTCCTTTTATGAAATTAAAATTGAGTAATAATAATACAAAAACAATAGTTTATTGTTTGACCCACAGTCTCTCTCTCTCTGTATATATATATATGCTATTTCTATAGAAAAACTTTGTATCATAGATCATTATATAAAGAATGTGGTATTTATGACTGGTAGAGAATGGAGATTATACAAATTTGACAACAATTTTGTTCTTTACTTGTGATAAATCCCTTTTGTTTTTTCCAAAAGTGGGAGAACATTAGAGCTTTTGCCACTGCTACTCAGATTACTCACCTACTAGTAGTCTCCTTGGTGTCTAGGTGAGGTTATAAGTTTCTGCTTTCCAAAACAGTGATGTTGGAAAGGGTGCATTCCAGTCATAAGAAATAAGTAACCTAAAATTCCTTTCTGCAGAACATTTAGAGCTGCATCAAATGCGCTTGTCTTTTGGTACTTCATTAGTGAAATGGAACATTGTTTCTGTTAATACAGTAAAAATGTTTCCACACATTAAAATAAAGAATACAAGATTATTTTTCCTCCAAGAGGAAAAAAAAATCAGTTATGTAACTAATGACCATATACAATAGCTTTTTTCATTTCCATAATACTAATCATAGTTTGTATTTCATTTTTGTAAGCATTCTGTAATACTCTAGTGAAGCAAACACAATTCATTCCATGGGATATTCAACAAGGTCATTGCATTAAATAGGACCTTCAGTTTTTGCTTCTTAATTTTCTTTGCTTGGTCTCATTTTAAATTAAAAACAAACATTAAAATGTTCCTTGCAGTTTCTCTTCATAAACAAAATGGCTTGCAAATGTATTTTATTATTTATCATAAGCAGGAAAAAAGATAAGTTTAAAAAAATTAAAATACCATGACTACAAAGTGCTGCCCCAACAAGGTTGTTTTTTCTTTTTGACACAACTAGTTAAAGTATCAGGCACTTTTTCCTCACTGAATATTTTCAGGCTGTATGTCAATTTGCTCATTGGTATTGGGCAACTTGATGATACAAATTTGTTGACAAAATACAGTGCTTTATATTTTGTTTTCAGTAAAATGTTGGACAGATTGTATGTGCAAAGATGATTGAATTAGTTAATTAAAATGACATTAAGCTTAAATCCTGTCATCATAAATTCAGTTCATTATCCATTGGTATTAGGGAATTTTAAAGTTTATTATAATGGTGCTGATCTGGGAAAGTAATGACCCATAGCCTTCTCTATCAAATAATTACATTTTCTGATTTTACAATACGAATGCACTAAATTACTTATTAAAAGTTAATACATATTTCAGTTGTATATGATGTTAATTAAAATAGCCTGTGGAATAAGAAAACTTTTTTAATGGTATGAATTCCAGTGTAATTGGAATTTTGAATTTTATTGATGATAATATAGCATGTTTGTATTTTTCTCTTATCATATTAATGTGTGTCTATTAAAGAACAAATACAGAAGAGAGAACAATAAGAAGTCACATAAAAGGTCATCAAGTTTTAAAAAATTTTGTTTTACCCTTCCTGTTGCTATTTTTAAAACATAATTTATAATACTATATAGATTTACCTTGGTTTCCTGCTTTCTTTAGTTCATACCATATTGTGTTTTAAAAGACTGTTTTACATTTTTCATATGAGGGTGGTTTCATTTAGGCATCAAGAGGCACTTTTTGTTTTTGTTTTTTTAGCATTTTGACATTCACAACTGAGAGCCTCACAGATCTGACACTTTTCAGACATACATGAAGGTTATCTAAAATCAACAAACACTTTGAGGAAAAAGTGAAAATCAATTGAAGAATCCAAGGAAAAATATTTTCTAGGAATTGGAACCTTTTTTTGAAAAAACTCTCAAGCAGCAATCACTCACACATATAAAGGAAACTACAATATTGCCATGTGGTTAAGGTACAGACCTTAGAAGAAGATGACTAATTATGGGCAGTTTTCTTAAGCATGGTATCTGGAGATTTAAGCATAGGTGTGAGGGCAAATGGTGCCAATGGACCTTTCCTCCTACCATACTCTTTTAACTATCAGTGTTTGACCCTGACCATTCTACCAAGAGTGTTCTTTTCAGTGTTCATCTTGTGAAATCAAGAGATTAATTCATAGTTTTTCCATCTTCTTTTATCTTTCAGCAACCTTTGATATCCTTCATCTCCTCGAAACACTTTCTTCAACTGTCTTTATGGTCAACCCACTTTCCTTGTTTTCCTTGTATATCTCTGGCATCTCCCTTAGGTTTCTTCAGTGCTTCGTCTTCATGTTCCTCAATACATAAATCTTAGAGATTCTCAGATCTCAATTTTGCCTCTTACCTGTTTTCTGTCTGTATTCATTCCCTTGGTGATCTCTTTTAGTTTAGCATTAAATATTATCTAAATGCACATTTTGCCCAAGATTTTATCTCCAGCCCAAACATTTACACCAACTCTAGGCTCACATTTGTAGCTACTTTCTTGAATACGTCCACTAGGTTTTGTAATAGTTACCTCCAACTTCATGTGTCCAAAACTAATCTTCTTCTCTCTCCCACACACCTGAAATGATTTTTTTTTTCTGGAGCTTTTAAAGTCTCAAAAATGGCAATTCCTTTCTTTTAGTAGCAAGCATAAAAAAAATATTGATTCTCTTTCTCTCCTACCTTATATACAATTCACAAGCAAATCCTATGGGACCACCTTATAGTCATTGGGAATTTCACAACTTCTCACCTGCAACTACCTGAAACTAAACTGCTATCCTCACTTAACTGGATTATTATGTTTCTAGCTGTGGTCCACCTGGCCCCCTGTAATCTGCTCCCACCACAGTAGCCAGAGTCATCATTTTAAAATATAAGTCATATAATTTTACTCTGCTTAAAATTTTCCAGTGGCCTTCTATGTCATGGAATAAAAAACAAATGTATAAATAATAGCCTGTAAAGTTTTACCATAATTACCAAAATTAGGATTTAGCCTGCTGTTAGGTGTCTGATTCCACCCACCTCCTGGCCCCAACCAGATACACACAGACTGTTCTTCTGTCTCCCACTCTGTTGAAGCCTGTTAGCCTCCTTACTGCTATTTAAAATCCTTTTCACCACTTGCCTGGGCCTTTGCACTTGTTCCTTCTGCCTGTCATGTTCCTGTTATAGAGACCCACATAACTTTTTACCTCAGTTCCTTCAGGTTATTAAAATGTCACTTTCTCAGTGAAGAATTCTTTCATCATACTATCTAAAAATTTAAGATCCCCACACACTTTTGTTATGTTGCACGCTGTGAAACTTACTATTTATTTTAGTTAGCATGTTTTATTATCTAAGTTTTTCAAAGTTAGGAATATTTATTTTTCTAATTGCTTTCTTCCCAGTATCTAGAGAAAATGTTTAGCACATAAAAGAAGCTCAACAAATTTGTTGAATTATTTATTGAATGAATGAATGAATTTTAAATCACTTCATAGTATGTACTATCACAGTTCATAATATGTACCTTTATTTTCACTAATATACATTGTATTATGTATAGTATCAATTAGTTTTACCTGTAGTATGAGTTTTCCATCTTGATTACATTTCTTTGGTATAAATATCTCCTAAATGTATGAAGTGGGGATAATTAAACTACTTTTATCATTTGTGAGATGATTCATGTATAGAAAAACTGGCTAGCACATAGAGAATATTCAGTAAGTATAAAGGATCAGAGAAGAATAGTTACATGCTGTCAGAAGAGAGAGGGAACTTTGGTTTTGATGATTGCATGATTGTAAAAAGCTTTATTGAAATACCTACTTTTGATTTTGAAGTATAACTAGCATTAGGTTAGTCAAGGAAAATAGGGAGCAAAATGAAAGTGGTTGAAAGCGTGGGCTCTAGGGGTAAATGGGCTTGATTTCTAGTCAGGTCCTGCCAATTACTAAAAAATTTCTAGGCCTCTATTGTTACAGGCTAAAATCAGGACGGTGATGATAGCTACTCTCTTGATGTTGTGAAGGTAAGATGAGTCACTGTGCAAAAGGGATTAAAGAAGGACCTAGCACATAGTAGTTAGCTGTTTTTATTATGAATTTACCTCTATTTTAGGACAGAATCTCTGTAAGAAAGTATAAATTGGTAGAAAAAGACCAGCAGATATACACAACGATGATGTACTAATATAAAATTAAAAAAAATTTTATAAATGTTATTGAGAATACCACAGAGTTTTTTTCTTTAGGAATAAGCATAAATTGTAAAGCATACATTTTCAATTATAAAATTGAACAAAAATGTCCAGAAACAACAAAAGGAGTTATGAAGTCAGCAGTTTATGAGTTGAAGTAGAGAAGTTCTCTGAGAGAGGATGTATTTTCTTCTATGAAACAAATATGTATGTGTGTGTGTGTGTGTGTGTGTGTATATATATGTTATGTCAAAAATATTATCCTAAACACTTCTGTATAATATATTCCAGTGCCTGTGGTTGATGACTACTTTTCAAAGCTTTGTATGGCCATCTACCAATGAAAAATGTCATCTTTCTGTATTTTAATTCAGAGGATAACATACTGACAACAGTGTCCCTTGACTAGGCCTTAACTTCATTTTCCCTGAATTTCAATTCTGTGCTTTGACAGAGCTGTCTGGCTTGAGGAATCTGATGTCTGTCTTTTAGACTCCTTACTGAATGCCAGTGGTACTGGAATGGGGGCTTCTCCATTTAAGCTGATATTTTGGCATGAGGAGCATTTTTCCTAACGTTTGTTTTAGAGGAGGTTGTTGCGATAATCACCATGTAAGCCTACTGGCACTCTTAGAGATGTCCTAGCTTCCTATTCCTGTAAGGGGAATTTTCTGTTTCAATTGTTGAAACAATTATTGTACTGAAAATTCTTATAATTTTTCTTCTAAGGTTATAGGACCATTACTACCATAAAATTAACTAGTGAACTAATGAATTAAGTGATTAATACAAACTTGGTAACAAAAAGAATTGTATAATTTCATCTAAAATGCTATGCATTTTTATATCTAAATAGTATATGATACAGTCTTCCTATAAAGAATTGAAGAAGTAAATTTCGACTTCCGGGAAGATGGCGGTGTGAGCAGGGCGGCAGAAATCTCCTCCTAACACTATATTTATCTACGAAAACACAGAAAATACATCTATTCCTAAAAGAGAAACGAGAATACACAGGAAAGCGCGCAGCGCGCAGCTACACCCGAGAGGACTCAGCACCCCAAGAGGCGGGTAAGATACGAAGCCACCACCCAGCGGGACCTGAGCCCTTCCCCACCCCAGCGCACTGGCGGGAGGAGAGGATTCAGAGCCGGGATGGAGTGGAAGTACACCCCATGAAGTAGCCAGCCCCGGTGATCTGTGCGGGGAGCGCTGACCCACATTGCGCAGCGCAGCGGAGATTGGAGAGACAGAGGGGCAGGATCTGAGCGGGGAACGCGCCAGGGTGCTTGCAGCCGGCTCCCGGGAAGGAAAAAAAGAAAAGCGCGCGCTTTCTTCAGCAGTCTTAAAGAGACAGGAGCCCAGCGGAGGAGCCGGATTGCCCCAGCACACTCAGCCCAGCAGGCTGGGAGTCCTGGGGAGTTTCAGATGCCTTAGCTGGAGACTGAGGAAGCGTAGCCATACTTACACTTCTCACTGAGATCAACAGCCTCCTATTCGTTCCCACCCCTGCCAGAGCGATAAAGGGCCCTGCGGAGCGGGACAGTCACAGCTGTGGCACAGTGGGGCAATAGCGCCACATAGAGCATTCCTACAGAATCTACGTCCGGTGGGCATTTTTTTTGTTTTTTTGTTCTTGTTTTTGTTTTTTCTTTTCTTTCTTTTTTCTTTTTTCTTTCCTTCTTTTTTTTTCTCTTTTTTTTCTTCTCTTTTTGAAGTCTTAAAGAGCCCCGCTGACATACGTGGCAACTATCAGTGACCAATTATATACCCATGAAAAGACAGAGGAATATGGTTCAGACCAAAATCAACCAGACAACCATAGAGAGGGAGTCTGAAGGGATGGAAATGCACAGCCTCCCTGAAAAAGAATTCAGAATAAAAGTCATAACCATGCTGATGGACCTACAGAGAAATGTGCAACCGCTGAGGGAGGAAGTGAGGGAACTGAGGAAAGACAATACAGAAATCAGACAAGCAATCGACGGGCTTAACAGCAGAATGGATGAGATGCAAGAGACTGTTAATGGAATAGAAAACAGAGAACAGGAGTACAGAGCAGCTGAGGCAGAGAGAGATAAAGGATTTCTAGGAATGAAAGAATATTAAGAGAACTGTGTGACCAATCCAAACGGAACAATATTCGCATTATAGGAGTACCAGAGGAAGAAGAGGGAGAAAAAGGGATAGAAAGTGTCTTTGAAGAAATAATTGCTGAAAACTTTCCCTCGCTGGGGAAGGAAGTAGTCTCGCAGTCCACCGAAGCTCATAGATCTCCAACACAAGGGACCCAAGGAAGACAACACCAAGACACATAATAATTAAGATGGCAAAGATCAAAGATAAAGACAGAGTATTAAAGGCAGCTAGAGAGAGAAAAAGATCACCTACAAAGGAAAACCCATCAGACTATCATCAGACTTCTCAACAGAAACCTTACAGGCCAGAAGAGAATGGCATGATATATTTAACGTTATGAAGCAGAAGGGCCTCGAACCAAGAATATTGTATCCAGCACGATTATCATTTAAATATGATGGAGGGATTAAACAATTTCCAGATAAACGAAAGTTGAGAGAGTTTGCCTCTCATAAACCACCAATACAGGATATCTTAAATGGACTGCTCTAGATGGAAGCACCCCAAAGGCTAAGAAAAAAAAGATGTCACCAGAGGAAAAAAAAAATCATAGCAAAGAAAGCAGAGCATCCAAATACTAACTAAAGGCAAAGAATAACACACCTATTATAGAAAGAATGGAGGAGGAGGAATAAGAAGGGAGAGAAATAAAGAAACATCAGACTGTGTTTACAATAACTTAACAAGAAAGTTAAGTTAGATTGTTAGATAGTAAAGAAGCAACCCTTGAACCCTTGGTAACCACGAATCTAAAGCCAGCAATGGCAATAAGTACATATCTATCAATAATCACCCTAAATGTAAATGGACTGAATTCACCAATCAAAAGACACAGAGTAACAGAATGGATAAAAAAGCAAGACCCATCTATATGCTGCCTACAAGAAACTCACCTCAAATTCAAAGATCTACACAGAATAAAAGTGAAGGGATGGAAAAAGATATTTCATGCAAACAACAAAGAGAAAAAAGCAGGTGTTCCAGTACTTGTATCAGACAAAATAGACTTCAAAACGAAGAAAGTAGCAAAAGATAAAGAAGGACATTACATAATGATAAAGGGGTCAGTCCAACAAGAAGATATAACCATTATAAATATATATGCACCCAACACAGGAGCGCCAGCATATGTGAGACAAATACTAACAGAATTAAAGGACGAAATAGACAGCAATGCATTCATCTTAGGAGACTTCAACACACCACTCACTCCAGAGGACAGATCAACCAGGCAGAAAATAAGTAAAGACACAGAGGCACTGAACAACACACTAGAACAGATGGACCTAACAGACATCTACAGAACTCTACACCCAAAAGCAACAGGATACACATTCTTCTCAAGTGCACATGGAACATTTTCCAGAATAGACCACATACTAGGCCACAAAAAGAACCTCAGTAATTTCAAAAATATTGAAATCCTACCAAACAACTTCTCAGATCACCAAGGTATAAAACTAGAAATAAATTTTAGAAAGAAATCAAAAAGGCTCACAAATACATGGACACTTAACAACACTCCCCTAATTAATCAATGGGTTAATGACCAAATCAAAACAGAAATCAAAGAATATATGGACACTAATGACAACAACAACACAAAGCCACAACTTCTGTGGGACGCAGCAAAGGCAGTTCTAAGAGGAAAGTATATTGCAATCCAGGCCTATTTAAAGAAAGAAGAGCATTCACAAATGACTAGTCTAAAGACACAATTACAGAAATTGGAAAAAGAAGAACAAATGAGGCCCAAAGTCACCAGAAGGAGGTACATAATAAAGATCAGAGAAGAAATAAATAAAATTGAGAAGAATAAAACAATAGAAAAAATCAATAAAACCAAGAGCTGGTTCTTTGAAAAAATAAACAAAATAGATAAACCCCTAGCCAGACTCATTAAGAGAAAAAGAGAATCTACACACATAAACACAATTAGAAATGAGAAAGGAAAAATCACGACGGACCCCACAGAAATACAAAGAATCATAAGAGAATATTATGAGAATCTATATGCTAACAAGCTGGAAAACATAGAAGAAATGGACAACTTCTTAGAAAAATACAACCTTCCAAGACTGACCAAGCAAGAAACAGAAAAACTAAACAGACCAATCACCAGTGACGAAATCGAATTCGTAATCAAAAAACTACCCAAGAACAAAACCCCTTGGTCTGATGGATTCACCTCTGAATTCTACCAGACTTATAGAGAAGAAATAACACCGATTCTCCTTAAAGTATTCCATAAAATAGAAGAGGAGGGAATACTTCCAACTCATTCTATGAAGCCAGCATCACTCTAATACCAAAACATGGAAAAGACCTCACCAAAAAAGAAAATTACAGACCAATATCCCTGATGAACGTAGATGCAAAAATACTCAACAAAATATTAGCAAACTGAATTAAAAAGTACATCAAGAGGATCATACACCATGATCAAGTGGGATTCATCCCAGGGATGCAAGGATGGTACAACATTCGAAAATCCATCAACATCATCCACCACGTCAATAAAAAGAAGAACAAAAACCACATGATCATCTCCATAGATGCTTAAAAAGCATTTGACAAAATACAGCATCCATTCTTGATTAAAACTCTCAACCAAATGGGTATAGACGGCAAGTACCTCAACATCATAAAGGCTATATATGACAAACCCACAGCTAACATCATACTTAATGGCGAGACGCTGAAAGCTTTTCATCTAAGATCGGGAACAAGACAGGGATGCCCACTCTCCACTGTTATTCAACATAGTACTGGAGGTCCTAGCCACAGGAATCAGGCAAAACAAAGACATACAAGGCATCCAGATTGGTAAAGAAGAAGTCAAATTGTCACTATTTGCAGATGACATGATACTCTACATAAAAAACCCTAAAGATTCCATTCCAAAACTACTAGAACTAATATCTGAATTCAGCAAAGTTGCAGGATACAAAATTAACACACAGAAATCTGTTGCTTTCCTATACACTAATGATGAACTAACAGAAAGAGAAATCAGAAAAACAATTCCATTCACAATTGCATCAAAAAGAATAAAATACCTAGGAATAAACCTAACGAAGGAAGTGAAAGACCTGTACTCTGAAAACTACAAGACACTCCTAAGAGAAATGAAAGGGGACACTAACAAATGGAAATGCATCCCATGCTCTTGGCTAGGAAGAATAAATATTGTCAAAATGGCTATACTACCTAAAGCAATCTACAGATTCAATGCAATCCCTATCAAACTACCAACAGCTTTCTTCAATGAACTGGAACAAATAATTCTAAAATTCATATGGAACAACAAAAGACCCCGAATAGCCAAATCAATCATGAGAAGGAGGAATAAAACGGGGAATTACACTCCCTCACTTCAAGCTCTACTACAAAGCCACAGTTATCAAGACCATTTAGTATTGGCACAAAAACAGACCCACAGACCAGTGGAACAGAATAGAAAATCCAAACATTAACCCAAACATATACAGTCAATTAATATTTGATAAAAGTGCCTTGGATATACAATGGGGAGATGACAGCCTCTTCAGCAGCTGGTGTTGGAAAAACTGGACAGCTACATGTAAGAGAATGAAACTGGACTACTGTCTAGCCCCATACACAAAGGTAAACTCAAGGTGGATCAAAGACCTGAATGTAAGTCATGAAACCATAAAACTCTTAGAAAAAAACATAGGCAAAAATCTCTTGGACATAAACTGAGCAACTTCTTCATGAACATATCTCCCCAGGCAAGGGAAACAAAAGCAAAAATGAACAAGTGGGACTATATCAAGCTGAAAAGCTTCTGTACAACAAAGGACACCATCAGTAGAACAAAAAGACATCCTACAGTATGGGAGAATATATTCATAAAAAACGTATCTGATAAATGGTTGACATCCAAAATATATAAAGAACTCACGCACCTTAACAAACAAAAAGCAAATAATCCAATTAAGAAATGGGCAGAGGACATGAATAGACACTTCTCTAAAGAAAAATTCAGATGGTCAACAGGCACATGAAAAGATGCTCCACCTCACTAATCATCAGAGAAATGCAGATTAAAACCACAATGAGA
>JAVSCE010022704.1:0-171298 GCA_032199065.1 Smutsia gigantea | reverse complement strand
AATGTCCAGGTTGTTTACATTTAAAACAGACATTGGGTTTATTAGAGGATAAGGCTGCTCCAATTGCAATGCCGATGGCATGTGAAGCTGAGTCAATCCCTGAACAGAGTTTGATAAAGTCTGTAAGGGATTTTCCTCGGCGGTTCCCACGGAGTGCTGCTTGGCAAGCAGGATTAGCGTTTTCATATGCTAATTGGAGAACGAATGGGCTTTCACTTTCTTGGGGGCCGAAAATGCGCTCAGTGGCTTCAGTTAGGCGGCCCACAAAATCTGTATAGGATTCTTGTGTTCCCTGTCTGATTTTGGAAAGGGAGGAAGTGGAACTTTTAGTAGGGAGATTTTTCCAGGCTGCTAGAGCTGCTGCTTGTACCTGGGTTAAGATGGCTTGGCTAAATTGCTTCTGGTTTTCAGGATTAGCATAAGGCTCAGTACCTAAAAGTTTATTGATGTTCCAACGCTCAGCTCTTTTTTGAGCAGAGGGCATACTACTGATAAACGAACGGCAGCGATCATCATAATCAGTTTTCCAATGGAGATAGTCCCCTCTAGAAAGAACAGCCTTTACTAAGTGGAACCAGGTGGACGGAGTGGGGTGAAGGGATTCACAGATGGAATCTAAAAGCGATAGAGTGAAAGGAGCGGAAGGACCATATTGGGAGACTGCATGCTGCAATTCTTTAAGGTGTTTAAAACGCAGCGAACGAGGACGCCGTAAAACGAAAGGAGGGGGATGGCTTTCATTATCAGAGGAGGAATTATTTTTTGCGTCTTCCTCTGCTTCATTTTCGGAGGAAGAGGAGCGCAGGCGGAGAGAATGATTACTTTCACTATCAAATGGCGCGGCGGCAGCCGCGGTAGATGAGCCGTCGGCAGCGGCAGGGTTATCTGAGGAACGGGTGCAAACGGGAAAGACAAAGGGAGTTTTATGCTTAGGGGCTGAGAGTTTTTTATGAGGTTTAGGAGGGTAAGAAGGAACCGGATTGAAGTGTTGGGGAAGGTTAAGAGAGCTGACAGGCTGGGTAAGCGAGAGTTGAAGGCCTTGGAGTTCTTTAACGAGAGCGTTGCGCTCGGTCTGTAGTTGAATCATGTTTTTAAGGTCTTTTATGTCAGAAGTAAGTGCAGCCTGCGACTGAGAGATTAGGGAGCGAAGCTGTGGGTCTATGACAGGAGCACAGAGAGGTGGAGGTTGATGAAAATGGAGGGGGTAGGAGAGGTTGTGGCCACCATATGGAGGGGGGTGATTTGGGTTTGCAGGATGATGAGCGGGTGAGTCTCTTGGGGGGAGAGGCTCATCATTAGAACACATTGAGGCAGGAGGTTGTATGGGGAGCGCGGGATAAATGGACGCGGGTGGAGGATTCTCAGAGGGACGTTCAGAGGGGACAGGCGAAGGGGGAGAGGAGAGCGGAGGTGGGAGAGGAGAAGAAGATGGGGGAGGAGGGTCCTCAGGAGGGATGTCTACAACAGTGTGTCTAGAGGGCGCGCGAGACGGAGTAGGAGTGGTAGTAAGAAATTTAGTGGCGGAGACAACAGCTTGGGCTGCAGAGGGGTGAAAGTTTTTGGCATGAGAGAAAATGTCATTGATTAAGTTCCAGTAGGAAAAGGTCTGAATGGGGACTTTCTCAGGCCCAACAGCTTCATAATGTGCCTGAAGGCAAAGTCTAACACGGTCCCAACGTTTGGGGTCTACGATTCCTTCTTGGGGGAACCAAGGGCAGACTTTCTGGATATACTGAAAAAACTTCAAGAGATCCTGTTTTTTAACATATGCCCCTCTCTCTCGGAGGCACTGTTGAATATCTTTTAAGAACTGCGCCTCCTTAGACAGTTCCTGTCCCATTTTGAGTTAAGAGAACGTCCAAATGGACTTACCCGTTAGCCGTCCGCTTCGTCGTCACCGATCGGGCGGCTCTCAAGCTGATAGCCTGATGAATCCTGCGCAGCTGCGACTACTTTCTCTTCTAGGCTGGGGGGCTACGACCCTCGAGCCCCACGTTGGGCGCCAGTTGTCCTCGCCCGCGAGGACCTATTAAGACGTGGGAGACCTCGGGGGAGCCGCGACCACCTATGAAATGGGATGAGAGGAAAAACGACACGAAGAGCCTGCAAGGTTGTGTCAAGCTCTCATTTATTAGCAGAAAAGGCAGGGAATATATAGCATTTGAAGGGGCGTGGTAGGGAGTAGCTTCTTTTGGTTGGTTGCCCATTATGATAATGAGGTAGCTTACAAAGTCCAATCACACACCGAGTTGTGCACATGCTCAGTAGTCTTTGACGTAAGCAACGGACCTAGTTGAGGACTTAGCGGGAAGCTGTGGCGGGAAACTGGCCAAGAAGAAGTAAACAACAAGATGGAGTCTTTAAAACAAAATGGCGGGTGCTTTTCCACTGGCAAAGGTCAGGTACTTTTCCACTGCCTAACTTCCTTGTTTTTGTGGTTAGTATAGAAGATGGCTGAGCTCTCACAAGATGGTGTCACAGATGACAACGGCTCCTGACATGAGAGAAACTCAGAGTTGCAGTTGTATTTAAATGGAAACAAATTCTCAGCTGAACTAGAGGTGGAAGGGCTTGGCGCACAGCGGGCAGGGAGCTAAGTGTCTCTTCGCCCCGGTTCAGTCACCGTGCTCCTGAGCAGGGTGCTGTCCTGGTGAGGGGACGGCGTCCACAACTTCTGGTGCTCTTCTCCTTCCCGGGAAGAGGCCTAGTCCGGAATGATGAAATGAGGGCACACAGCTGCCGCGAAAACTTTGGAAAGCCCTCAGTACCATCCATGCGGATCGCCCCCAGGGAACCTTCACAGGCTGTGCTCAGATCTGCTCTCTTCCCAGGATGCTTTAAAACTGTTTCTCCAGATTGTGCCAATCAAATGTTCATCCAGTTTGCCAACCCACTGAAACCTTAAGTTTACTTGTGATTCTAAAGTGCGTCTGGGGTTGGGAGTCCCTGCTTTAAAAAGGCTAGAGTAGACTCGGGTGCTGGCGTCAGACCTGGGTCTGACCTCAGCCCCACCCTCTGTGGTGTGTCCTGGGCGCAGCTGCTCCCTCTCTCTCGGGGCTTCAGTTTCCACTTGTGTGTGATCGCAGGGGGCTTGCAAAGGTGGAGATGAGATCATTATCTCTCTGTGCAGATTCAGTGCGTTGACTGGCTCCCAGGCCGCTTAGTCTCTGCAACCCCTCTATTCTGCCATCATAGCAGGAAAGCGCAAAAGCTGATACAGAAATGAATGGGTGTGGCTGTGTTCCAATAAAACTTTATTTACAAAAACAGGCAGAGCCAGGGGTTTGCCTTTCTTCTTAGCTTTAGCCATTGCAAGCTAGGGTGGGATTTTTTTATTGATCAAATCTTTTAGAAATGGAAACAACCCCAGGAGGAGGAGAGTGCAATGCTTAGGGGGAGGGCTGGGGTTCACACCGCTAGGGACCCAGCCTCAGCTCTGCCACCTGTGCCCTGGTTTCTGTATCTGAAAACAGGCTACCAACAGGCCTCTCTCCCTGTTTTTGTGGGGGTTTTATGAGCGGCTGCATGTACAGCAATGAGGATGTTGTAATGGTCAGCTGTTTACAGGCACCCTGTGCTGCCCTCATGGCGCTTGCAGGTCAAGGGGGAGGTCAGAAAAGCAAAACCAAACATCCAGCAGGTCAAGTTACCAGACCCGGGGATCTGCGTCTTGAAGGGTGTTGACGGGGAGGGGCCATGTCAGATTAGGGACAATCTCTCCACTGAGGTGACTTCCAAGCTAAGACATGAATTCATGATCAAAGGTTTAGCTACATTTAGTCTTCCTGGTAGACCGAGCGTGGCCTTGTCAGCAGGTTGTAAGGAATGTCAAGTTTGTTTGGAGTGCAAAGTTGTTATCAGAATGTGATAGGATCAGCTTTACATTCTTAGAAGCCCTGTAAGCCTAATTAGAGGAGGTGATTCTAATGCTGTTAGCTGCCTTTCCTCGGAGTGCAGGCTGGGGAAGCGCTGGACACTGCTTGCAGCTCTGTGCCCTTCCTGGGATTGCGTGAATCCTTAGCGCGCAATTGCCTTCATTCCAGGGGTGATGCTAGAGGGTCAGGGAAATGGAGGGAAGCCCTGGGAGAGAGGAGCCACCCCCAGGCCCGTGAGGCAGCAGGAATCCAGAGGAAGGGCAAGCATGGCTGGAGAAGGCAGTGAGCTGCCGCCGCAGCAATTCACTGTGCCGACACTGCTCAGACATGTTCCTGCATCCCGAGCCTGCAGCAGGCTGGCCCCCGGCCTTGACGGCTCTCCCAGTGGAGCAGTGCTGACTCCCCTCAGTGCAGAGGAAAAGGAAAGGGCCAGTGAAGCTGCTCCTTGGGGATCTCTGGGCAGGGGTGCATGGGCTTTTTCCTGTTCTTTTGCATCCCCCTAGGACTCATTCAGGGAGCACCTGTGTCACCCACCCTCTAGGGTGCAGCGGGTACAGAGAAGGGAGAGGGTGGCCTGGTGGAGTGCTGTAGGGGACTTACTTGGAGAAAGGTGGGAAGATAGAAGGGTTTGGAGCAGAAAGAGCCATGACCTGGCGTGTTTTTTACTGGCTCACTCGGGTGCTGTGTAGGGACTGGATGGGGAGCAGTTGGGGCCACAGCGTCACCTCCCCCAGAGCAGGGAACTCTGCTGGCAGAACCTCTGTGCTTTCCTCCTGCGAGTGCTCACCGTGTCCTTTCCCTGTGTGTCTGCTGGGCTATCGGCCTCCAACTGATTCGCAGGAGCCCTTCGTGCACTCTGGATGTTTCATTACCCACCTGGAGATTTTTTCCTTCATGTGTTTTGCATGTAGTATTATGTCTTTTCACTTCAGGGTCTATGCTTTCTTTTCACTGTGCTCATACTGTTAGAAGCACTGTAGCTTTTGCCTGATGAGGGAGTTACTTTTTCTGTTAATCCTGCTTTTAGGAGCCTGTATCTGTTTTCTCAAAATGAACCTCAGGTATAAGGGCTTCTCACCCTCCCAAAGCTGGGGCTTTCTGAGGCCAAGGCCCCTTTCCTGATGTAACCCACCACCGCCTCCTCTAAGGCCTGTCGGGCCAGGAGGACAAGGTCCAAGGTGGGTGACTTGGCATCGGCAGGCCACTTTGGTTAAGACCTAGCCATAAGTCTGGGCACCGGGAATAGAGGGATGAAGATAACACCTCACTCACCCTGACAGGTGCTATAAAGATACTAAGAAAGGGTGTGGCGGGACTAGAGGTAACTGAAGTGAGACCTGGAGGATGGGAGGACCACGTGGGAACCTGTCGTGAGAGTCCAGGCAAGAGGCGACTGTGGACCTAGGGCAGCTGCAGTGGAGACAGAGGGAAGGGGGGGGTCAGGCAGTGTGTCAGATTCTGGTTTGAACAAGTCGCACCCTTTACTAAAGTGGAGAAGACCCGAAAGTTTGATGGGGTAAATCAGCCTCCATGTTCGAGGTAGGGAGGCAATGAGCCAAGCCCTGGGACCCTCTAGGGTTTAGTGGCAGAGCAGCTCTTGAGGGAGTATCACAAGAGCGTGGATGGTTGAGGTGACCATTGGCTTTGACAGCAAGGATGCAGCCAGAGGGGCTTGGTTCAGATGAGATACCAGGACGAGGCTCCAAGTAAAGGTGACGTTTGGGAGATGGGGCGGGACTGGTGCAGAGCTGGTGAGAGGGAGACAGTCCCTTCACCACGTCGAGGTGGCTCACTACAGACGCAGCCAGCCTGCCCTGGGCTTTTCTCCTCCAGGGTCTGTGGCTGGGTTCAACTAGGGTTGGTTACCATGGGGATGTGATGAAAAGGAGTTGGTGGCAGGGCACAGAGGGTGTGAGCACAAGAGTCATCCAGCCCCTCCCAACCAGTACACGCTGTGTGGACCTTCTGAAGTGTCAGCCCAAGGCAGCTCTGGCACCAATGGGGCACCCACTTTGGGTAACGAGGTAACAGCTGAAGGGGCTCCCAGGCTGGTGCCTAGTGCAGTCCCAGCCCGGTCTTGGTTCTGACCTCAGAATCTTGCTCCCTGTCTCGGGGGCAAGTGTCTGTCCCTATCACTCCTGGCCCTGCTGGGTACGCTTTAGAAGCATATCCAGGGGGTCATACTCCCAAGATTCTCAGCGGGGTAGGGGGGGGCTCGCAGAACCCTCCTGGACAGAAAGCACACGCCACATTGTCTGGTTCAACCTCACAGCCCCATGTTTTAGACGGTGATAACAGTTTAAGAGATTTTGCTTAGGGAAAGGCTAACCTAGTAATAAATTTCTTAAATAGATGGAATACGGGAAATACGCAGGTTCCAGGGACCATGAAAAGACTCATTTGAGGCAACTACATTCACAGATAGAATTGCAGGGTCTTCCCAGCATCTTTCAGCCTTTGTTTTTCTGCAAATACCACCCTGTCATCTGCCATCTTAGCCCAAAGGATGGGAACTGGCTCCAGACGGGCCCGGGCTTGCGTCCCGCTCTGTCACATGGGAGGTGTGTGATGTCGTACAAGTCCCCATAGCTCTGGGAGCCACCCTCAGTGCTAACGTACAGAGTGCTGCCCCTGCCACACAGCAAGCTCCCAGGAGATGTCACCGTCACCACTGTTTTCCAGGTCACGTTAACACCTGTGGCATTCTGACAGCAGAATGTCAAATTTCAAAGCACACTCATCTGGAAAGGAACCCTCTTCCTGTGACCGACTCACTGGGAAGAATACATGCCTTGCGCCAGCACTGGGCCTCCCTTCCCTTCCTCACACCTTTACGTTTGTTCCGCTGGCCTGGTCCCTGCCGCATTCACTTTTGTAATGCTGAGAGGATTCTCTTAACATTCCCTGTTGCTCTCCCGCTGACCATCAGCTAACTCGTGTCTGCGGGACAGGGAGGACCTGGCTGGGCTGGGATAGAGCAGTTACACGGGTGTGGTCCTGCGTGCTCTGCCAAGGGCAGGAGATGATAATGTTGGGTTTGCCGACCTGGGGTTTGCGCCACTGGTTTCCAAAGGCATTCTGGTTCCCTCCCCCTGGGGCCTTGGGTTTCCTGGCCGCAGTCTGCTCACCTGCTTTTCTGGCCCACTCCTCAGCCTTCCCTGGTTCAGGTCATTTCTCTGTATGTGGTTGAGGCCTTGCTGAGCAGTGCACATGGAACACCTCCCTGAACTCCCGTGTCCACCTCTTACTGAGCACCAGCCGTGTGGCCCCTGCCTGCGTGTGAGGTCTCATCGGGTATCTGGTTGTGGGCTCTGGGGTCAAACTGCATGTTCAAGACCAGCCTCTGCTCCTCACTTGCCATGGGACCTAGGGCAGGTGACCTACTGTCACTGCTTTAAGGTCTGCCCCTGTAAACCTGAGATGGTCATCACAGCACCTCCTTCACCAGGCTGGGCAAGATGAGAATTTGTGTAATTTTTAGCCTACACTTGATGGGCAGTGGCTTTCTTTAATCTATCCAAAATAATTACGTCACCAGGTGCCTTTAGGGGTCAGGAACTGTGGGGATCCAAGGAAGAACTGGACACGGTCCAGCCTCCAGGGCAGCCTGGGTGCTGCCAGTGCCAGGAGGACAGGGGTAGACTTGGATCCCCGCGGGCCCCATCCTGTGGCCTTATGCCCTAAGACATGCCTACAAGCAAGTTCCGCCTGGTGCAAGCAGGGAGCCACACCTGCTGAACGCGGCTCAAGGCCCAGCCCAGCAGCAGGCATGGCCCATGTGAAGCCACCTCTCAGCCTACCTATTGGCCAGCCCTCCACACCCAGTGTATCAGCGACACAGAAAGCACATCTCTCCCTGGGGCTGTTTTCACTGACGAGTAGTTGAGACCACTGGATCAGTGTCACCCAGGGGGCTCTTACCCCGACACGGATTTGCTTGGTGCCTTGATGGTAGCCAGCAGGGGAGAGAGACTGACCAGAAGAGAGAGTTTCTGGAAGGAAGGCCAAGTCTGCACCTCAGGAATGGAGGGACAGGTGGGCTGTCTCTCGGGTGACCATGAGGAGGCAGTTTCTCCCACTGCCTTCCAGTTGAGGGGCCGGGTTCCGGCCAGGTTGAGAGGCAGTGTCAGCCAAGGGGAGCTCCTGTCTCCTTGGGTGCAGGAAGGCCGGCATCTCGTGGGCTTGCACGAAGAAGCCTCTGCATCATGTCCCCCTCCTTCCCCCACTGCTGTGAACTGGCTCTCAGACCATCCCCACCAGGGCCCAGAAACGGCTCCAACCATTACCAGATCCGAAGGACAGGACATAGGACCTGGGAACGGTTTTCTGAGGCAGAATTTGAGCCCTGTTGGAGGTGCCACAGCCAAGGTCAGAAGCAGGTGAAGAGAGGGGACATGGACTGAGCCCCACCCTCAGCCTTGTTACACAAACCTGCCAGAGAAGATCCTGCACCAGCCTTCTCCCCTTTTTTCTTTGCTTTTAACAGTGTTTCTGAGATCTTGCTCACATACCATACACTGTATCCATTTAAAGTGTACAGAAATCCACAGCTTTCAGTGTATCCAGATATATGCAGCCATCACCACGGTTAGTACATTTGCATCTCTTCAAAAAGCAGCCCCCTACCTCCCCAGCAACCACAGCTTTACCTTCTGGCCCTGGAGAGTGCCGTGCTGCATGTTCCTACACATGGAATCATGGAATACTTTGGAGTCCGGCATCTCTCCCTCTGCGAGGTTTGCCCACATTGTAGCACACGTGGAGGAGTAACACTTAACCTCTCCTCTCCAAGGGTTTTCTGGCAGGTCCTGAGAATTGAACCGACATAAGCCAGATCAAAAGGAAAAAAGCGCACAGACTTCCGTAAGCATTCTCACAAGGAAATGACCCAACATGGCAAAGCCTACCTGCTTTTATATCAGGTTGAACAAAGAGGCAATTGTGGAAAATAAACTCTGTTATCTGGGGAGCCAAAGGAAGATAAGGCTTTAACAAGATCTGTTTGTACAGAAATCTCTTGGCCTCAACTTCTCGTCCTTGATGATAAGCATGTTACTTTCCTTCTGGCACAGGGAGGATGTTCACCTGGAAATTTCATCCTCTGCTTTTAAGAAGGGGGGTTAGAGTGTGTCCCTTGCATTTGCTGCTTTTCAAAAATGCCTTTAAAGCCAGATAGGATGAGGCAGAGCAGGTTTTCTGGGGGGTAGTCTATTCTGCCACCCACCATGTGTATCAGCCCTTGATTCCTTCTGGGGCTGAATAATAAATACTCCATTCTGTGGGTGACCACGTTATCGCTTCCACAACAGACATTTGGGTTGTGTACACCTTGGGGCTACTACGAATAATGATGCTTTCAACTTTCACAGACAGGTTTCCCTGGGAGCCTAAGTTTTTATTTTTCTAAGGTGTATGCCTAGCAGTGGATTTGCCAGGTCATGTGGTAACTATGTTTAATCATTTGAGGAACTGCCAGACTGTCTTCCAAAGTGGCCTCACAATTTAACATTCTGCCAGCAGTGTGGGAGGTCTGATGCTCTACACTCTACGCAGTGCTAATCTGTCCTTATCATAGTGGCCATCCTAGTGGGGGTGAAGTGGTATCTCACTGCAGTTTTCATTTGAATTTCCTGATAACTAATGATATTGAACATCTTTTCATGTGCTTATCATTGGAAAAATGGCTATTAAGTTCCCTTGTCCTTTTATACAATCCCATCCCGCTGACGTGTGAGGACCCAGTCTCAGGGAGCATTGGTGACCAGTCCAGGGAGCAGCTAAGATCTCTGTCCCCAGGGAAGGGGACAGGGTCACTATCTCCTGGGGGAACCAGAATGGATGAGAGGTGCTCAATCATGGTGAACGAGCAGAGATGTAAAAAGACTGCCTTTCTCAGCCAAGCCTTTTGAGATTGGTCAAGTTTGTCCTTTTTGTTAATATAGTTCTGAGTTTCTGCAAATACATGGAGTCATATAACTACCACCCAGATGCAGAGCAGCTCTCCCCCCAGAATCCCTAGTGCTCCTCTGTCCCTGTGGGTTTGCCTTTTACAAAAGGTCACGTGAATGGACTCTGGGTGTAGGCTTGGAGCCTGGCTTCTTCCATGTAGCATAAAGCCTTTGAGATTTATCCAACATGCCAAGGACATGCATTTTGAAGAAGAGTATATTCACCCGTGTTTGGGGTTGTCGGTGAACTTCTGATGATATATAAGTTTTTCAAATGTTTTAATATGCATTAAATCCATGTTTATAGATTTCTTTGCATAGGCCAAAGTAACCTAAAAATGAAGGTAAAGAAAAATCTTGACTGTCAAACGGGAGATAGTGGGTGAAAGCACAGAAGATGATAAAGGTGGAAATCTGGGAACATGACGTGTGCCGATCACTGCTGTGGGCAGGGTGACCTGGGTACCCGAGGAGCATCAAGGTCACCTAGGCCAGTGGCTCCACACGCCCCATTGTGGGCTGGCGCATGTCCCGGAGAGTGTGCTCTGCAAGTGAGAAAAATGTTACAAGCGCTCCTCTAATCTAAGTGTGTTTAAAATAATGCACTTCCTGAGATTGTATCATTTGTGTTAATAGCACTGAGTGCAAATGCAGGTGGGGGTCGGGTCGTGTCACTGTGTGCTATGCCCTCAGTCGGCAAATTCCACCACTTGACCTGGTGATGTTCCTGGTCCGTGGAGTGGGTCTAGCGATGGGGAAACCACTGTCCAGATCGGAATGGTGTTGGTCTGCTGACACTGAAAAGCAGCGTCTGTCACCACTGGGGAGGGGGTCTGTGTCTTCTCGTGGCCTTCCTGGCTGCTCTTCCTCCCCTCTGTACCCCACTGAGCCTTTCCCAGGGCTTGATTCAGACCCTGCACCCTGGGACTCTTCTGGTCAGAGCAACTATAAGCAAGAGACTGAGTCTTTATCTTCATTTCCCCAGATCCTAGCTTAGCATCTCACCCCAGGTGAGGAAAACAGTGATAATCTTACAGAAGCTTGATTTTTGCTAGAGGATGTCCATGCTTGTTCCCTGATATATTTTAAGGCTGGAACACCCCATTCTCTCACTAACATTTCTTTGCGCCGTCTCTAAACATCCTTGCCAAATACCTGTGTCTCTTCTACCTCTGTAGTTTTTTAGGGCCTCTAATGTAGCAAGAGTAGGCAGCCTATGGTCTCTTCAGAGAAGGTTCCTTCTGCTGCCTCCTAGCCCAAGGCCTCCAGGTCAACAGACATGGGGAGCTGAGGGTGTCTCCCCCCAGTGTCCTAATGTGTTTAACTGAAGGAACCCAGGTTTCCTGGCTCTGAATACAAAATCAAGCCCATTACTAGACACAGCTTTTAGAAATCCATTCTCATGGTAGACTCGGGGGAGCCCTTCCCTGCCATCCAGATCCCCTTTCTTATCTGCAAAATTGGGGCAGACATGGTCCCACATTGAAAAGTCAGGAGGGTCAGGGATATAGTTTACCTTGTTCATCATTCCCACTCTTACCTAGCCCACTTTATTAAAAGAATCAGGGAGATGGCTGCAGCAAGGGTTCAAGTGAGCCTTGGTTAAAAAAAATCAATCACACTAGTGCACATGGAACATTCTTCAGGACAGATCACATATGGCCACAAAACAAGTCCTTACTAAATTTAGGAAGATCAAATCATCTTTTTCAACCACAACAATATGAAACTGGTTCTAAGAGGGAAGTTAATAGCATTACAGGCCTACTTCAAGAAACAGACAAAAATCTCTATCTAACCGTATGCCTAAAGCAACTAGAAAAAGAAGACCAAACAAAGTCTAAAGTTAGTAGAAAAAAGGAAATAATAAAGATCAGAACAGAAATAATACAAAGGATCAATGATACTAAGAGCTGGTTTTTTGAAATGGTAAACAAAATTGATAAGCTTTCAGCTAGACTTATCAAGAAAAAAGAAAACTCAAAATCAGAAATGAAAGAGAAGTGATAAATGACACCACAGAAATACAAACATTAATAAGAGACATGCCAACAAATTGGACAACTTAGAAGAAATGGATATATTCCTAGAAACATGCAATCTTCCAAGACTGAACCAGGAAGAAATAAAAAATCTGAACCAATTACTAGTAGTGAAATTAAAGTAGTATTTTAAACAACTCCCAACAAACAGAAGTCCCATACCAGATGGCTTCATAGGAGAATTCTACGAAACATTTAGAGATTTAATAAACTATACCAAAAACAACAGAAGAGGAAGGAAAGCTTCCAAATTCATTCTATGAGGCCATCATCACGTTGATGCCAAAACCAGATAAAGACACTACAAAAAAACGAAATTATACACCAATATCCCTGATGAACATAGATGCAAAAATCAACAAAATATTAGAAAATCAAATTCAAAAATACATTAAAAGGATCATTCAAGACAAGCAAGTGGTTTTTATCCCAGGGATACAAGGATGGTTCAGTACCTGCAAATCAATCAGTGTGAAACACTACATTAACAAAAGGAAGGATATGGTCATATCCATATAGTCATCTCAATAGATACTGAAAAAGCATTTGATAAAATTTAGCATCCATTTATGATATGCATGCTCTATACCCACTTTGTTTTATCTCAACATGACAAACCCACAGCTCACATCATACTCAATGGCTTTTCCTCTAAGGTCAGGAACAAGACAATGATGCCCAGTCTCCCCAATTTTATTCAACGTAGTACTGGAAGTCCAATGAATTCAGTAACATCACAGGATACAAAATCAGTATAAAGAAATCAATCCCATTTATAGTTGCATCAAAAAGAATGAAATACCTAGGAATAAATTAAAACATTGATGAAAGAAATTAAAGACATCACAAAGAAATGGAAATATTCCATGCTCATGGATAGAAGAATTAATATTGTTAAAATGGCCCTACTGCCCAAAGCAATGTACAGATTCAATGCAATCCCTGTCAAAATACCAATGGCATTTTTCACTAACTAGAGCAAATAATCCTAAAGCTTGCATAGAGCCACAAAAGACCCTGAATATCCCAAGCAATCTTGAGAAAGAAGAACAAAGCTGGGGGTATCACAGTCCCTGATTTCAAACAATACTATAAAGCTACAGTAATCAAAGCAGTAAGGTACTGGCAAAAGAACAGATAACAGACCAAGAAGGGCCCGGAAATAAACCCACACCTATATTGTCAATTAATATATGACAAGGGAGGCTAGAATATGCAATGGGGGAAAGACAGTCTCTTAAATAGTGTTGGGGAAACTGGACAGCCACGTGCAAAAGAATGAAACTGGATCACTGGCTCACACCATACATAAAAATAAACTCAAAATGGATTAAAGCTCTAAATATAAGACTGAAAAGCATAAAGTTCCTAGAAGAAAACATAGACAGTAAACTCTTGATCGTCACATAAGCAGTTTTTTTCTGGATATGTCCCCCCAGGCAAGGGAAACAGAAGCAAAAATAATGAGACTACATCAAACTAAAAATCCACACAGCAAAGGACACCATCAACATAACAAAAGACAGCCTACCGTATGGGAGAATACATTTGCAAATGATATGATTCACTACAGGTCTAATATCCAAAATATATAGAGAACTCATACAATATACAGAGAACTCAACACCAGAGAAACCCAAATAATTTGATTTAAAAATGGGCAGGGTGTTCTGGGAAGGTGGCGGTGTGAGCAGGGTGGTGGAAATCTCCTCCCCAAACCATATATATTTATGAAAATACAACTATTCCTAAAAGAGAGACCAGAAGATACAGGACAGCACCCAGCCTGCATCTACACCTGAGAGGACTCGGCACCCCGTGAGGCGGGTAAGATACGGAGCCGCGACCCGGCGGGACCCGAGCCCTCCCCCACCCCAGCGCACCGGCGGGAGGAGAGGATTCAGAGCCGGGAGGGAGTGGAAGTGCACCCCGCGAAATAACCAGCCCTGGTGATCTGCACCAGGAACGCTGACACACATTGCGTGGTGTGTCGCGGAGATTGGAGAGACAGAGGGTGCAGGATCTGAGAGGGGAACGCACTGGGTCCTCGCAGCCAGCTCCCCGGGACAAAAGAAAAGCGCGTGCTTTTTTTTAGTGGTCTTAAAGAGACAGGGGCCCAACGGAAGAACAGGATTGTTCCAGCACACTCGGCCCAGCAGGCTGGGAGTCCTGGGGAATTTCGGACCCCTTGGCTGGCAACGGGAAAAAAGTAGCCCTACTGAGACTTCCCCAAAGAGATCAACAGCCTCCCATTCGTTCCCGCCCCGGCCAGAGCTACAAAAATGGGCAGGGGACCTGAACAGACATTCTTACAAAGAAGACTCACAGATGGCCAACAGACACATAAAAAGATGCTCAGTATCTATCACCAGCCATCAGGAAAATACAAACCAAAACCACACTGAGAAATCACCTCACACCAGTACCAACAAGACAAGAAGTAACAAGTGTTGGTGAGGAGGACAGGCGACCCTCTCACACTGCTGGTGGGTTGCAAACTGGTGCAGCCACCATGGAAGGCAGTATGGAGGTTTCTTAAAAAAACAAAAAATAGAAACACTATATGATCCAGCAGTTTCACTTCTGAGAATTTACCCAAAGAAAACAAAATCACTAATCTGAGAAGATACATGTACTGTTTATAATGGTCTCTCTCATCCAGCGCATCCTACACAGCAGCCAGTGTGGCCCAGCTGATTGTCATTTCTTGCTGTGGCCTTTAGGATCGAGCTGTCCCCACCCCTGGTATAGCTGGGCCACTCCGGTCTTGAGGACCGCCAGGCACAGGGGTTTGACAGACAGCACCTTGGTGACTTCTCACGATGCCCTAGGGTAAATCCTGCCTCCCAGGAAGGTGAAGTAGCTGGGCTATGTCTGCCTTCACATGTGCTGCTCTTAAACCTAGAGGGCCCTTCTCACTGTGAACCGTCCAGCTCACTGCTGCTCCTCCAGGAAGCCCTCCCTAACCACTATGGTGACCCAGTCTGGTGCCCTGTGCAGAACACCAAGCTTACCCCTCAGGAGCCTCCACCGTGCTCCTTTGTGGTCTGTTCCGGGGCTGCCCTGCCCACCCCCCAGCGGGCCGCAGGCTCCTCCCACCCGTATAAACCTCTGTGCCCCTCAATGCCCAGTGTGGTACCTGGCAACAGAACTCACATTTTTTTGAATGGTTACTTATCCGTGTAACATCAAAACAACCCATCTTTATTCTACCGTGGGAGCCAAGGCTTAAAGAGAACAAGGCATTTGCCTAAAGAAATGCAGCTAGTTAGTGGCTTTATGTGGGGCTAACTCCCAAGCCCTTACCACACAGCCCCATGAAGGCCATACGGTCACCATCCCCACACAACAGATGAGGGAATGAGGCTGCAAAACAGTGCAGCACACAGCCCGCTGATGGCAGGGCCAGGACAGGACACGGGCACTCTGCCTTGGAGGCCCTACCTTGACCCCCAACAGCCTTAGGCTGTCTCCCCATAAAGTCAGTGTCATTTGCTGAAAAACACGGGGTCCAGTGTTCTGGGCCCGCTGCCTTGTAACTCTCCCAAGAGTCACCGACCGCCGGGGCTGACAGGTTCTGGATGTTGCAGGCAGGGCTCGTCCTGGCCTTGCTCACCATGCCCAGTGGTGGCGGCAGCCACAGGCTTAGGGGCAGCCGGCTGGATGCTGGACCCACTGTGTGGAGGGAGGGGGTTGGTTCAAAAATGACATTTGTATCTAAGCCACCGGCATATTATCTCTGAACAAAGATTCCTTCCAGCACCTTCTACCAATCCTGTCAGAGACGTTCAGTGATAACGAGGCTTGGGTAACACGGGTGATTCAAAGAAGAAAAGGATGTGCTAGCTTCGGGCTGGTGGCCACATGGCATTCTGAAGGAAGACCGTGCGTGGCAAAGTGGCTGGACTGGCTGCAGAAATGCTTCTTTTCCTCCACGCACAGAAGGCAAAGCACACCCAGCTCCCAAAGGAGAAGGTAACAGTTGGGTGGATTTTTCATTTTACCTTACCAAGATGCCCTCCCAAACTCAAATGAGAGGCATGTCACTGAGCACAGAGGCTGTGTCCCTGAAAAGGTGTGAAAATCAGATCATTGGAAACAGCCACCCCCAAGAAGCTGGATGGAATTAGGCTATTTCACGGGACCCTGCAGGGACCCCTGACTCATCGGGACTGCGCTGGGCAGCCCGGACCCTCCTCCCCAAGCCTCAGGGCCCCGCTGCTCACAGGCTCCATCTTCCCTGAGTCTGGGGGGGGGGCTCGGGACTCACACCCCGAAAGCCCCTGGCCTGGAGCCTGAAGCCACAGGGACTCTCAGGACACAAGAATGAGCTTTAATTGTAGGTTCATTTTTTAAATAGCATTTTGTACCATAGGTAGTTTTTCTCATATCTTATTTATAGCTGTAATCTCACCATTAAGAGAGAATTGTTCAATTACCAAGTGTTACTGATTCTATTTCCTATTCACATCTCAGTCTGTGCTAGACGGAACGACGACCCCCAACATGTCCACCCCCCAACTGCCCTGAAACTGACTAGGTCCTCTTACATGGCAGAGGGGACTCTGCAGCTGTGACAGCTGAGGGTGACAGTGAGCCAAGGGTGTGGGCGGCCTGTAGAAGCTGGGAAAGCCCAGGAGATATTTTCTCCCATGGAGCCTCCAGCTGGGCCCACACCTTGGCTTTAGCTCCACTTTGCATTTACCGCCGCCCAGACTATGCTGTGTTGTTAGAGCGGTCAGGAGAAGTAAGAGTTCACCGCCTCCTGCTCACAGCCACAGCCCTGCTGCCCAGCGCTGCCTGCCCTGACCTGCACCCAGGCCGCCCCTCTCCGGCACTCCCTGCCATCCTGCAAGCAGCGGCCTCGGGCTGGCCTCTCAGGGAGGCCAAGGCTTCACGGGTGCCCTAAATCTCTCACGGATAAGACTGGCTCTCCTGTGGACTCTGTCCACTGGGCCTAGAGAATTTGGGTTGCTCGCAGTTGTATCCCCAGGGCCGAGAACAGGGCTTGGTCCACAGGGTGCTCAAGAAAGACTCATGGAAGTGAATGAATGAACCGGCATGCCCGTAGGCTCTTCTGTACGTGGCAGGCATGCTGTCCCTACTTGCTTTATCCCACGTTCTGATCCTAGTAGCGCCTTTCCCGGTGCATTTCTGCCGCCGCCATCTGCAACTGCCCTGCTGTCCTGGCGTGGAGATGCCCCACAGCCTTCATGCAGCCCCGAGATGGGCGTCCTTCGGAGATGGTGGCATCCATCCCAATTATTCCACAAGAAACCCCTCTTTTTTTTTTTGCTATGCATCTTTTATGACTTTAAATGCAGTGTTCTGCAAAGTACCTTCTTTTCTTTGAAAGGTGTCTTTGCTAGAAGATCAATGAATGGCCTTAAGGTCAGGTCTAGAGTTAGTGGCTCCACAAGCCAGCCTGACCCACAGCCATGCTTGGGTGCTTTAGAAAAAGAAAATTTCCCTAATAGGGGTTCCCCATTTCTCCACACTGCACTGGCCAGTCAGAGCTGGGGGTCCAAGTCCCCCGTGACCACTCCTGCCATCCCCCCCAAGCTCCTCGCCCTGCCTGTGGTCACTTCTAGCTGGAACCCCTGGCTTAATGAGTTTCTCCCCTGCTCTGTCTCACAGTGACATCACCCCTCCTGGAGAGCCACTGAACAAGAACAGCCAGCCCAGAGCGGCTCCCCGCTTCCCCAAGCTGTCCCGAGGTTACCCCAGGGAGACGCGCAACGTGGAGCCCCAGAGTGGTGACCTCTGACCTCAACAGGATCCTAGACTCAGGCCCTACGTGCTGCGCCAGCTGCCTTCACCCTGGCCACTCTGCATCTGACCTGGTGAACCCTGGTGGGCACACCCTTCCTGCTGGTCACGTGACACACCAATTAAACTGGTCAGCCTCGGAGGGCAAGGCGGCTCCTCCCTGGACAGACTCGGACACTGCTCCCCAAGGGTCTGCCCAGGCCAGCGCCAGGTGGGCTCAGAGCCCCCCAGCCGAGCGGCACAACTCTGATGTTTCATTTGGTCATAAGGGCCATTCAGAAACAACTGCTTCACCCTTTCCCTGTGGGACTTAAATGTAACAGTCATTCTAATATAATTGCCTGCTTCAGCCCATGCACATGTGAGCTTGGGGGAGGGGGTCTTGTTCCTCTCTGTTCTACTCTCCGCTGGTGGCCATTAGACACCCTAGTATCCCACCGTGGCCAGCAGTGGCCGACGTGGCATCACTGCTCCAGGAAACATGCCAGTGGCCTCCTTGCAGAGGCACCATCGTGACGCTGAACTGTGGGTCTCAGAGCACGTCCCCCACCTCCCCCTGGCTGGCTTCCGGAAGGATCAGCTCATGGAGGAAACCTGAGGCTCCCGAGGACCATGGGCACCTTGTCAGGCTTGGGCCCACATGGGAGCCCCGGACTGTCCAGGAATCCGGGGACTACTGCAGAAGGTTCTGGAGGCACTCAGGCTTTCTGAGCCAGCTCCAGAGCTCCGTGGAGCTCTCTGTGAACTTGGGCAGGATCCATTCTGAACAGGTCCTGACTGTCCCCTAAAGACACATTCACGATGCACCCTCTGGCCCCCACATGCTTCAGCCCATGCACATGCGGGCTTGGGGGAGGGGGTCTTGTTCCTCTCTGTTCTACAGCAGCCACCCCAGGTTCCCACCTCAGATCGCCTTGCAAAACCAGAGCCATTCGGCCAGTTTCAACATCCAGAATCATGGATTTGTCTCCACCCCGGGCAGAGCCGTCCTCAGCTGCTGACTACAGTCATGAGGGCTCACGTTTTCTGGGGAGAATATTAAACTAGATAGAAGTGCGTAAAGCAGACCATGTGAGAGCCAGTTTGACCTATGGGTGAAAGACGGCCAGTGGGGGACTGTGTGCTGCTTGGACCTGTTTCACCTCACTGGCTTGAAATGTGGTGAGCAACCCGGAAGAGCACGGAGCATTTCCTAGATAGTGGACGCTCTGGGAAGAAGCCCCTGAAGGTTTATGCTGTCTGTTCCCCCAGCAACCAGAAGGAAACTTACTCCGAGCACTTAAGTGAAACTGCGATCATTTACACACAGTCCTTCAGAGAAGCAGAGGAGGCCTGAACCACTGAGGGGACGATGGGCCAGGCGAGCCACCCCCAGGGGAGCAGGCATGCTGTCAGCTCAGGGCTGTGGAGGGCCTGAGAGACGCCGTGTCCTAGAAGCACCATGGCTTCTCTCTTGTTGCCACAGTATCTGCCACACATGCTCTTTGTCTGCATGCCAAGCCCCACGGTACAACTGGGCTGCTTTGAACACAGAGTCCGCCGAGACGAAATGATCAGGGACGTCTAGACACCCAGGCTCCCCAGCTCCTGCCTCCTGAGTTTGGTTTACTCCACATCCGTCATTCTGAAGTCAGTCCCTGATGCCGGCTGCCAGCCAGGCCCAGCACTGCCCGTCTGACCATGGAGCCTGCGCCCCCGACTCGTTCTGTTTGTGTTAGACACTGAATGGAACACCCATCTCCGGGATCCCCCAGGACTGAGCTCCTGAGTGTGGATCTGACCTCGCCTTCTCCAGACACCCCACCAGGAACCTGCTTTCACGTTCTGCACATAGAGTTAAAACAAAGGGGAAAAAAGGTGCCCAGGGCTACATGGACAGATGCTAAGCCATGGGGAGCAGTAAGGGCATGCCCCTAGAGACCACCTGGGAGCCTTCTGGCTTGCCTGTCTGACCCTGTGGAAACCCTGGAATCGTGTGCATGTCGACAGACAGATGAGCTCAGATACGCACGTGACATGCACAATACAGCAGTTCCCCGAAGCTTTAACTTTGGAATCACATGGAATGTCCTGCAATGATTTAGTCCACCTAGCTGCTCAGAATACTCCTGCCCTGCTGTCCAGCGCGGGGGATGCTCCTCGAGACAGCGCACCTCTGGTTGCCTGAGAAAGAGAATCCAACACCGTGGCCCAGGCTGAGCGTGGTGCACAGAACGCCACCCCGGGGATGTCATTGCGCCCTTCCGCCGGATCCAGTTCAGAGAACTGACTGTCCTCCCTCCAAAACATTCACTCAGCCCCTCGCAACCCATTGGAGGGAAAGCCAGCCCTGCAGAAGAAACCAGTTCAAGTTGCTCCTGCCTCCTGACCCCACAAGAAGCTTCTGTGGGGACTCCTAAGTGGGCACTGAGAAAGGAAGCCCTCCCTGTGCAGAGAGAGACCAAACAGGCCTGCCTCAGTCCTCAAGGGCCACACCCGGGAGGATGGTCCATTCGGGGCCTTCTCCGCGAAGACAGCTGCCTCTTTCTTGACTGCTTTAGCAGGGATGGGCCAGTCCCATCATCGGCACAGGCCGTCTCTGCCCTCATCTCGTTTCTTCCTTCTTTGCCCCCAAAGCAAACAAAACCCAGGAAGGGTAGGGCTGAGCAGAGATGTCTCTCCTTAAAAGAGCCAAGTTCGTGGGAAGGGAGGTCCCAGGCTGCTGTAAGCCTAGCCCAGAAGCAACCGCTGCCCCAGGAGCGGGCCTTCTCAGCCGCTGCCCCGCCAGTCAGCCTGAAAGTCGGGTTTAGTCCGCCGGCTCCTGAGAATCAGCCCCAGGCCCGCGCTGCTCCCACCCTGGCTGGCCGTCGCAGCGCAGCGCGGTGCTCAGAACAGCCCTGCCTCACTCTGCAGCCGGGCGCTCCACCCACCGGCACCCGCAGAGACATGACACCATCTGAGAAGGCCTAGCAAGAGGCGCAAACAGAGACAGAGAGGAAGATGGGCAAGGGTTTGTGGACAAGGTCTAACTGCAGCTCTCCAGCTCAGAGGTTATCACAATGGCTGGAATTTCACAACAGTGGCAAGTTGTGCCTTAAAAGACAGAAGGAGTCAAAGCTGTTACATCCACAGGATTGATAACCCAACTGTAGCTGATGCTGAGAGGCGACAGGCCTGGAGGCAGAAAATCGATGCCCAAGGTCAGGAGACAGCAAGGCCCGCGTCCCTGCCCGCCCATCAGGAGCAGCACCGCTGAGTCCCCAGCACCCAGGACCAGGGCTCCGTGGCCACCCGAGGCCCAGCTCACAGCTCCAGGCCTCGGCCTCCCCCAGAGACACCAGCTCACCCCTCGCGTGGAGGCCAGGCCCTGTTCTCCGGGACCCCAGCAGGCACCCTCCTGACCCCTCGCTGCCAGGACCCTTCCTTCACTGCCCAGCTGGCTCGCCTGGACAAGCCCCAGCCCCGCACCCGGTGACGCACTCCACTCCCGAGGTGGCGCCTGGCCCAGGACCTGCCTGAGGAGGACCTGCCAAGGGCCGCCGGCCGCTGCCCAGGGATGCCAGACTGGCCAAGGGCCGCCCGAGGCAGGGCGCCCATCAGGCGCAAGTCTCAGCCCCAGAGGCACTCGCCGGTGGTGCCTCCTCGCGTCTCCCTGGGGACAGTGCCGCACACGCCGGGGCCTCTCCCTGGCCTGCGGGCAGCCGTTTGCTCACGAGCAAGGTCTTTTGACAACGATCATTTTCCAAAATATTGTGCATTGTTTTATTAAAGCTAGCATTAAATGTTTGCTGTTCAGACTGGTTTCTGTGCTAATTTTGCACAACCGTAGCACTGTATATTTTATCTAACATTTCTGTGCCAAAAAGTTCATTTTCGTGTAACATGTGGTCTTGACTACATTTCTAAAATAAACTTCAGCTCCTGGATCAACAGGAATGCGGGTGGAGCGCCGGCAGGCTCCCTGCTCTGAGCACCCGCCCCGGAGCCGCTCCTGAGGCTCACCGGTCAGCCTGCACTGCGATCGTCCCTCCCCCCCAGCCAGAGCGTACCAGACCTGACGGGCGACTCTGCCGTGTGTCAGGGGGCCCTGGCTTTTGTCTCCAAGTCGTAACGCATCAAATGGACTTTCTTTAGACAAGTAAAAAAACATCCGATTTCTCTAAAAGCTGGCTGAGCCGAGAGCACAGAGGAGCCTGGGAGGGCATGCTGGACACTGAGCGGCCTGGGGCCCAGCTCAGTTCTCCCCACACGTGAACGTTTGCCCGTCACCCTTGGAGGGCCTCCAGCAGACCTGCCCAGGCTGCAGCCTCTTGTTCGGTAGGAGAGGCCCCTCGTTCACTTGACGATCCTTCCCCGTCAACATGGGCCATGCCGGGGCTGCCCTTGCAGAATCTGGGACTGAGGCCATGGAAGGGGACAAAATGGCCAGCTGTACATTTGCAGCCACTCCACTTAAGAGCCCGGACCACATCATTCCCAGGGACAAGGGGATGGTGGAGCTAATTAGGATGTTTTTATTATCCAGGATTCCTCCTAAAAAGAACGTCTTTACCTCTGCAGCCTTTGCTTCACCATCCCTGGCAGAGCCATTTCGTAGAACACTTTGCTTCGCCGCAGATTGAATGCAGGGGCCAAGGTACCCCCAGCATGGGGGTCTCGGCCTCGCCGGAGTCCCCCACTCTGGGTCCCAGTGAGCTGCCTGTCAGGAGGTAAAAAAGGCAACATTTCTAGAGTCTAGTCTACTGTCTGTCTGTAAACGAGGCCTGGAAGGCTGCAGATTCCCTCTGAAACATGTAGTGTTATCTTAACTAACCTCTTATGTTAAGGTTTACACAATAGAATTTTTAAACAAATGTGTTTAATTTTCTAAAATCTCTTGTATTAAAATTTTCTTTTGGAATAAGCTGTGGTAATTTTGTTACAACCTGGTTGAGAAACACCTCTTTACAATGACAAAATAAAAATGGCAACATTTTATAAATTAGACATTCAGTCCATGGGCTTTGTCTCGGTTCTTTTTGAGTACTTGGGGATGAGGTGAACTTTCAGTATACATGTTGGAAAAACTTCCAGAAAGGCCATTCACCATTTCACACGATACCCTGAACAACAGGGTTTCATTGGGCTGACAATTTTATTTGGCTTGAAATGGAATAAAATCCCCACTTTTGAGTTACTAGGCAGATCTGTGTACACTGGAGATGTGAAATCCAAGTTCCATACAGGAAAAAAAATAGCAACCCTCATTACAGATTCCTACTCATTCACTGAGAAATAGTTATTGGGCACCTACTATTCACACCAGGCGTCATGCTAGGCGCCTGGTACACAGTAGTAAACAAGACAGCAGAAGCCACTGCCATCAAGGACTTACGTTCCAGGTGAGACAGATGGACAATAAAGAGATTTTTTAAAATAAGTCATCCATCTAGATAATTACAGACCGCAGTAAGTGTCACAAAGGAACAAGCAGGGCTTGGAGAAAGATGAACGGGGCCCGGGAGCTCCGTTAAACAGTCCGGGCCAGGGTGTCTGGCCCTCAGCTCTGCTGACGTTTGGGGCTGGGTCGTTCTGTGCCCGGTAGATGTTTGCAGCATCCGGGGCCTCCACCCACTAGGTGCCAGCAGAACACTGAACAGTTGTGACAACCAGAGATTTCTTCAGACCTGATCACATGTCCCCTCAGGGATGGTCCCTGGTTGAGAGCTGCAGGGCTAGGCTAAGGGGTTCCCTTGGCAGAGGTGACATTTAAGCTGTGACCTGAAGGATGAGAAAAATGTTATACCATCCCCCCACTAAAAAAAAAAATTCACATTGGCTTAAAAGTCCTTATCACAGAGCAGGGTACTTGCCCTTTTTAATCTAAGTGTGGTAACTGAGTAGAAAAGGCTCTCAGGATGGTTAAGAGCCCAGGCATGAGGCTGGCATGTGAGACTCATGCCCGCACACCCCAGGCACATTGTGACCAGGGCCTCTCTCCGGGCGGCAGTGCAGCCCCTGAGCCCAGTGCTGGGGGAAGGCCACTGCTGAGCTGACGAGACGGGGCAAGGAGTAGGAGACACTGGGTCCGAGGGCACCTAGGGGGACGGCACTCTGCAGCCCGCACTCTGCTCCCCGCTTAGGCCAACCCAATGAAGTACGTGCCTTATTCCGCACTTGGACATATGAGCGAACAGCACAGACTGAGCGCTGGCCCGAGGCCCCCAGCTCCGAGGTAGAGAAGCATCTGGGGTCCTGTCTCTGTTGTGCCCGCAGCCTGGGTTGTCTTGGCCACACTCAAATCTGTCCCAGTGTCTCCCGCTCACTTCCAATATGTACTGAAAAAACTCCGATATCCTCAACCTCGCCTCGGAAGTCTCAGCTTCCCGGCCATTCCAGGCACAGCATTCCCCTGAGCTCCCCCAGGCAGGAGCTGGGGTTGTGTTGCTTTTGTTCTCCCTCAATCCACATTCTTTGTTCTCAGGTTCCCTATTTCAAACCACGCTGCCTCCACAAAACCATCAGTTCCCTTGAAACTCATGCCGCCTACCTGTAACGCCTCTACATCTAGACGTGGCCTCACTGACTGGCCTCTGAGCCGCTTCTCCTCACTGCTGACTGGCACCCAGCTCTCTGGCCGCTTCCCACCCGCTCCAGCTGCCCCCCTGCGGCTCACCTCTGAGCCTCCCCGCCCCCAGCCCTGGGACGTTTCTCCTGGGCCACATGCACCTCTTCTGGACAAGCGCAGCTGCCGTGACTGTGCCGTCTCGAGCCTTGACTTCGGATTTTCTGCTCTGACCCACTTCTGCCCGCCCAGCACACACTTTAGTGCCCTCAGAGCAACACCTCTAAAAATTTTTCAAGGCCTGCGATCTGTCATTTTTTAGACCCCATCCTCTTCACACATTCTTGGCAAGCGCCCCCCTGCCCAGCACTGGTTCCACAGAACGTGGCAGTCCTTGCTCCCTTCCAGACATCAGTCCTCTTGCCTGTCTTACTTGTTTGGCAAGAACCCAGCCCTAGTCAAGCCCAGTTATGAAGAAGCTGGTCTAAAGCTGGTACTGGTATAACTTTGTTTCATACGTCTATCTTTTTTTTTTTCAAATAATTTAAGAGACTAATGCATTTAAAAGAATTATTAGTTTGTCTAAGTCTCTCAGTTTTCCTAGGTGTGTAATCATATTATCAGGGAAAAAAAGGATAGTCTCTCTCTTGTTTTCCAATTTGCCAAATTCTATTGGTAATTTTAATAGAAATTATTTTCATGTACCATGTAGGTAGGATAATATTTGCTGTTAGTTTTTGGTAAATAGCTTTGACATAAGTTGTTTTAATCTATTAGTATATTCTCACAGTTTTTATTAGAAATAAGATTAATTTTATCAAATGCATTTTTAGCATCTATTGACATGATCATATGGTCATTCTCCATTATTTAAATCATGGATTTTATTGTACATTTTCCTGATATTGGATCACATCAATAAAGGTATCTGGTCCTGGTGTGTCAGAGGAAAAAAAAAAAGAATTATTAGTGTTTAGGGGCATGCAATGTATAAAGGTACAATTTTGTAACAACAAAAGGGAGCGGGGACAGAGCTGTAGAGGGGTTTTTGTATGTTACTGAAGTTAAGCTAGTACCAGTTCAAATTACAGTGTTACACTTTTAGGATATTAAATGTAACCATGAAGAAAATAGCTATAGAAAATACCCAAAAGGAAATGGGAAAGGAATTTAAACATTTCACTACCAAAAAAAACAACTAAACATAAAACAAGGCAGGAATGCAACACATAGGAGGAAGAAGCTGTAAGGCGTACAGAAAACAAATAACAAATGACAAAAGTCCCTCCTTACCAGTAATTACCTTAAACATAAATGGATGAAACTCTCCAGTCAAAATAGAGATTGGCAGAATGAACAAAAACACATGATCCAACTATATGCTGCTACAAGACAATCACTTGACAGCCAAAGATATGCAAAAAGTATCCCATGCTAATAGTAGCCAAAGGATAGCAAGAGTGGCTGGCTATACTAGCATCAGACAAAATAGACTTTAAATTAAAAAGTTACAAGGAACAAAGACATTATATATTAATAAAAGGTTCAATACAGCAAGATTTAACAATTATAAATACTTATGTACCTAATGATAGACTGTGGAAATATAGGAACCAGAACTGAAAAACAGTTCTACAATAGCTAATGACTTCAATACCCCCTCTCAATAATGATACAGAAGATATTAGAGAAACAGAGGACTTAAACACCACAATAAAACACCACAGAACACGTTACCTGACAGCACCAGCATACACATGCTCCCCAAGTGCAAGAAGGACATTCCCCAGGATAGACCACATGTTAGGCCATAAGTCTTGACAAATTTTTAAAACAAATATCATATAAAATTACCTTTCCTGACCACACAGGATGAAGTTAGAAATTAGTAATTGAAAACTGGAAAACTCACAAATTTGTGGAAATTTAATGTACTCTTAAACAACCAGTGGATCAAAGAAGAAATCACAAGGGAAATTAGAAAATACTTTCAGATGAATGAAAATGAAACCATATACATATAAAATTTATGGAACATAGCAGAAGCAGTCTACAGGAAAAACTGATACCTATAAATGCTTACATTAAAAAAATTACAAAGCTCTAAAATCAACCACCTGATTTTACATCTTAAGGAGCTAGGAAAAGAACAAACTAAATAAACCCAAAGTTAGAAGGAATAGATTAGATCAGATATAAACAAAAGAGAATAGAAAAGCAAGAGAAATTTAATGAAACCAAAAGTTGGTGCTTTGGAAAGATTGAAAGAATTAAGCTAGATGGATTAAAAAATGAGAAAAAAATGAAATTACTAAAATCAGAAATGAAAAATGGGAATATTATTCTACAGAAATAAAGATAAGATCACTATGAACAACTGTATGCCAACAAGTTGTATAACCTAGATAAAATGTACAAATTCCTAGAAACACAAAACCTGACTGAATCAAAGATAATCTTTGACCTATAACTAGTAAGGAGATTGAATTGGTACTCAAAACCCCTCTCACAAAGGAAAGACCTGCACCTGATGGCTTCACTGGTGAATTCTGCCAAACATTTACAGAACCAGTACTAAGTCTTCTCTTACTTTTTCCAAATTTGAAAAGGAGGGAATACTTCCTAACTCATTCTACGAGGCCAGCATGGCCCTGATACAAAGCCAGACAGACACTACAAGAAAACTATAGAACCATATCCCTGATGAACAGACAAAAATTATCAACAAAATACTAGCAAATGATTCATCAGCATATTAAAAGGATTATATACCATGTGGGACTTATTCCTGAAATGTAAGAATGATTCAACATATGAAAATCAATGTAATATGCCATATCAACAGAATGAAGATTAAAAAAAAAATTGATCATTTCAATAGATGCAGAAAAAGCATTTGATAAAGTCAACACTTTTTCATGATAAAAATACTCAACAAACTAGGAATAGAAGAAAATTACCTCACATAATAAAAACCCCCAAAATTCCCCATAAAAAAGCTGTTAGTAAATTATTTCAGCAAAGCAGGAAAACAAGTCAATGCACAAAAATCAGTTGCATTTCTATACTAACAATGGACAATCTGAAGGAGAAATTATGAAAACAATTCCAGTTACAAAAGCATCAATAATAAAATGCTTACAAATTAACCAAAGAGGTAAAAGACTTATGCAATGAAAACTACAAAAAACAGAAAGACATACCATATCCATGAATTATAAGATTTGGTATTTTTAAGATATTAATACTACTCAAAGCAATTTACCTATTCAATGCCATCTCTGTCAAAATCCTAATGACCTTTTTTTTGCAGACATAGAAAAAGCCCATCCTAAAACTCATGTGGAATTTCAGGGGAACTGAGTAGCTAAAGCAACCTTGAAAAAGAAAAACAGAAGTCACACTTCTCATACCTCCTGATTTCAAATTTTACTACAAAGGTACAGTCACCAAAACAGTGTGGAACTGGCATAAAGACAGACATACAGACAAATGGAATAGGCTGAAGAACCAGTTGTGAAACCTCACATATATGATCACATGATTTTTGACAAGGGTGCCAAGACCATTCAATGGGCAAAAGATGGTCTTTTCAACAAATGGTGCTGAACTGGCTATCCACATGCAAGGGAATGAAGTTGAACCCTTACATAACACCATGTACAAACATTAACTCGAAATAGATCAAAGGCATAAATGTAAGTCCTAAACCTATAAAACTCTTAGAAGAAAATAGGGCAAAACCATGACACCTGGATTTGGCAATGATTTCTTGGATATGACACCAAAGGCACAGGCAACAAATCCAAAATAGACAAATTGGATTTACGAAAATTTTAAAAATTATATGCACCAAAGATGACATAGAGTATAAACAGCAACCCATAGAATGGAGGGAAATATTTGCAGATCATATTCTGATAAAGGGTTAATATCCAGAAAATAAAAAAAACTAGAATTCAACAGCAAAAGACAACTCAATTCAAAAATGGGCAAAGAACTTGAACAGACATTTCTCCCAAGCATATAGACAAAATGGTCAATAAATGTGACATCAAAAATAGAAAAAAATATATATTACTTACTAATCTTATCTGTATGTATGTGTGTATATACACACATATAGACTACGTGTATGCTATATGTGTGTATATATACACATATATATATTTCATATTATATATATAGGCTCATATATGGCCTAAGCTCCCAGCAAAGCATTCAGCAGAAAAACTTGCCAGATATAAGCTGCGAGAGCCAGTGATACAGAAAAAGGACTCTTTCCAGGAGAGCTCACTTTTTATCTCCCAGCTGAGGTTTAAGCTTGTAACTGCCCCACTGCCTAACAAGAGGCACCTGCTTATAATATCAATAGAACCTTTCTTTATAGAGATGCTTGGAAATAAAGAAAGCTTCCTGGTGAACTCTGACATAGGAGCATTTTCCACAGATATCCTCTTTAATGCCTACCTCTTAAATTTAACTACTTTTAGGCATGTGTGGTCATAAATTTAAGTGAACTTCCTGCTCTGAGAACAGCCCCCATAGCCACCCTGTAAAGTGGGGGGCAGGAAAGGCCTCACGTCCTCACTGGAGGGGGTTGGGCCCTGAGGCGTCTCTTAAACGCACATGTGGGTTAACTGGGAGTTAGGTCTTGCTGTGCGTTAACCGGGGCCTTTGTGCGCCCTGACCAACGACACACCCCCTGGGCCTGCATTCTTGCCGTGTTCCGCATGGGCAGGCAGAGGCCCGAGGACCGTCACGTCCAGACGCCCGAGCTGCAAATGATGGTCATTCCTGTGTACTGAGCACCCGCTGTGTGCCAGGCACTGGGCTGAGCCCCTCAAGTGCTTCGTCTCCTGTGAGGCCCAGAGCTGTTGAACCGTGACCAAGGCCGCACAGCACAGCCGAAAGTGGGAGCACAATGTGCTCAGGAGCGGGAAGGAGGAGGGGTTGTGGGTCCGAGCCTCACCTTTCCCAACACTCTCCTTGAGGTACTGGGTAGGCATGTGGAACTCAGCCTTTTGCCAGGAGAAAAAAACATGGAACTCATGCTCAGTTCACATTATTCTGTGAATGTCCTGACTTCTCCATTACCCATCTCCTGTCCTGCTTCCTCCCCTTTGCTTTTTTCCAAGCATGGCGCCTGGCACTCGTGTTGTCTGTATGCAGTCACAGAGTGCTGGGAAAGGACGGTGATGCAGCCCGTGCAAGTCCTGTTTGCACAGGTTTCTGAGTGTGTAAGTCCCGGAGTGGCCTGACAAACTGTCACCCCAGGACACTAGCTGGGCCTGAGGTCCAGAGATGCCACCTTCTGTGTCAGGCACTGTCACAAGTGTGAGAACAGGACCACCAGAGGCCACCAGCCCCAGGGTCCACTCCTGGCCCTGTGGAGAGGCGCCTCTCTGACAGTGCCTTGTAGGATCTCACGCCGTCTGTCCTGCCAGCATCTGGCCCTCTGCTCCGGTCTCCCGTGACCAGTGCTCAAAAGTGCCCCCTTCTCATCTCCGTACCCCCCGGGGTCTTGAGCACGCACTGCCTGCACTCAGAAGGCTTGTCAAAACCCAGACGGCTGCCGCACCCCCACCGCTTCTGATCCTGGAGGGCTGGGTGAGGCCTGAGAATGCGCACTGCTGACCAGCCCCGGGCACGGCCCCTTCTGCAGATCTGGGGACCACAGCGGACAACCCGGGCAGCAGAGGAATCAGGCACGGTGCTCTCTGGACAGCTGTGGGATTCCGGGCCAGCGCTGAGCCCTTCGCATGAATAGCCCATCCACTCCTCAGCACAGCCCCATAAGGCAGGCGCTGTGAGGGTCCGCACCTCACAGAGTAGCACACCGAGGCACAGGGAAATTAAATATACGGTTAAGTGGCACTGTTGCAGAGTCAAAGACTGTTTGCATCAAGGACTTGGACTTTCCAGACCAGTGGAGAGTGGGGCCCGTGGGTGAAGGGAGTTTATGACTCCTTCTTTCTCCTCCAAAGGCAAGTGTTGCAAGACAGTAGGTCACCTTTCCCAAGCGGGGCCACTCTTAAAGGTCCTCGTGTGTTTCCAAGCTGTTCTTCAGGTCCAGGGGCCAGTCTGTTGCAAGAAACTGGGGCCTCACAGGGTCATGCTGGGTCACTGGAGGGAACACCTTATTTGGTCTTAACCCTGAGCTCTGATAAATGAGGCTGAGAAGGGAAAGGCACCCCAAAGCCAAGTGCTGCCTCGATGCCCCACAGGCCATGCTCCTTGGGTGGGAGGTCCCCAGCATATGTGACTGGGCGGCTGGGATTTGAGCAGACATGCATTTCCCTGGAGCACACTGGCTTTACATGGTGGGACACGGGAGGACTTAAGCCGGCAGGGCAGAAAAAGGCCCTCTGAGATGGCAATATTTAAGCTGAGACCCTAAGGGGAAGTAGAAGTTGATCTAGTAAAAAATAAAGGGAACAGCATTCAGGCAGAGGGAACAGCATGTGCATACAATCTGAGGTAGGAAAAAAACTCAGCAAGAACCATGTCTGCTTGCAGATTTGAAAAGACTATTCATTTTCCTCTCAGCTTTACTGTCTTCAAGGTTTTAAAAGATCCTGACTTTTATGTAGCTGGCTCCAATAAGTGTAATAGATCTGAGTCCTCACTACATGCCAGACACCATTTTTAGCATCATGTGTAGATTATTTCATTTATTCATCCAACAAATAGCTGAGGCAGGCACACATATATCCAGTTTATAGATGGACAAGTTAAGGCTCAGCTGGTTTAAGTACCTTGCCCAAGATCACACAGCTAGCAAGCAGAGGGTCTGGGATTCCAGCCCTGCTCTTCCTGATTCCAAACATCACTGCACCCCAGCTCTAACCCACCTTACCACTGGGTTCACACATTGGAAATCAAGCCCAGAAAAATTAAGCTGCAAGGGATGGAGCTGAACTCCAACCCAGGAAGTCAGACCAATGAGGACTCGTGTGCTACTGTGTGTGGGGTCAGGGGCCCCCAACACATCCTGTTCTGTCATTACAAGGCTCTGGATTAAAGACTTCCTGCACGTGTGGTCCCAGGTGATACCTCAGCCCTCCACCTGCGGCCCCCTGCAGTGGGGGAAGATGGCCTCTGGGGCCCGAACTTGGGTGGCCAGTGAGAGAGGAGCTCAGGAGTGAGCAGGTGCCAGGGGCAAGCTGGAAGCTGGAGTTCAGCAGACAGGGTAAGCCGCCTGACAAAGAGCAGGTGTCCAGTGCATGCTCTTGGAATGGACAGGAAGGATGGGAGGGAGGGAGGGCCGGCACCAGGTGCTGTGTGACACTTACAGCGCGACAGGAACACCAAGGCCAAAGCCAGGGGCCCCAGACACTGTCGGGTGCGGAGGGGAAGTCCCTTAGCTCTGTTGGCTCCCAGCAAGAGATGGAGGGGCGGGGCTCACAGGTCACTGGAGTTTCAAGGTCAGCAGCCACGGATGTCAGGATTGTAGTGCCCCGGTGACTGGCACCCTCCGCCCCCACCCCTGCTCCTCAGAGAGTGGGCTGAACCTCACCTCAGGTGGCAAGGATAACAGGTTCCTCGCGGAACAATCTCTCCGTGCCGGGCACATGCTATGTGCCTTACATTCGTATCTTCAAATCCCTCCACATCTCTGAGGGCATCTCAGACAGGTTGGGGGCTTGCCCGAGGTCACCCAGCTGGTGAGGGCTGAGGACAGGACTGAACGCTGGGCCTGGAACCTCTGAAGTCTGTATTTGCATTCCAGGGACACTCCAAACCTGTGATCAGTGTTCCAAGACAGATGAACACTTTCTGGTGCGTGTCCCCCACTTCCCTTCTACCCTCAGTGTTCCATACCCCTGCTCAAGCCAGGTACACCTTCCGCTTTTCTCTTCCCTGATTCCCCTTGTACCCACCTTTCTGATATCCCCATAACGTGAGTATGTCAAGTACTCACCTACCCCAGGCCCTTTGCACATGCTGGGCCTCCCCCCTCAACTGCCCAACTTAGATTGCTCTTCTTCCTTCCCTGCCTGGCTCACTCATTCCTTGGGTCCAGCTTGAACATCACTTCCCAAGAGAGGTCATCCCCCACTTCCTGGTCCACCATCCCTCCTTCCCCATCCGTCTCTCATAAGCCCTGTAGCATGTATCAATACCTTGATGTGTGTAAGTTTACTTCCTTATACGGGCAGCGGCCACTGCTAAATTAAGCTCTAGTAGGAAGGGAAACATGTTGGTTTTATGGACCACAGCATGCTCATTGCTAGAACACAGCGGACACTCGGGAGATTCTGTTAAGTCAATGAATAATCACTCTCCCTCACTGGCTCTTTATCTACCTCCTCCAGCGATTTCTCTGAAAAGCTGGCCAGAAGGCCACTGACTGGACCTGGGCCCTATGCGGTACCAGCCTGGAGAATAAGGCTCTGGTCCCGTCTTACTTAGCATGGCATCCAAGCTCATGCCCGGGCCCCCAGCAGGGGCTCTGTGAACCACGACGGCATGTTGGTCTTCTCAGGCTCACCCATCTTTAAACACTCTGCCCAGGTGGCTGCAAACCTGACCCAGGGGATGGGGGCATCTGTGTTAAACATGTACATATATTTACATACACCATAAATACACAGTTGGCCCTTGAACAACATGGGTTTGAACTGCACAGGTCCAATACACACAGATTATGTTCAATAAATATTTTGGAACATCCTTTTGGAGATTTGCAACAATTTGAAGAAACATTCTCTTTGGTCTAATTACTTTTTTGTAATACAGTATATAATACATACAGCGTAAAAGCATGTGTAAACTGACCATTTATGTTGTAAGGCTTCCAAATCAACAGCAGGCTATTAGTAATTAAGCTGTGACAGAGTCAGAAGTTACATGCAGGCTTTTAACTGCACAGGAGATTGACACCCCCAACCCCCATGTTGTTCCAGGGTTAACTGCATATGTGTTTATACACATAAATTGTATATAATAGGTGTGTAAATGTCTATGTTATATATATGTGTGTGTTTGTACTGTACACTATGTAACGAGTGTATATCACACCTCTCAAAACAAGACAGAGGCTATTTCCTCCCTCCCAGAAAGTTCCTCCCTCTCTGCAGTTCATTCCCACCCACAAGCTGCCGGGCACCCACTTTCTGATTTCCGCCCCTGCAGATCAGCTTGCCTGTTCCCGGGCATGAAGTGAATCAGATCGCACAACACGCACTAGTTGTACCTGGCTTCTTCTGCTCAGCATCATCTTTTTGAGACTCAGCCTTACATTGTGCGTATGAATAATTCATTCCTTTATGCTGAGCTATTCTATCCGAGCAAATAGCACTTTAAAAATGCAATCAGATTATATCGTCCCTGTGCCTAACACACCAACTGCTCCCCATAGGCTCAGGCTAAAATACAGCCCGCCTGTGGCCCCTAGCCTCATGTGGCCCTGATTCCGGCCAACCTCCCGGACCCCAGTGACTAGCAGGACCTGCTACCCGGGCCCTCCTCCCTTCCTCAGACATGCCCAGCTCATCCTGGCCTCAAGTTCACACTTAGACAAATGCTTGCATCTCTGAACCCTCATCACCCTCAGTTCTCAGGTCCTATGTCATCTCCTGGAGAGGTCTTCCTAGCCTACCTGTCCAAAATAGCACTGTACACATCACCATGTTCTGTTTTATTCTGAATTATCTTACTGTTCACCCATACATGCTAGTCTACCCTGCTATACCGCGAGCTCGGTGAAGGCAGGACTCAGCCTTACCACGGCAGTCTCAGCACTGACAGTAACTCCCTGGCACGGTGCTGTGTCTTCAATATTTGTTGAATGAATGAAGTGATTTGCAAGAAAGTTCAACCACAGGTTATGGTTTCTGTGTATTCATTACTGCTACTCATGAGTATCCCTGCTTCTGTCCTTCCAGGCTCTCTGACATTAAGCACTACCATGTGAGTTGCTTTGGCCTATGAAATTTGAAAGGAAGGAAGCTGGAAGGCCTGGTGCGTGATTCCCCTCCCTTTCCCTCTGCCATGGTGATAATACAGGTTCATGTTGTGAGAGACCCTCTACCAGCCTGGGCCCCAAAGTAACACCAATGACCTCTTGCTGACCTATTTGAACATATATTATGAACAAGAAATAGATGTTGTTTATTGGACAATGACATTTGGGGGATATTTTTTACTGCAGCATAACCTATCCTCTCCTGACTTATACAGTTGTCTTCTCATATGTGTTCTCTCCTCCATTTTTTTTTAGCAGTTGCATTTTATTTTTTTAATTGAAGTACTGTTGACATATTATAGTTTCAGGTGTAGGATATAGTGATTTGATATTTATATACATTACAAAACACCACAATAAGCGTAGTTTCCATTTGTTACCATACCAAATTATTACAATATTATTGACTATATTCCCCATGCTGTACTTTTTACCCCTGTGAGTTTTTTTAGTAACTAGAAGTTTATATCTCTTGCTCTCCCCTTCACCAATTTCATTCAGCTCCACTGCTCTCCGCTCTGGCAATCACTGGTCTGTTCTCTGCATTTATGAGTCTGTTTCTGGGTCACGCCCCTTCTCGGAGGTCTGGGGCCAAGCCCTAAGGTGCTTTGCATTAAGAGGTCAGGGATGAGGTGGAGCCAGCAAAGAGACTGGATATATCCTCTCCATTTCTTAGTGACCTTATCCATCTCCCGGCTTTAAGTAGCAGCCACCCACTGATGATCCCCAAATTTATATCTGTGATCCATGCCGCTCCTTTGAACGCCAGGAGTCTGCTCACTCAACAGTGTGACTTGGTATCTCATTGACATCTCAAATGTATATATCCAAACAGAGCTCCTAATCTTCCCTTCAAACCTGCTTTGCTCATAGTCATTCCCCTCCCAGGGCCCCTGGGTAACTACAATGAGCAGGCCAGAAACTCTGGAACAGTCTTTCAGTCCTTTTTTTCATGCCTTATACTCAATTTATCAGCAATTCCTGTCCAAATATATCCAGGATCCCATGCCTTCTGGCCATCTCCCTGGTTACCTTCTCCCAGCAGGTGCCTGTACCTCTCACCTGGATTACTGCATTAGCTTCATAACTGGCCACTGCTTCCTCCCATAGTGATTCTCCTCAACCCAAAAGCTTTAAAAAAACCCACCAGAAAATGTCACTCTTTTTCTTAAACCCCTCCAATTATTCCTCATTTCTCATAGTGAAATAAAAAAATCCTTGACAATGGCCTATAAGACACTAACCTTCTAGCCCCTGATTACCCCTGGCCTTGTCCCCCAAGACCATCCCTCAGCAGCTCCAGACATGCTGACCCCTGGGGGTCATGCTCCCACTTCAGGACCTTTGCAGTTGGTTATCTTCTTCTCAGGACACTGACCCTAGGTCTTTGCTCAAATGTCACCTTCTCAATAAGGCCCACTCTGATCAGTATATTTAAATAATGTGGGACACAGAATTCTAAAAGAACCCAGTGACCTTCGAGAGTGGGTGGAACCTATGAAATGATGGGATCTCACCACAATATTCCCTTACATGGGGCTCAAAGGCGTTTTGCAGATGCAGCTGAGGGTACTAACAACTTGACTTTCAGTTGATTAAAAGGGATTTTATTCGGTGGGCCTGACCTCATCACATGAGCCCCTTACATCTGGCTCTAGAAGTGGGAGACAGAGAAAACCAGAAATTCATAGCATGACGAGATCTGATGTACTGTCACTGGGTGTATGTGGGTGGGGGGTCCAGGTGGCAAGGAATGCAGCTCCCAACTGAAGCCAGCAAGGGGACCTCAGTCCTGTCGCTGTAGGGGACTCAATTCTGCCAATGACAAGAAAGAGCCTCAAGGGGATTTTCCACTGAATCGTCCAGATGAGAACTGAACCCAGGGGACACCTTGATTCCGCTTTGCGATGCCGAGTGGAGACAGTAGCCTAACGATGCTAGGCTTCCAACCCACAGAAGGGAGCTGATACCTGTGTGCAGCTCAACACTGCTGTTTGTGGCTATATCCTATGCAGCAACAGAAAACAAATACAACCGACCTTCAGTCCTCTAGAGTGGAAGAAGATACCTTCAATTCATATATCCCATCAACATCTCAGATCCAGAACATAAAGGACTCTTACAAAGAAAAAAAGATAGGCAACCTGATTGGACTATGAGCAAAACACCTGAATAGACACTTTATGAAAGAGGATGCCCAAGTGGCTAGAAAATATGTTAAACTGTTGAATGTCATTAGTCAAACTATTGAATGTCATTAGTCATCTAATGTGCATTAAAAATGCAAATTAAAACTGAAATGAGATAGCACACCACACTCACCAAAATCCAAAAATGAAAAATAGAGGAAATACCAAGTGTTGGCCAGGATATGGTATAGCTGGAATCCTCATACCCTGCTGGTGGGAGAGCAAATTGGTACCAGCACTCTCAAAGAATGACGTATGTACTGAAGTTGAACACATGCGTGCCCAACAACCAGCAAGTCTGCTCTTGGGCACACATCCAACACAAGACATGCACAAGAATATTCACATGTGCATGATTCATAATGGACATATCATGGCCGGGCTCCTCTGGGGCTCTCTGGCCTTGCCTCCTATTCACCCCTTGCTCACTGTGCCCCATCCTCATTGGCTTCCCTGTTATTTCTTGAACACGGCAGGAACTCTCCTCCCATGGGACCTTTGCTCTTGCTTTTCCCTCTGCATGGGGATCTCTTGCCTTCCTGCTGGGTGTGTGGGTTTGATTTGGCCCCTCTGGGGACATTTGGGAATGTCTGGAGGAGGCTTTGATGAACACATGTGGGGGGGGCTACTGGCATCTAGAGGGGACGGTAGAGGCCAGGGAGGCTGCTAAACCTCCTACAGGAGGCCACCACCCCCAACAGAAAATTCTCCAGGACAGAATGTCCATAGGGCTGAGGGTGAGAAAGCCCACCCTACATATCACCATGGCTTGGTCTCCAGCTTCCTCGAAGTCTTAGCTGAAATGTCACTCTCCCAGTAAGACTGCCCCAAACCACCTTGTTTAAGATTGTAAATGACCCACCGACAGGGCACTCATTCACCATATCCTGGCCTTTGTTTCTCCATAACAGTTATCATCATCTGACATACCATGTAGTTAACTTAGTAATTTATTACGATCTCTCCCCAACCCACCAGAAGGTACACTTCACAAGGCAGACTCTGGTTTCTAGTCTCTTCAGGAAGCATCCAGAACAGGTGCTCAATAAACATGTGTGGGATGGGTGGGTACCAGACTGAATCAGAGGGAAAACAATCACCAACTTTACCATAGTGCCCACCAATTTTATTTGCTTTCCTATGCCGACTGTGAAAATTACACTAAGATATAAGAGCCTAGTGTTGAAAAAGCACCCAAAACTACACAGAACTCCTTGAGAGGAGGGCTTCTCCTCTGCCTGTATTTTACTTGGTATAATTTGCTTTCAATGTCTAGTGTTTCAGTACTGAAATTAATTTTAGTTTTTGTTCAGGGCAGCTTGTCTTTATTGTCAATAAAACAAACTTGGGGGAAAAGGGGAAAGTGGGGGAAAAGGGGAAAGTGAGGCAAAGACCACACATGGCGCAGGAAGCAGGTCATGACACTCTTTGGGTGTAAAAGCTACGAGAGCCTGGCTTGACCAAATGCTTCCATTTCTAAAGCTACTGGCCTAGACTCCCTGAGCTGAACGGGCCGAACCAGCACCACTTTGCTGAAGAAGTTAATCGCCTCTTCCATGATTGTGATGCGAGAGTCTTAGGGAAGGGCACTCAGTGAGAACCCGAGTTGGCTCCAACAGACAGGAGAGGTGGGGTCTCTGAGGAGCCCAGGATGAGGGGCTCTACTATGATGTCAACTGCTCTTTGCTGCAGTGCTTCCAAGGTTCTTGAACTTATGACCTTGTCTGCACATTCAGCATGAATTTGCAACATAGCTTAATTTAGAAATTATGAAATGTGATCCTGTTTATAACCCATACCCCAAAAAGAAAATTTTGTGAAGAATGAGATCTTCAAAAGTAGAACTTTTATTTAGATTTGTATTTCTTCCTGATGAATTATCTTAACAGTCTCTGGAGCACATGGGCTCCATCTTGGCAACTGCTGTATTAGATGAAGTTTTTAAGATTCTTCTCAACTGGTTCCCTAACAGCAATTTGAGCAAATGAACTGGAACCCCAGCAACAAAAAAATTTTGTTCCAAGAGGGTCATTAACCTCACAGCTGTCACCACACACATTCAGAATGACAGTAGACCATGGGACGAAGAACAAGAGAACAGGCAAAGGTATCTGGGACCATTTCTGTCTTTTCTTTTCATCTATACATTCCTGACCTTTTCTTTTACTCCTTCTAGAGCTTTGTATCAGAGACTGCTGAATTTGGCTGGGTCACGAGGCCGAGCTAAAATGTGTAATGGGCTGCTTGTATGTTGTGAGGTCAAAGGACCTCTTCCCAATGGCTAGCCATTTTGTTTCTCGAGGCTACTGTGCAGGAGACTCAAGGCCCTATATCCATTCCTCCCTCTGTCTGTAATGACAGCACATCTAATGTTTTATGGATACATGGCCACCCAGGATACAGACTGTATTTTCCACTTTTCAGTTAAGTGCGATCCTGAGACTAAGTTCTTGCCAATAGGATGTTAAGCAGAAGTGAAGTGCATTTTTTTTTTAAAGGAAAGATACTTGCTTTCTCTTCACTCCCCACCCCTGCCCCCTTCATGCTGGCTAAAGTATGGCCATCAGCAGGTGCCGTTTTGGGCCATGTGGGTAATACCTTAGGTCTGCCAATACCTTAGGGATGACAGAGCAACCAGGTATTTAGAGCCTGAGCCCTTGACAACTTGGCAGAGCAGAGCTGTCTCTATCTTGTTTAGGCTGCTGTTATGGACTCGGCTTGTTTACAGCTGAAATCATGTCAATAAAACAGTTATTTGCGAACTAGGGAAAATCCAGGAAAGATTCATCAGATAATGTGCAGCTCAGGTCTTATGCCTTAAAATTAGTATTTTGCCCAAGGAAGAGAAGATTCAGGTGAAACGTGGCAAATGGCCTCAAACACCCAAAGACTGTCCTAGGAACAGCAGTCTTAATGTGTCACTGCAGAATATCTGAACTGGTTGATGAACAAATGAGATTTGATGTGTGGATGTTTCAGGAAGGCACCTTTTGTTTCCAAAATGAAAACCCCTTTTAAGCAACTGCAGTTAGTAGGAAAGAAAGCAATGTTTAGTTGAGAGCCTACAGTATGCCGTGCAAGGTGGTGAATGCCCAGCACGCTGCTGGTGATGTCAGCACATGGCAATCCATCACCCAGTGTGAATTTCCAAAGGACGCGTCATTTACCATACACTCCTCAGCAGAACCCTTCTCCGTTTCTCTGATCATATATAAATGGCTAGTGAGCACATGAGAAGATGCTCAACATCACTACTCATCAGAGAACCGCAAACCGAGACCATGACGACCTGCCACTCCACATTCACTTGGACGGCTACAATAGAAAAGACAGAGCACACCAGCGTTGGTTTGAGGATTTGGAGAAACACGAATGCTCATGCTTTGTTGGTGGGACTGTGAAACAGTGAAGCTGCTGGGAAAACAAGTCTGGCAGTTCCTCAAAAGGTTAAATATAGTTACAGTGTAAGCCAGTAAATATACTCCTAGGTATACACCCAAGAGACCTGAAAATACATGTTCACACAAAAATGTGTGCAGATGAACGTAGCATTATTCACGCTAGCCCAAAAGTAGAAACCACCTTAATGTGCATCAGCTGATGAACACAAATGCAAAATGTGGTCTATCCATAAAGTGGAATAATAGTTGCTTGTAAGAAGGAAGGAACTACTGATCCATGCAACAGCATGAGTGAGGCTTGAAAACATTAGGCTCTAAGTGAAAGAAGCCGGTCACAAAGACAAATACTGTATGAAATCATCTGTATGGAATGTCCATAATAGGCCATTAATGTCAGAGAGACGGAAAAGAGACTGGTGTTTGCCAGGGGCTGGGGAAGGAAGGGAATGTTGAGTGATGGCTAATGGGTATCAGCTTTCTTTTGGAGGGACGAAAATATTATAAATGTAGATAGTAATGACAGTTGAGCTGCCTCTGAATATAAGAACTATTGAACCATACACCTTAAATGGGTGAGTTGCATGCATCTTATGCAAATTATATCTTAATAAAGCGGTTTTAAAAAAAAATCCTTTAGCAGCTCTCTATTGCCTAATGCTGTATCCATGTGCACTGCTATTTATTTATATTTTCCTGTATACCACTTGATTTTACTGAATATTTATTTTAAAAAGAAAATTTTATATTACTCTTTTAAATGAAATCAGTTGAGAGAATAAGGTGACTCCTAATAAGCTACACCTGCTCCAGATGGTTAGCATCCATGCCACCCTTGTTCTTAAATATTTTGAATTTAAATAAACAAAACTCATGACTGACTAAAGGCAAATGAGCACACCATTGAGTTTCTCTGTGATCAGGCTGGAAGGGGAAGGAAGAGGGACTCAGTTTCCCATTATGTGGCTGGATGCTGGAGCATGTGGCAGCCATGTGCTACTCAAATGACATCTACCTGAAGGATGTGCCAATATTTTTGGAGACACTGACTTTATGAAGAAGTCCCGCTTCCAGTTCTAAATAAGTGTAAGCTCCTTGAGAGTAGAAACAGTGTTTCATTCACTACTGGATCACCTGATACCTACAACCTTTTAGGAAACACACTTAGCCCTAAACATGTATTTGTAACTGTTGTCAGGCCTCCCGGGGGTCACCTCTGGGTCTGTGTTACCCTACCTAAAGGCTGTGGTTATTCTCTCACAGAGGGTTGAGCTTCCCATCGACAAACCCTTTTCAAGAAGAGGTTAGATGTCATCTGTCAGGACTGTGGAAGATTCCTGTGCTGGGAGGTTTGGGTCCAGACAACCTCGAAGACTCTTCCAGCCCTAAGAGGAGTGAGTATACATGAAAACACCCGGGGTCAGCTGTGCAGGAGGCAGCTCACTGCAGCAAAAAGTACAGGCTTCGGAGGCAGGGCTCTGTGGCAGCTGATGCTCTTAGACGGGCAATCTCCCCCAAACTCAGTTGTTCCATTTGTAAAATGGGGCTGCCAATCCTAGTTTTCATGGCTACTTCACAGCCAGCTGTGATCCCAGAGACAAGGGGAGCAGGTAAGGAGAGCCCTGCTTTCTGCCTGCGGGTTCATTCGGACCACAGCAGAGACGCAGCAAGGAGGAGACAGCAGCAAGGGTGTGGAGGGGCTGAACTGGCTGCGGTCTGTGGAGAAGTAATGTTGAGAGGAGGAAGCTAGGTAGAGGACACACAGAAATCTGCATTAGATTCCTTTCAGTGTTTGGCTGAGCACGAGGCTGTCAGTGCAAAGGTCAGTAGTCTTGACATTGGCCATGAGCAACTGCTAAGGGAAGAAGAACCCAGGAAAGACCAGTACTAAGGAGCTGTGAGCTGGAAAGATACTGAGTGGGAAGCATTTGAATTCCAACCGCCCAGAGTGGAGAGGCCCCAGCACATACATGGCACATTGCAGAGAGACCCTCCTGAGAGACCACACTTAGGAGGACTGCTAATCGAGCCCGTGAGTAAAAGCTACTCTAGACATACACCAAAAAATTTCTAAAGGCTCATGCTCACCCACAAATAAGTAATTGCCTACTGAGCATTCTATTAAGACAACAGAATCCACACACTCAGCAACACAGAATCCATCATGTCCAACATAAAATGAAATGTACTATACATGAAAAGCAGGAAAATATCATTGTGACCCAGAGAACAGTCAGTCATTAGAAACACAGAAATAGGATGGAATTAGCAAGGGCTTTAAAACAGCTATTAATACATTCAAGGACTTAAAGGAAAGTAAAAACACAATGAGGGACAAATGGGGAATCTTAATTCAGAAATGGAAGTATTTTTCAAAAATTGGAAATTTTAGAAGTGGAAAATACAATACCTGAAATGGAGAGTTTCATGGGATGAAATTAAAAAAAAAGATTAGATTAGACACTGCATAAAAAATGAGAGAGATTAATGAATTTGTAAAAAGAGCAATAGAATTTATTCAAACTGAAGCAGAGAGAAAAAACCAACCTTGGTGAACTGAGGGGCAGCATCAAGGAGTCTGACATCTGTGCAGGTGTATCGTCAGAAGGAGAGGTAGGGGCAGGGCTTCCCCTCTACAGCAGTGCTTAGATGGAAATGTGTAACTCTAGAAGATATGTGTGAAGTCAATTATTTAAGTCTCTATCTTAAGAAGTTAGAAAGAGAAGAGTAAACCTCAAGTTAGCAAAAGAAAGGAAACAAAGAATGGAAATCAATGAAACAGAGAACATAGAAAAAATTTTTCCAAAAGATGTCTGTCTGAAAAAGTTGATAAAATTGATAAACCAGGTTCCGGGTGTTACGTCACTCGGTGACCAGGAGGGACTGCACGGGCTCACAGAGGCGGGAGGTGTACGCTTCTCCGTTTAGCTGGCCCTGAAGGGGACCTGTGCGGTTGAGGTGACTGGACACCGAGCATTTCAGATCTGCTTGGTAAACCTGGTGTAACACCATGCTCGCTGCAAGACTTGTGTGTCTCCGGACACTCCCTTCCAGGGTTTTCCACCCAACTTTCACCAAGGCCTCCCCTGTTGTGAAGAACTGCATCACAAAGAATCAGTGGCTCTTAACACCCAGCAGGGAATACGCTACCAAGACAAGAATTGGGATCCGGCGTGGAAGAACTGGCCAAGAACTCAAGGAAGCAGCATTGGAACCATCGATGGAAAAAATATTTAAAATTGACCAGATGGGAAGATGGTTTATTGCTGGCGGGACTGCTGTTGGTCTTGGAGCACTGTGCTACTATGGCCTTGGAATGTCTAATGAGATTGGGGCTATTGAAAAGGCAGTAATTTGGCCTCAGTATGTGAAGGATAGAATTCATTCTACCTATATGTACTTAGCAGGAAGTATTGGTTTAACAGCTTTGTCTGCTCTGGCAGTGAGCAGATCTCCTGTTCTCATGAACTTCATGATGAGAGGCTCTTGGGTGACAATTGGTGCAACCTTTGTGGCCATGATTGGAGCTGGAATGCTGGTACAATCAATACCATATGACCAGAGCCCAGGCCCAAAGCATCTTGCTTGGTTACTACATTCTGGTGTGATGGGTGCAGTGGTGGCTCCTCTGACGGTATTAGGGGGGCCTCTTTTCATCAGAGCTGCATGGTACACAGCAGGCATTGTGGGAGGCCTCTCCACTGTGGCTATGTGTGCACCAAGTGAGAAGTTTCTGAACATGGGCGCACCCCTGGGAGTGGGCCTGGGTCTCGTCTTTGTGTCCTCACTGGGATCTCTGTTTCTTCCACCTACCACTGTGGCTGGTGTCACTCTGTACTCAGTGGCAATTTATGGTGGATTAGCTCTTTTCAGCATGTTCCTTCTATATGATACACAGAAAGTAATCAAGCATGCAGAGGTAGTACCAATGTATGGAGTTCAAAAATACGATCCCATCAGTTCGATGCTGGGAATCTACATGGACACATTAAACATATTTATGAGAGTTGCCAGTATTCTAGCAACTGGAGGCAACAGAAAGAAGTGAAATGACTCAGCTTCTGACTCCTTTAAAAAATCAGATACCTTTCTTATTGAATAAGGGCAGATATTCATTAAATAGGTGATACAAGCAGCTTTCATTGACATTTAGAAGATAAGAACTTGTCACCATGTTTCAAATGTTCCGGTAATGTGATGCTTCAGGTCTGCTTTTTCTTCTCAAGAATAAATTGAGTGGTTCTCTTCCAAATAAGCACATACATTTCCATTTTGCATGTTTGAGTAATTCTAAAATGTTTTAATGAATGTACAAACTAGGGTTTGTATTGTGAAACATCAAGTGTTCTATTTTTAAATGTATTTGTTTAAGGGAAAATTAGCAAACTTGTGTTTACCTGCATAGTTTTTGAAATACAGAATGTTAACAAGTTAATGTCCTAAGTGATACAGAAGTTTGGTAAAGCGACCAGAGAGAAGTAAAGGGTCACCTGAAATCTTTCTTTGAATACTTAGCCCTTGTGTGATTGGTGGTGAGCCAGTGAGAGGGTCTGGCTGTTTGGAAGCAAACAAGTCAACTTTGTTTTTAACATTCATCTGCTGAACATACCAAAGTATTGAGCATAAAACAAAGACATAGATGGTTCATTCTCCTACTGTTCCTTCTCTGTTCTCTTTATTACATAGATGTGGTCATATTTGGAGTCTCATTGTTTGTTAGGACAGTCCAGAATGTTCTATGTTCTATGGAGAATTCCTGAGATATATATATATATATATATTATATAAATGTGTGTAAGTTTTACTTTTGAGTCTTCTGAATAAAATACCCTTAAATCTCAGGATAAAAAGAAATTGATAAACCACTAGCTACATTCAGATATAAAGGGAATGAGATAAATTACCAACATTAGGAATGAAAGAAAGGATTTCTCTATAATTTTACAGACATTAGAAGGGTAAGAGAATTTTTACAATTATTTCAATAAATTTGACAATTAAAAAAAGTTAGATTTCTTGAAGTGAAACAATTACCAAAACTAACCAGGAATAAATAGGAAATCTGAACAGTACTGTATCTACTAAAATAATGGAATTCACAAAGAAAACTCCAGGCACACAGGGCTTTACTAGTGATTTTTATCAAACATTTAATGAATTTTATAAATAATATTAATGCTATGCAAACTCTTTCACAAAAAAGAGGAGTCTCATCTCATTTTAAGAGCCCAGCAGAATTCTAACACAAAACCAAGCAAAGACATTAGACTAAGTGAAACACAGACCACCACCTCTCATGACTGTGCACACAATCAGCCTCAATAAAATACTCAGAAATCATATCTAGCCATCAGTGAAGTTTGATTCTGGAATGCAAGGCTGGTTTAACGTTTGAAAAATCAATACAATTCACTACTTTAAGGGGATAAAGGAGAAAAACCATACGATCCCAGAAAACCTGATGAAGTGTCTCCACAAAACCCTGCAGCCATCATCTTCCTTAACAGTTAAGGACAGTTTCTAAGACTGGGGACAAGGCAAAGATGTCCACCCTGGCCGTTTAGATTTAATGTTTGTTAGAAGAGTCCTAACCAGCATTATAAAAACATAAAGACCATAAAAATTAGAAAGAAGAGCTAAAACTATCCTTACTTACAAATTATGTAATTGCAAGTGTAGAAAATCCTAAAGAATCTATCACAAAAAACCCAAACCTTACCAGATCTAATAAGCAAATTTAGTAACATTACAGGATATGAGGTCAACATAGAAAGTCATTTCTATCATCTCAGCAATGAATAATTGGAAAATGAAGTTTTAAAATACCATTTACAATAACATCAAAAAAACCCAAAATAATCAGGAATGAATTTCAACAGATTAAAAAAAAACTGTACAAAACATCACTGAGAGAAACATCTAAATAAATGAAGAGATACTACATCCATAGATTGGAGGCTCCAATGTTAAGATGTCAGTTCTTCTCAAACTCACCTAGGGCCTTAAGGCAATCTCAAAAATTTCAGTAGGATTTTTTGTAGAAAGTGACACACTGAAAGTAAAATTTATATAGGAAGGCAGAGGACCCCAAATGGCCAAAAATTTTTGGAAAAAAAGTATGGTTTTCACATAAGGACAAATATATCAATGGAACAGAATTGAGAGCCTTGAAGAAGACCCACACTTAACGAAATTAATTTTCAAAAAAAAGTTGCCTAAACAATTAATGAGGAAAAGAAAATCTCTTCAACAAATGGTGTTGGAACAACTAGATTTCCACCTAGGAAAAAAGTGAACGTTGACTCTTACATCATTTTGTACACAAAAATTATAATGAGATAGATCAAAGACCTAATGTAATTGTTAAAACTATAAAGATTCTAGAAAACAAAAACACATAGCAAGTTGGGGAGAGGCAAAGAGTTCTTATACAAGATGCAAAGGAAAAAATTGTAAAATTGTAAAACATTAAAATATACTTTATCAAAATAGAAAACTTATGCACATCAAAGGACACCATTAAGAAAATAAAAGGCTTCCTGGCTCTGTCTGCACGGGAAGCATGCTGAACACTTACTATGTACCAGGCACCATTCTAAGTGCTTTGCATAGATTAACCACCCAGTATTCATAAGTGGTCTCTGGGATACTTGTCATTGTCCTTTTACAGATGGAAAAGCAGACCCACACAACCACACTGGTGGCCTCGCTTGGGGGTCCCTTAACGCAGGCATTTCAGCTCATGATGGGGATACCATGTCCCAGGGTCACATGGCTCTGTGGCTAGCAGGGTGATGTCACACTTTATATTTAATAAAATAGGGTTCTTGTGTAAAGGTAGTAGACTTAATAAAGCTACTCAAGACTAGACTGAAATATAGGCTCTCTGGAGCCCATGTTGTGCTGGTCCCCTGGGGAGAGGGACTTGGGACCTCACTGCTTCCTGCCTGGGGAACCTCAGGGGCCATGCTCGGGTTGTGCTGGGTCTCCCATCCCACATTCCAGGATCCTCACACAACCCCACCAGGCCCATGAGGGACAAACCCTACCTGGCAGGCTGTCATGGAAGGAATGATAGAGAACCCTAAAGTCTGTAACATTGATTATGTATATTTTCCATTTCCTTTGGGAAACAGCTTAATTATAAATGGAGTCCTTTATTTTCAAGTATGTTACATCAATGTCTGCATGTCTATTGCTACACGAGCTAAAAAATGAGAAGGACCACAGCACTGTAGGGCCCCTGTTTACATGGATATAGGACAGGCTCGTTTTCTAGGTTTCTGATGGAGATTGGGGAAAGCGGGCCTCTCACTACCTCAAATGCACTGAGAGCTTTGGGTGCCCATAACATGCCTCTGTGCAAATGAGAAGGAAGCATTTTTCCTTGGGCAGACAGAGCCTGTGGTCACGTGTGCAAGCTTGGCACGTGGGGCATGGGGTGGCTTTCCCTTCCCACTTGCCCCATTGTCTGGCATCCTGGGCTTGGGTGCAGTCTGTCCAACCACACACGGCAGCCCTTAGAGGTCCAGGATTTCCATCCAAGGGGAAGTAAGAAAAGCAAGCAGAACTCTGTCTTCCAACCACAGAGCTCGGTTACGGTGAGCAAGGCCCTTTGCAACTCCACCTCAGATAAGAGCCCAGCTCAGCCAATGAAGAGTCTGCCTTTGGCTGATGGTGAAGGGTTGGGTTGCTCTGCAGGTAACATGAGTGACCTCTCCTGACATGACAGAACTTTATCCCTTCGCATGAGAATGATCCAGGTAAAGCCGAGCCCACACAAACAGGCTGGGTTCTCGGATCCCTGGTATCTTTGTTTGGGAGCCTCTGCCTTTACCTCACCCAACAGATCCAAGCGTGATCCTGTTTATCTTCCCTGGTTTAACTCAGTGTCATTTAAAACCACTCTATAAGGTGACAAATGAGACCCAGAGTGCATATGTGTGTCTCCGGTCACACAGCTCATAGAGTCAGAGCCAAATTCAAATCCAGGGCTGCCAATGTCAAATTTGGTGTTTTTCCACGTGCCCACCGCAGAGGTCCAAACCAGGGAGACACCCCAAGATAGTAACACGTAAGAGTGTGGTATCGCTGCCTCTAAGCCCAAAATATGCCTCTGATGAATCCAAATCAAAGTCATAATGATCATTTTATCCTTGCCAGGCTGGCAAAAATTAAGTTCAATAACAAATTGTGAGAGGAATGAAATGGCTCCCAGATACATTCACGTCCTAAGCCCTGAAATGTATGAGTACATTCTCTACACAGCAAGGGGAGTTAAGTGTGCAGATGGAATTTAGGGTGCTGGCCAGCTGACTTGAGGCGAGGAGACAGTCCTGGATTATCTGGTGGGCCCAGTGTAACTGCAGAGTGGAAGGAGACAGGGAAGGGAACAGAGAGGTGTGATGTGAGAAGTCCCCACTGTTACCAGCTTTGCAGGAGGGAGGAGCTGCCAGCCAAGAGTACAGGTGTCTTCCAGAAGCAAGAAAAGGCAAGGGACCAGGGTCCCCCCTACACACTCCAGAAAGGAATTAAGCTCTGCCAGCACTGGGATGTGAGCCCGGGGAGACTCCTGTCAGGCTTCTGAACGGCAGGACTGTAAGATAATGAATTTGTGTAGTTTCAAGCCACTAAGTTTGTGGTAGTTTGTTACAGCAGCAATGGGAAACTAATACACCCAGTATCTTGCCTGGAGCATAGTAGGTGCTTCGTGTGGTGCGAACACAAGATCACCAAACCTAGAGTCTGGGAGAGGAGAAGGTAGACCTGCGGAGACTTTCTAGGGGAGGCAGTGTCTCGGCTAAAGCTTGGGGTTCAGGCCACAGAAGGAAGGCGCTGTGGTTCTCAGAGACCTCCATACAACACGGCACTTGGAAAAAGACAAGCAGTTGGTTCTCTGCAGCCAGAGGATGGGGCAGGCACCAGGCATGGGGCATAAGTGGGGGCCCCATTCAGGGTCCTGGACTTGATTCTCAGTGTAGCAGGGAGCCCGCAGGAGGTTCCAGGTGGGCAGGACTCAGCCTCTTCCAACGCGTCCTCCCACACTGCTCACCCTGGGTGCACCGGGGAGACTGGCTGGGACGGTGATGCTGGAGGCAGGCAGGCCACCTAACAGGCCACAGCAGCCACGCAGGTCAGTCTGAGGGCCCGTCATGGTGGCCGCTCCCTGGACTTGGGGGGAGGGTGGGTTGAAGATGGCGCATGGGTGTCCTGTTTGAGGTTCTCGGCACTCCCTTTCTGCCGCATTCCTTCCACCACGTCCCCAAAAGCTGCTCTATGCTCCTTGAAGCCTCTGCAAGCTCTCCCCATCCCCAGAGGAACGTCTGACATGGAACAGGGGCCGTCATTTACCATCTGCTGAGAGAGGCCCCAGCAGATGGAACGGCACGTTAAAAAGGAGGGAGACAGCGGAGAGTGAGAGAAAATGATCACCATCTGCTCCAGTGCTTTGCAGGAAGGGGAGGGACAAGGAAAGGAACATAAGATTGGTGACCCCAATTAAAAGTGTAGCAGTCTCGAAGTCCAAGCTGTAGGGACCCAGATGTCCTTGGCAATGTCCTTAGTGGGCGGGCAGAGTTCCTGTGGTCCCACTGAGAAAGGGGCTCTGGCCTTCTCAAACAGCAGGGTCACCTGGCGTCCACACAGGGGCCATGGTAAGAGCGCTCTGGGTGGGGGCAAGGCAGGGGGACAGCACGTCTGCTGGCTACAGAAGATGTTTCGTGCCAGGAAGACGCAGAATGAAGGCAGGGATGCTGGCTCCAAGACGGACAGATTCAGAGTGGCGGGGAGGTCCCTCACATTCTAAGAAAGATGGATACCATTTTCCAGACAAAATTGGTTGTAGAGGTGAGGGGATCAGATGAATATATGTCCCAAATACTGTACAAATTAAGAAGTTAAAAAAATATCTCATTAGTCTTTATAATGATCATTTGGGGTGGGGGAAGTCCTTTTATGATGGCCATTTGATAGATAGGAAAACTGAGGTCTGAATAGAGTGAAAAGTCAAACCTAGTGTGTGCGTAACACTGGATTCCAGTTCTGGTCTGCGGCTTATGCCGTTTGTTTATGCACAAAAGGAGACCGAGCGTCCTGGGAGGAGGGCTGTAGGTAACAGTTCGGTGACCACCCACCCACCCACTCCCCTACTCCCCTCCCAGACACGGAACCCATAGCAATTTGTCCTTATTGCCCAGTTTGATCAATTGAATGAATTGTTAGCTGACGATAGCATAAATCCCAACGGGGAAAAATTCTTGCTAAAAGTCAGGAATTGTCAGGCTTTTTCTGTAAAGGGCTAGTTAGTAAATATTTTAGAAAATTACTGAAAGACATTAGATGTTTTTCAACTACTCAACTCTGATGGGTGAGCATGTCTGTGCTCAAATCCAGCTTTATTTACAAAACGGGAGGCAGGCCAGGTTTGGCCGATAGGCCAAAGTTTGCTGACCGCCCCCAACACACCATAAACAATTTAGTAAACACAGCTAGGGGAAGAGGGTGGATATCGGCTCTCAGAGAAGGAGGTTACTGTCCTTCCTTCCTCCTCCCTGTAAGAAACTGAACACATTCTATGAAGAGAAGAGAAAAATGATACCTTTCATTTGGTGTCTGCTGCCTGTCGGGGCCTTACATTCATTACTTGGAATCTTCAGGATAATTCTAAGAGGAAGAAGATTTGCGCTCCATTTTCCAGATTTAATAAAAAGAGGACCGAGAAGTTAAGGAAGTTGACAAGGACCACACAGCTGGGAAGGGATGAGAGTCCGGATTCTAACACAAAAGCCCCTTCTTTTCCCATGATACTACACTGGTCACGCCCGGTCCTGCCTTAGTCGCTCTCTCTGTAAAAGGGCTTTACAATATTGAGACAACCCTGCAAGGTGCCTGCTGGGCATTCAGGGCACAACAGGCACAAAGCCCCTCATGGAGGCAGAGCCCTACCAGCACAGAAGGTAGTCCAGAGTGTCTGTGGACCACTTCAGCCCAATAAAGCTTTGAGCATAAAATCAGAAAAGCGGTCATGATGAGAGGGTAAGGAGCCTCTGGGGATTTGGGGAAATTCTGGAAGGTACTTGGAACTCCCAAAAAAATCCATGGAATAGGGGTTTAAATCAATCTTACCTAGCTCTTAAGGGTCCAGGAGACCCCAGGCGACTTTAGGGCTCCACACTCAAATATACTGTGAGATTGGTAAGTGGGGGCTGCTCCGGTCGAAACGGGAGGCGACGGACCAAGGAAGCTGCTCGCTGCATTTTCCTTCTTTCCCCCAATCCCCTGGACTAGATGATGCTTGAGGTTAGTAGCCTTGAGATCTGCTCATTCTGATACAAATCATACATTAGACAAAAAACACACTCAAGCCAGAGAGGAAGGAAAAAGGGAAGGAGAGAGACCTTGCTCATACTCCCGGGGAGCAGGGTGCAGACCAGATGTTAATAATTTGGGGACTCAACACACAGCCGGGTGCCTCTGCCCTTGAACTCAAGGACTAAGAGGTGGGATTCTTGCTCATTTCCTTTCCACACTCTGCACCACCCCTCAGCTGAGCTGAGACACCTTCCTACAGCCGCTGAGTCTGGTGTGAACTGTCCAGGAGAGACTTCCACGCCGCACAGTATCTCATCACAGATGCAATCATGCACATTTGCTTTTTGTCTTGGGCACACACACTAGTTTCTGACAAGGTTGTGCAATATCAGTGTGTAACTCAGAACCAGCGAGAACTCTGATTCTGAAGTATAATAAACGCTCAACCCTTTGTACTAATACCTCTTGATACATGAGACCCAGACTTCTCATGGATGAGGCTTGCATTTCATGGCCAGCCAACTTTGGTTGCTTCAAGGCAGAAAACTGAATGACCACAGTCTGCAGCTTGGACAGCATATGTAAGTTATCTTAAACACAGCAACAACTACACATTCACGTGGGATGCGATTCGACAGGGGATACTAGCGGAGAGGAAGGGAAGAACTGGTGCAAGAGGTAAATGGTCCAAACGTGATGTGTCTGTTTCTAGCCTAAAAGATTATGGAATCATAATATCTATGATAATAACTGAAAGAGGCCAAAATGTATTGAGTGCATACACTGTGCCAGATACTGTGATTTACAGGGTGTCTGCTAGGGCTGCCGTAACAAAGTACTACAGACTGGTGGCTTAAACAACAGACATTTTTCAGAGTTCTGAAGGCTTGGCACTCCAAGACCAAGGTGCTGGAAAGGGTGGTTTGTGGCGAAGCCTCTCCACTTGTCTTGCAGATGGCTGCCTTCTGACCGTGCACTCACACGGCCTTTCCTCGTGCAGGTGCACAACGAGCGTCTCCTCTTCATATAAGGACGCCAGTCCTGTTGGTTAGGGTGGCACCTTTATGACCTCATTTAACATTATTACCTCCTTAAAGCCCTCACCTCCAAATACAGTCACATTAAGCATTAGGGCTTCACTGTGTCAGTTTGTCCTGTCAGAGAGACAGAACACAGTCCACGACACATGGATTATTTATTCACTACTTCTCTCCTACAGGTAGTTACTGTTATCTATTTCCCATTTTACAGATGTGGAGCCTGAGGCTCACGGCACACAGTGGGCGCTCTGAGGCCAGAGCCTGTCTGCTTGACTGGCCCGTGTCAACAAGATTCTGAAGCGGTATGTTCATCTCATCGTGTATAACAGCAAAATCGGAAGACGAGCCAAATGCCCAGCGCTGGGCCGACAGCAGGATAAACTTGGATGTATCACTGCCAAAATACCTGTGCAGCAGTCAGAAAGAAGGAAATCTAAGTACACTGACACAGCTCTGAGGACAAGGGATGGCAAGAGCAAACTGGACAACACATACACAGTACTGTTGACACCAAAACCAATTGTTTCCCAGGTCATGGGTATTAATGCACAGGAAAAGGTGTGTAAAGGCACGCACTGAACCCAGGACGGAGATCACACCCAGAGAGGGGGGGAACGGGAGGCCAGGGACCATGGCTAGTGGCCAAGACAACTTTGGTCTTATAACAATCTTGTTAAAATGTCCAAGTTGTAAAGAGTGTAGTTATCTAAAAGAATTAAGAGTAACGCACACTTGGTCAACATATTTGAAGTCTTAAAATGGATCTTAAGAAATATCTGCTTGAATCCTGAGGGGCTGGGTGATGGAGGTGAGCAGGGAACCTGACTCTGAGGTGGGTGCGTGGTTGGGTCTGCTCTTGAGTAAACTGATGTGAAGAGTAACGTTTGGCTTGCTCACAGCCCTGAGATCAGTGCAACGACCTAAGAGAGTGGTGTTTCTTCTGGTCCTCAGTGATGCAGCATGTGTCAAAATTCCCACAGTCGAGTCCCCATTCCACCATGTCTAAGCCATCCATCTTTGGGCAAACCGTTCGCCATCACTGAGCCTGCCACGTCTGCACACGTGGGAAGGGTGTGCCACGGTACCCAGCCCACCTTCCTGGATCACTCTGAGTCTCACACAAGATAATATAAGCAAAAGTACTCTTAACGCTGTAAAAAACTATAAAGATGTAAAACAATATGCTCCCCCCAAGAAACAAACCAACACACCAGGATAAAGTATGCACATACTCACTGGGTGATTAAAAACCCACTTAAAATGACTGTTTTCTCCCCAAAATTTCTCATCAGTTCAGTACCTCACACCACATTCTAAAATAAAGCTCAGGTGAAGTAGTCAAATACTAAAAATGAAATCATTGAAAAACAAACCCAAACTAAACAATATGGTTCTCGAACACAGAGGAAGTATTTGATCACACAAAAACTTTAAACTTCACATTGAGTAATGTAAGCAAAAATGAAAAGGCAAACAATAAATTTCAAAAGCATTCAGATACCACACTTAATATACAAAGATCTTCCACAAACCAACGTGAAAAACATAAATTCTCTCAGAAAAATAGTCAATTGCCAAAACAATAAGCTGGTAAACCCCCCAAATTGTATGATCTCAGTGAAAACCAAGGAAAGGAAAATTTAAACAAAGGAGAAACTGTCTTTTGCTACAAATTGGCCAAAATGGAAAGTACCAGTAATACTTAATGCTGCCCCAAAATCAAGTCAGATGGACCCCCTAGAGCAGTGCTAATCCAAGGAAATATATACAAGCCGTATATGTAATTTAACACTTTTCAGAATCCATGTTAAAAAGCAAAAGTAATCATGTCAAAGTACTTTTACTATACTTAACCCGATATATCAAAATTGCTATCATTTAACTCACTGTAAAATTATTGGCAAGATACTTTTTTTTTTGAAGGGGTCCTAATTCTTTGAAATTCACTGTGTATTTCATACTTACTGCGTGTCTTAATCCAGATGCTAAATTAGAAATATTTTTTAAATAGCATAAGATTTTGAGTTGAAAAAGGAACTCCTCATCTCAAGTTGCCCCAAAGATACTTAAAAGTTTTCCTATAACTGAATCAAATATCAGGTTTTAAAATTTACAGGTTAAAATTAGATAATATCCAAAACAGTTTCTCAGTCCTACTAGTCACATTTTCAAGTGCTTGAAAGCCACGTGTGGCTGGTGGGCCACTGTTCTAGAATAAACATGCCTGCTGGTGGAGGCATCTGGACCCGTGGAGACCTGACACAGTGGCTCTCCCGTCACTGTTCATGAATATGCCAAGACTTACCCGTGCTGACCTCCTACACAGCTACCTTCCACTCCCCCGAAGGATCCATCCCGGTCACTGCTTCCTGCTTGTGCCATGGCTGTCTGTCCAAGAGGCCCACGGCCTAGCCCTTAATCAGTGGGCACATCTTGAGTTTTCACTCTAAACAGTAAATAAAAATGGGAATAATAAGAATGATAAGTGATTGGTTCCATCTATTGAGCAGACCATGGTGCCAATATTTTTCCATTCTTTATCAAAAATCTTCACTCCTCCAGTTTTATAGCCAGGAAACAGGCTGAGTAAAGGCAAGTCATATGTCAGGGTCACACTATTAGTAAGTGGCAGGGCCACCGGTGGTTGGAACAAGAGCTAACCAGCCCTAGGCCCACTGCTCTTCCCCTTCCCTTCCCGTGCTATTCCCCATGCTGTTTGGATTAATGCTCCCTCCCTCTCCCTTCCATTTTTCTCTCTCCCCCAGCCACCTGCAGGGGCTCCCAGCCCTCCCTGTGGGATCACCTGGGGCACTGCTGCTTCTCAGACGCCATTAGGCCAAGGCAAAGGAGAGGGTGGTGGCCACCGAGAGCCTGTGAGGGGCCAGGCCCAGTGCCAAGGGCTTTGCACAGACTGTCTCATTAAATTCCCACAACAACTTGTGAAATAGGAACTGTCACGGGTACCATTTTGTAGAGAGCCACTGCCTTGCCCAAGGCGAACGCTTAGGAAGTGGCCAGGCTGGGGTTTCACTGTAGAATGTGTTTCCTGCTCTCCTGTGGGGATGTGTGGGCAAGACCACCCGGTAGGTGTGTTCCCCAGGCCGCAGGCAACCCCTCTGAGATGGTCTAATGCTCCAGTGGCCAAAACTGTGTACAATCCACAACGTATCAGAGAAAAGGACTCCTACCGCGGCTGTGCGCGCTCCAATGATGAAACATTTCAAAGGCTAGTGTGCTGGGGCAGATTATTGAGCACCTACATGTGCTAGCACTGTACTAAGCATTCATGTATTTTTGCATCTAAGACTCTTAACAACCCTTCCAGCTAGGGGCCATCATTTGCATTTCACAGATCCAAAGACTCAGGAGGCTAAGAGGCATGTCTAGGATGACAAAGCAAGTAAACAGCAGAGCCGGCGGTCCTAAGCCACCTCCTCAGGCATGAGTTCACTTTGAAGGCTCATTTCTTCATTCCTTCAACTACTTACCGGCCACCCACCACAGGTCAGGCGCTGACTACGTGCTCAGATAACAGAACTGAATAGTGCAGACTTGATCCTGGGTCCCAGGAGCTCAGTCCTCTGTGGCGACTATGCCGACATCATTTACTATGTGCCACCTCCCTCACCTGCCATTTCCCAGCCCCTCTGCAGTCAGGTGGGGCCCTGGGATCAGCTCCAGCCTAGAGGCTCTAAGCGGCAGTGATGGCTGTCACCCCCAGTTTGAAGCACTAATGGGTTGGGGAGGCACACTTGGCTCTTCTTGAAGGTCACGTACAGGCCAGTGCAACCAGCCTGGATCCTGAGCCACCACATGGAAGACCACGGAGTGTCCCCATGCAGGGTGAGGGCTGGGCTTTGGGGTGTGGAGCCACTGGGAAGAGCAGTTTGTTACTGCAGCAGAACCTCACGCCCTGACTCACACAGCGAGACCCCCGTTCAAATACTAAACAGTTACAACTTACATAAGAAATAAGGGAGCAATGAGAGATTTTGACAGAGACTGCCGATTTGGTCTTATGGGGAAGGTGAGGGTTGGTAATGGGAGGACTGGGCTGAGATCTGACAGGCAATAGACATGACAGGTGACTTTTATTGATGGCTCCCCTCACTGTGCTAAACGCGTTACGAACACCCGAACAAAAGCCATTCTCAGAAAAGGCCTGCTGCCTGGGGATTCAGGAGGTCAGCCCACCAAGTGTTGTTCTCTCTTCTTCCTCAGGCACTGAGCCCCTACTATGGGCTGGGCAAAGCCCCTGCTTCATGGGTTTCACACCCTGGGGGGAGCAGGGGAGCTACTGGAGCTGGAACATTCAGGAAAGTCTCCTTAAGAGGTGACAGTGGAGCAAAGGGCTGGGCAGGGAACCGCGAGCCCTGGACATGGAGGCAGTGGGAGGACATTTCAGAGGGAACTGTGGGGGCACAGACCTGAGGCCGGAGACGCCTGTAGTTCAGAGAACTGGCAAGGGGTGATGGCGGCTGGAAGAGAAGCTAGAGACACAGGGCCCAGGTACCACTTTGAGACAAGGCGTTGGAGGGCTCTGAGCAGAGAAGGAACATTATGTACTTCATGCTCCAAGAGGCTCTCTAGTGGCAGTGGTTCTCAACTAGGGGCAACTGCCCCCATGCACGGCCCCCCGGACGTAGCTCAGAGGATGCTACCAGTTTCTAGTGGGTAGTGGCTAGGGAGGCGGCTAGGTGACCTCTGGTGCACAGGATAGCCCCACAGCAAAGGATGACCCCGCCGAGCATGGCCAGGGTTGGGTAGAGATCAGACTGCAGAGGGACGAGTGCCCAGTTAGGGCACTGGGTGGTTCACACGAGACACAGTGGTGGTTTGGACCAGGGACACACTGTGCGGGAACAGCCAGCAGGGTTTCTGGAGGACTGGTAGGGGGGTGAGAGAAAGGGAGCAAGCAGCCCAGGCCAACATCAAGGTTTACAATCAGAGCAATGAAAGACAAGGGAGACATTTGCATGCAAACAATGTTAGCTGAGCACCTACTATGTGCCAGACTCTGTTCTGAGTGCCAGGGATAGTCATTTCAAAAAAAATAAAAAATCACTGTCCTCACTGGCACATTGCCTTGAGTGGGGAAAAAAAAAATGGGTAAGCCAACAAGCAGTAGTAACAATAATTTCCAAGAGCAATCAGCCCTCTGCAGAGAATAAAAGTGTGATTTGATAGAGAGGGATTGCTTGTACAGAGTGCTCGGGGAACCTCCCCGAAAAGCTGACACCTGAGCCCAAGTCAGCCAGGAGATTGGGGTGCAAACATGCCGGGCGGGGGTGCTGCCGAGGCAGAGGCCTGGAGGCAAGACTGTGCTCGGTGTGTCTGCAGAGCTGATGGGGCCAGGCGGCTGGGGCGAGCACGGGCAGCAGGCAGGGGTGCAGAAACTGAAGGATCTCGTGTCCATACAAGTGTTCAGATTCCACTTCCAGCACAGGTTGGCTGCCTTTGGAGCGTTTAGGAGGGAACCCATCAGATGATCTCATCTTCCAAGGATAGCTCCTGGCTGTCAGGGGGGAAGCCAGGAGACTGCACAGATGTCGGAAAGGGGCTCCGTTGGCCCCAGGACCTGGGAGTCAGGTGAGCTGGCACCATAAAAGGAAATAAAATGCTGCCAGCTAGACAAGGGCCCAGAGACTTCAGGCGACCGCAGGCCTCCTCTGCACCCCTGTTCGGGTCGTGTGGCAGTTCTCAGGCAGTTACCATCTCCGGCCACAAAGCGCCCCACCCCAAGTATGCTCACAGGGAGAAGTGGCTCAGAAGGCCAGAGGCCTGGGTGTTGGGCCCTGTCCTAGCCACCCGCAGTGGGAACTCCTGAGCCGCGCCATCAGGCAGACTCCGACGGGGATCCTGAGATGTGCTCCAGCTCCCTGTGTAGAGGTGGTGAAACTAATCGCATACTTCCAGTGCTGGGAGGCAGATGCTAAGTGCTCAGCCCACAGCAGGTACCCCTGGGATGAGATGACACTTGTCTGTCTGAGCTGGTGCACAGATTCTGTGCAGTGAAGTGTGTGCGCTGCTCAGACCACAGTTAAGAATTGGGAGGCCAGCAGAAGGGGTTGGATGGGGAGGTACCAGAGGTCCGTGTGTCCCTAGAGCCAGGACACCAGGGGGAGGGCCTCACTTGTGGGCTCCCAGGCAGCCCCTTTGATACTGGTGATTTGCTGTTTCTCATCTGCAAAGTGGGAACAACACAGCAACTACTTCCAGGGCTGGTCAGAGCACCTCATGAGGGAATGCACAAGATGCTTGTCACCACACCTGGCCATTCATAAAGTTGTCATGAGGATGCCAGGTAACAATGCTTTGCAAACTGTAAAGTATTAATCCACATATCTCAATATACTGTTCTAACGTCTACTCCCAATTCCATAGGTACTGCTTGCCTCTTTCTTATTCCAGATACACTTAAGGAGATGCTTGTCAAAGAACAAGCCCCAGACCAACAGAATCAGCTTCACCTGGAGACAGGGCCCGCCTCACATACGTGAGACCTTTGTGGTCCCACTGGGCTCCCCACTCGGAAGGGCACACTGCTTGGTTTCAGGCTCTGCTGTCACCATCTTGAAGTTCTTTATAACTTGAATAAGGGGCCCTACCAGACTGCAGACAGGCCTGCCTGGGAGCTAGAGAAACAAACTCTTAGGTCCCACTGAGTCAAAGATGCAGGCCACGGAGCCCAGCCAGCTGCACTTAATCAGCGTGCACGCTGCAGCCTGAGACCCACTGCCTACGGGGCAGCGCGCAGCCTCCCAGGGGGCTACATAGGCTGTGCAGAATTTCTCCCCTGGGGAGAAGCCATAGGCCAACATGGGAGGAGGGTGGGGACACACGGTCCTCTGCTTTCTGCCGCCACCATCTGCAAACATGGTGAGCTGTGTGTCCAGAGGCAACCTGAACAGGAAACTAATGCCACCTCCCTCCCAGGTCCAGTAACTGATTTTATACCTATAATTTTGTGATTTTTCTCTTAAAGAGGCCCTCCTAATTGTGGAAGCTTCAGGCCCTGAAACGCCTAGACCTGCTCCATCTGACATTTCAGTTGTTAAATCACCGTGTGTGGGTGCTTCTCAGATTTGGCTGTGTATCACCAGTCAGTGGGTTTATTAAAATCCAGGTGGCAGGCCCCGCACCCCCGTGAGTCAGCCAGGTCTGGGCGGAGCCTGAGGCTGGGTACCCAGTAGTCCCAGCTGGCGCGGCTGGTCTGGGAACACCCTTCGAGAACTACTGCTCTATGAGCATTCCTCCATCTCCAAACTACCCCTAATTCCTCAGCTTCCTGTAACTATAGCTGATCCCTCCTGCCAGTAAACACCCTTGACTTTCACCTCTGAAGGGTTAACGCCTGCTTGTCTGGGGCCTTCGGGAAGCCCTCTCTGAGCTCCCAGGCTGATGTAGCTTTTTTCTCATTCTCAAGCTACACTGTAATGGTCAGTTACTTGCCAGCTGCCCCGCAGACCGTAAGAGACAGTCCTTTATCCAGGCTTTCCCAACGGTGGGCCCAGGCACTTCCACGTCTGATGAACGGGGAACCATTCTCCTCTACGCTTATCATGGCTGGCTTCCTGCCCGGGGCCCCACTCCTTCCCCCAGCTGGGTATCCGCAGGCTGGTCGGAAGCGGGGACCTCCCACCCAGGGCAATGTCCGGCCTCCCCGGAGGTAGCACGCATGCGCTCACGGGTCGCCGGGTGGAAACAGGTGCTCCGGGGACGCCGCGTCTCTCAGGCTGACTTACTACCCGGGAGGTGGCGGCTGCTCCTGGCACCGCAGACTCCACAGCGGCTTCCTAATTAGGTCACAGCCAGTGGAGGGGAAGGGGGAACGAGGGGGTCCCTCTGCTTTCCGCACACCCCATTCTCTCTCTCCAAGAATAGCACCGGGAACTTGGAGCTTGCAGTTTTAAAAAGCCTTCACCTGGCCCTTGGCCCCTGGTCCCTCCTGACTCTCTCGGCGAGCTGCCTGTCCCTGCAGCGCTCCGGGTGTCCCGCCTTCTCCTCACCTTGTCCTGTCACCGGACAGTCCGGCTTGCGTCCCCGTGGCCATTCTGCCTCCACCCCTTCCCACCACACTCAGCTTTTCTGAGATAGTCCCCTGTCCTCCCGAAACTCCAAGTCCAGCGAGTCCCGGGAGTTAAGGGAAAGCTCAGAGGCATGGTGCATGGCTGGGTCCCCTGGGACGCGGACACAAGGGCGGTCTCTGAGGCAGCCGCAGCCTGCCCCCCGGGAAGTGAAGGGAAGAAGCGGGCTGCTCACCTCTCTGACTTCCAGGGATATCCTCCGGGACTGCAGAGATCGGGAAAGACCCAGCCCTGCCGGGCTAGTGCACCTGGGCCTTAAGCCGGGCTGAGTAATATGGTCCACAGCTGAGCGACCCTGGGCCCACCTTTGAGCAAACCCGCTTAGGGCCTCTCTGGCGCCCACAGCCTCAATCCCCAGCACCTGTGTCCGATTCACCCAAGGCCTTGAGAACAATTCTGGGCCCCACCCGGCCCCACCCAGTCACAGCTGCTGCTGCTAATGGGACCTGGGCGCCTGCATTTCACAAGTCCCCCCTCTCCTCGCACGCACCGAGGAAAGGTGGAGAACCACTGCTCCCAAATCTAGAAATTAGGTGGATATTTTCAGGCTCTTTATTACTAGGGGATCTGCAGGGCCTCAGCTGTGAGGAGTTTTTGAGTTCTTCCGTTTTATTCACTAGCATTCTCTTAATGAGCAAAGCAGGGGAATGGTGCTTCTCTCTTACTATGAGCCACTTTACAGACAAGGAGCAAAGCTTTATTATTACAAGTCATCCCATTAAAACTGTGGTTCCCCTTGTTTATTTGAGTCTTACATGCCTATTACAGGGAATTTGGAAACTACAGCACAATATAAAAATAAAAATGATACTCACCTAAAAAATGAGCAGAGGATCTGAACAGACACTTCTCCAAAGAAGAAATTCAGATGGCCAACAGGCACATGAAAAGATGCTCCACATCGCTAATCATCAGAGAAATGCAAATTAGAACCACAATGAGATATCACCTCACACCAGTTACGATGGCCAACATCCAAAACACAAACAACAACAAATGTTGGCGAGGATGTGGAGAAAGGGGAACCCTCCTACACTGCTGGTGGGAATGTAAATTAGTAAAACCATTGTGGAAAGCAATATGGGGGTTCCTCAAAAAACTCAAAATAGAAATACCATTTGAGCCAGGAATCCCACTCCTAGGAATTTAACCCTAAGAATGCAGTAGCCCAGTTTGAAAAAGACAGATGCACCCCTATGTTTATCACAGCACTATTTACCATAGCCAAGAAATGGAAGCAACCTAAGTGTCCATCAGTAGATGAATGGATAAAGAAGATGTGGTATATACACACAATGGAATATTTTTCAGCCATAAGAAGAAAACAAATCCTACCATTTGCAACAACATGGACGGAGCTAGAGGGTATTATGCTCAGTGAAATAAGCCAGGTGGAGAAAAACAAGCATCAAATGATTTCACTCATCTGTGGAGTATAAGAACAAAGAAAAAACTGAAGGAAGAAAACAGCAGCAGACTCACAGAACCCAAGAATGGACTAACAGTTACCAGAGGGAAAGGGATTGGGGAGGGTGTGTTGGAAGGGAGGGACAAGGGGGAAAAAGGTCATTACGATTAGCACGTATAATGTAGAGGGGGGGGGGCATGGGGAAGGCAGTATAACACAGAGAAGACAAGTAGTGATTCTATAGCATCTCACTACACTGATGGACAGTGACTGTAATGGGGTATGTGGTGGGGACCTGATAATAGGGGGAGTCTAGTAACCATAATATTGCTCATGTAATTGTATATTAATAATAGTAAAATAAAAAAAATTATTCCAAAAAAAACAAAAAAACAAAAAATGATACTCACCTGTAATCCCACTAGCCAGATACCAACACCCATTGATATTTTGATATATTTCCACCCAGTATTTTTTCTATGCCTGTATTTTAACATAATTGGGAACTTATCAAGTTTAGTTTTTTTTTAAAAAACAAGCTCAATTAAGGTATAACTGACATATAATAAACTGCACATATTTTATGTGTATACTTTAATATGCTTTAACATCTGTATGTACTTATGAACCCACCACAATCATGATAATGAACATATCCATCACTCCCAAGCAATTTTTTTAATGGGGTTTTTATTGTGGAATAATTTTAGATTTATAGAAGAGTCACAAAGATAGTATAGAGCTCCAGTATATCCCAAACCCTGTATCCCCTAATATTCGTGTTACATATCATGGTACATTTATTAAAGCCAAGAATTTAATATTGGTGTATCACTGGTAATTCAACTACATACTTCATTTGAATTTCACTGGCTTTTGCACTGATGTCTGTCCAGGGTATCAAGTTGCATTTAGCCAAATGTAGTTTTATATTTTATCTGTTGTTACTTAGCATTATGTGGTGCAAATCTCTTCAAAAACATTGCTTTAAATGACTGCTTCATATTTTTTTATATCAATTTGCTATATTGTTTGACTTAGGTTATTTCCAAGTTTTGTTCTTATAAGCAATGTTGCCATGAAAATCTTTGCAACTACATCTAAATTTGTTCCCATCTTATATTGTTTGAGATATTTTCCTCCCCACACCCAGGTTTATTGAGATACAGTTGACATACAATATTAATCTCTCTGAAGTATAACTAGTAGGTCAAAGTCCTTTTAATCTCCTTTAAAAAATGCAGCAAGATTTGGCAACCAGCATAATACTTGTTTCAGCACAGAATTATCAATGGAAGCTAAAATTAAAGCGTGAAAGTTTGATGAGAACAGGATATTCACATAGTCTCGAAATAAATCCCCACATATTGCTCCTTGATTGCAAAGGAAAAAGTAGCCACTTCACAGTGGAGAAACCTGGAAGGCGCCACCTTAACAGAGTGATTGAAGTTAAGGACATCAGGAGGAGGTGGTCCGATGCCTAATCCTTTTCATCTGACAGGCAAAAAGCTATGCAAGATCAGTCCATGACATTCGTGCCAAAGATGCATTACCTGAATCTAATAATGAGAGGAACGTCAGGCAAACCCAAATCGAGGAACATTCTACATAGTAATTGGGTGCCCTCTGTAAAAATGTCAAGGTCATGAAAGGCAGAGAAAGGCCGAGGAACATCCCAGATGAAAGGAGATGAGAGAGACATGACCACTAAATGGAATGTATAATCCTAAATTTGATCTTGAACCAAAAAAAAAAAAGAAAGAAACTTTTATGTAGAAGACATTATTGGGAAAATTGATCCATAGATTAGATAACAGTAGCATTTCAATATTAACTTCCTGACTTTGATAAATACATATATTTGTTTTTATGGAGGAGGCAGTGTGGGCTTCCATCTATATGGGATTCCAGAGAGACTTGGCATTAGATTTAAAGGAAAAGTGCTAGAGGCATATTCTGATGCTTTAGGATTCAAGCATCGGAAAAGCCTTATTATCTCACCAAGGTGATGATAAGATGCTACCATAAAGTCTTGAAGTTGCCAATGTCCAGAAAATTTGCAAAACCATAACAGAGAACTGCCATATGCATCTCTCCCTGAGACCTTGTTCAAGGTTTAATAATTGCCCTGACGACGCTCTTTTGGGCAAAAGCATCCAGTCCAGGATCATGTGTCATAAGCCAAGTCTCACCTCTCTTCAATCGGGAAGGAAGGAAGGGAGGAAGGGAGGCAGGGAAGGAGGGTGGGTCTTGATTTTTTTAGTATCCTTTTGTTTTCTGAATATCTAAGTTCCTGAGTAGGAAAAATTGGAAGACACCAACAAAGTATGGAGAAGAAACTCATCTCAGATTCACTCCACCTAGAGACAAGCATGTTCATTCTTTGATGATGTGGATAAAACAAGCGTTCCTGTGGCCAGGATTCTCACCTGGCCCTGGTTGACTAGCTCACTGCACACCTGTGGGCAAAACATGGCTGTTGACTCTATATGAAGAGCTCTGCCCAGTGCTCTGGGTGTGACACGGTGGCATGGCTGCAAGGCTGCAGGAGAGCAGAGCAGAGGCTGGAGTGGTGGCAGTGCCAAGGACAGAGGCCCAGAGGATGGCTGTGTGGGACGGCTGTGCAGAGAGGCCCAGAGAACGGCTGTGCAGACAGAGGGTCCCAGAGGCAGATACCGGCTTGCTGCAAGCAGACTCACTCTGAGTGAACGGGATTTTAGTGACTGACCTGCCACGGTGGAAATAAAGTTGGGTATTACCCTTTCACCCCAAGAACGTTTTGCTGTCAATTTCTTTGGTCACACTGAATCCACAGCAAACTTGCCTGGGGCTGAAACCCATTGGTAAGACAGATGAATTCTCCATTTTTTGTCTTTGATCACATGTGAGGTTATAGTGAACAAAAAGTATTTTATGAGTACACAGCATCTCTGGGTGAACTTGCTAAAAAATACGGACTTTTGCCCAGGTCCTGGCCCGAGTTTGCTGAGTCAGAATCTCCAGAACTTGGGTCCCAGCATCTGTATTTATAACTAGTTCCCAGGGATGCTGAGGCAGACCTGAGTTTAAGAATCACTCTGCATTTTGCATTTGTCATGTAATATCATGTCATAATCATTTCCTTTCACCATTAGGTCTTTTCAATCAATATGAGCACACAGTATTTACATTATCCAAATGACTTTAAAAAAATCTTTTAAAGGTCAGCCAGCCTCATAATTCTGCTCTGTCACTTGTGTTATGAGATATGAGAGGGTCTGCCTAGGGGTGGGCACACAGCCAGGGCCGAGGGAATGCCTGTGGAATCTCAATGAGACCCACCGGGCCCACACACCAGGAGACAGAATGGAGTGGGACCTCCCCCAGAAACTCTCACATGCTTTGGAGGAAGAGCGAGCTGGTGGCACTGCACCAGGTGGCAGTATCTGGTGAAATTAAAGATACACTTACCCACAGACCCAGTATTTCCATAACTAGGAATTGGTTTCCTATGGATATTCTCATAAAACAAAGATATGGATGATCAAAAGAGCTCATTGAAGCATTGCATGTAATAACATGACCGGATACAACATAAATATCTATCAATATGACAAGGAAACCATGTCAGGGAATGCTTGGCAGCCATGAAAGGAGGGTAGCGGGTCTGTCCGGGGATGTCATTTAGAGATGTTCAAAATGCCTCATTGACTGGACAAAATTGTGTGTGCATGTGTTTTTAAGCCATTAGAGATAACTGACCATTCTCAGGTTTGTGTATGCATGAAAAATTCCTGGAGGGACACACAAGAGAAGAGTGTGTTTTAATAGCTGTGGCTTTCAGGCAGGGAGGGAAATTTGCTCTTTATCGTTTTTCTTATGCTGCTTACATTTTACACTGGATGTGTTATCCACTTAACTAAGAAAAAACTCTAGCAACAAATGAATAAGTAAGTGTCAATGAAACATTAGCTGGGCTGGGAAGGCAGTGATTTGGAGCACGTGTGGTGGTGTGCAACCCCTGGCATGGTGTTCCCAGGCGATGTTAATGGGCCCTAATACATCCTCCTGATTGAGTGGGCGAGGTGGTCCGTAATGCATCTGTGACCAGGCCCCACTACAGCGGGAGATTTGCGTGCGGGGCCTGTGGAATGCAGAGCCCTGGTCCTGCCAGCTCAGAAGCGCAAGTCCACCCCACAGGTTTCCAAGTCAGCCCCCAGGCTTCTTCCCGCCACTTCTGGGTAGCCCACGTGTCTTCCTAGCACCGCTGACATCCTCCTGGGTTCCTGAACTGGCTCTTCTGCCTTGAAGCCCACCGCGTGTCCAGCTCAAAGCAGTGTTTGTGAGTGTGAGCTCAGAGGGCAGAGGGAGCAGGGATCCAGCCTGCTTCCACAACTGTGTGGCCTTGGGAAACTTTCCCCGTATCTCTGAGCCTTCTTTTCCTCATCTGTGGAATAGAGTTGGAATGGAGTTAATATCTACCTCAAGGGGCTATAGTACACAAGACAGTCTATAGCTCATCAAATATTAGCTATTTCACTAATGAACTTTTATCAAGAACCCTAGTACATGCCAAATCCTGGGCTAAAAACTGGGGGTTAAAAATTTTAAAGGTCTTTTCTGAAAGAAATTTTTTAAAGTTTTTATTAAGAAATTATAATTAAATGGTCTTCATGCTTAAGTAATTCAGTCTAGCGGGAAAAGGATAATATATAATATTTAAGAGGTTTTTTTTCAAAATGCTTCCAGATTTATTTTCTTCTTTAATTTTTATTATAACCCCATGAGGTAGCTCTTATTATTCATGTTTTGTAGATGAGGAAATTAAGGTTCTAAGAGAAGCAGAGCAGTGGGCTGCCTGGGAAAAACACTCCTGTGTTTCTCCTCTACTCTCCCACTACCTCAACACTTCACTTCTGATGACAGATCTGTGGGCTTTTCACACACCAAGCAATTCTCTGTAATACCAACTGGGTGTCCTACAGTTCAATTCTGATATTACTCAGAGTTAGTGCAGACCCCACAGGTTAAGGGCTCAGCCCCACAAGGCCGCCCCCAACTTCACACACCAGCCACAAGAAGTAGGTCCCAGGTCACCCACAGCTGCTGTCTGACTTGGCTACAAATTAGAAATTCCCTAACCCCCTGCTTGGATTTGATCATTTGCCAGAACAGTTCACAGAACCCAAACATCAGGTGATGGGTGGCAGAGGAACACAGCCTGTTTGCAGGCTGAGAGATGCTAGAGTGTGTAGGACCCAGATATGTATGACTCTCTGATCCCCACAAGCCTTCTCTCACCCTGGAGAAAGTTCTGGGTCAGGGGCTTTTCTGGGCTGCAGGGTTGCTGCAGGCTCTGGCTTGGTAGCCAGGCACCCCAGCTATGTCATCTCGGGCAACCTGCTTTCCATGGCTCTCCCTGCAGTTGCCTTCTGAAAAATGGTGCAGCGGTTTTGGGCTGCAAATAACAGACTGCCTGGCTAAAAGTGGCTCAGCAAGGATATTTATTATGCCCTTGAATGAGCAGCCTGGGAGTAGGTGTTTCCAAAGTTGTTTAATTCGGCCCTTGATGATGTCAACACGGTCTCTGGGGCAGGTTCTCCACACATTTTGTTTTGTTTTGACCTTCCTCCTTGTGCACAAATACTACAACGTCATGGTGCCCAAAAGCAGGCAGGGAAAGGGGTTCTCAGAGGACACATCTGTCTTTTAACCAGGCAGGAAAATCTTTCCCCAGAGTCCCAACAGACTTCCCCTTAAATCTCACTGGCCAGAACTGGGTCACATGTCCATGCCTCGATGAATCTACAAGACTTTAAAAAGGTCTGGGTGGGGCCACCCTGGCCAGCCTCATTGAATGCCACTGTCCCTACAGTGGCTTTCAGTTCCTTGAACATGGGTCCCTCTTGCTTCAGGGCCTTTACATATTGCAGTCTCAAAGTCTGGGGTTGTCTCCCCTGTTAATCTCAATGGCCCTTCATACCTTGGTTAAGTTTTTAAAGGAAATTACTGAATCTCTCTATGTCTCACTTTCCTCCTCAGTAAAATGCATTCCTATTATTTACTTATCATTTACCTTCCCAGTTCCGTGGGGACACTGTGCCCAGCTGGGTGGTTCTTCGGCTGGTCTCCTTTGAGGCCCATGCAGTCGCAGTTGGATGGTGGCCATTGTGACCAAGATGGCTTCACTCGTACCTCTAGTGCCTTGAAGGAGACAGCTGGAAGGCTGGGACTTCTCTCAACTCATGTTGTCTTTTCATGTGATCTGGGCTGCTTCGCATGGCAGCCAGATCCCAAAAGTACAAAAGTGGAAGATGCCAGGTCTTCTGAAGGCCTGGGCCCAGAGCTGGCACGCTGTCACTCTGCCGTATTTCATTTAGTGAAAATGAGCTACAGGACGACCCCAAATTCAAGGGGAGGAGGGATATGCAGGGTCTGCATACTGAGAGGCATGTGTCACTGGGAGCTATCTTCAAAGACGAGCTACCCTATCATTTTAATAAGCCACCTAAAGGGAACCAGTAGCTTCCCGAACAGATAAAAAGTAGTCCCTTAAATTTATTGCCATCATAAGACAAGCCCCACCAATTGAATGCTAAAGTCTAGCATGCTAAACATGCTAAAGTCATGTTTCTTCTAACCCTAGACAATGTTCTGTTCCCCCAAAGCCCATCTTGTATAGGAAGACAACTAAAGTAATTAGCCTTTTCTTTATGAGAGATCAACATTCAAAGTCCTTACTCAAACAACTGATTTTCCTCTTTTTTTTGATCTTGAGACACAAGAGTGCTAGTGAAAGAGCATAGGAATGAGAGTCAGGAGCTGCATATTATAATCCCCTGTCTGGGCCCAAGCCTTTTGCTGAAGCATTTCCTCTGGGAAAAATGAGAAAGTAGGACTAGATAAGGGATGGAAATAAATTTCTCCTAGGGCAGGGTTTCCCACAATATGGGGCCTATACCGCTCAAGAGGCAGCAAAGAATTTCCCATGACACATTATAGGATTTTAGGTGTCGTACCCACATAGCATTAAATAATACTGTGTCACTTAGTGGGAAAGTTATTTCATCTCAAATTCTTTTTCAATCTTCCTGCTTACATCAAGGAGAAAGCCACAGTTGGGTATTGGTATATCTCCGACCCTCCAGCACATGGTGGAGTCATCAGGGTAAGTAAGACTAGCTGCTATAATAAAAAACTCTAAATATCTTACTGTCTTAAGTCAATAAAGGCTAATTGCTTGCTCATTTTTTTGCTCCACTTTGTCATTCAGGCACCTAGCCTCCATCCACCCGGTGACCACACCAACCTCAGACTTGGAGTCTCCAAGCTGATAGGCAGAGGAAGAAAGGTAGCATGGAGGACTGCTTAAGAGGGTTTTGGAGCTGGGCCTGGAAATGGCATGTGTCCCTTCCTCCCACTGCCATGGGGCCTCACTTAGATGCAAGCGGCCGGGAGGTAAGGCGCAACAATGAGCCAAGGAGAGAGAGCACAGTGATACTGGGGAACCGCGAGGCGGTCACTGCCATACTTGCCAGTCCTGAGGGCCAGACCATTCTGGAAGCAACAGTATCTCAGCAGAATTAAATGTAATGATGATTACATCGTTTGGTTTTCAGAGTGGCCATGTCTACTGTTACCTTCTCTTTATAAGAAGCAATACTGGCTTTCCATTTTAGTTGATAATGCATAACTTCCTTATTAAATAAATACCTTTTAAAAAAGTGAGTCATTGTGGCCAAAAGGATAAAGATATACGAATGCCTGGCATTTAGGAAACAATGATCCTAGTCAGTACTGTCAAAGAGAACTTTCTACAATGATTGAACTAGTCTATTCTGTGCAGCGCAGTAGGGGAGCCATTAGCCAAATGTGGCTATTCAGCGCTTGAAATGTGGCAGTGTGACTGGGGAACCGTATTTTTAATTTTAAGTTATTTTTACTATATAAGACATACAGATCTAGAATGATAACCAAGATTGACAATGAATGCCTGGTATATGTCTTGAGGAGAATTCAGAGGGCAATAGTGCTTTAATAGATTAGTCATGGGAGGCATAGGTGTGAGAGGAGAGGTCACGGTGAGTGTGCCGTTTATCAGTCACTGCCACACTCAGTTTTGTCTGAGGGTCTTTCTAGCTCTAACATTCCAGAATATTCTTCCCTAAACCTTCAGTAGAATTTAGTACTCAATTAATGATCTGTCCACCCCAGGATGTAATGGAAATATTTGTCTCTGGTCTTTGTACTCCTTTTAAAACCTCTTACCATCTGCTCCTGTCCTGATAACGTGGAGACTATTGATTAGAGGGATTAACTTGCAAGTATTTACCCAAATCTATATGCGTTTGTCCTGAAACTAATGATTTCAGGCTTGTGAGATGTGAGTCACTTTCTCCTTTTTTTTTTTCAAGAAAGACACAGAAAAGCCACCTCTTTAGAGGCAAGGGATCATTACCAATGGAAAAGGGAAGGACCCTTTCTGCTTAATGTGTGGCTAAAAGCAGGATGCTGGAAATAACCTTTTATCCCGTGACCGCAGAGATGGGACAGGCTGTCAACAGGCTTTGGCTGTCCTGGAGAAGAACCCCCAGGTTCCGCTGTGGAGGAAGGCGGCAGGGCGTGGATCAGCAGCCTCCCAGAGAAACTGAGTGTCTCTCCTGCAGCCCTCTCCCAGTGACCCTTCCAGGCCTGGAGGCACAGGTCACGGGGCTGCCCCTGGCTGGCATCTCAGCTTTAAAATTACACTATCTATTTTTCAACTTAGCAGTAATCTTTTGCTCTCACTTGGGAGCATGTGTGTTTTAGATGTGCTTTTACTTTAGCCTCATACCCTGATCCTACTTTGGCCTCTCCTCTCTGGTCCTCTTTAGCATTTAGATCTTAGCCCTGGGTCGTCAAGTCTGCCTTTCCCTACTACTGAGTCTCCCTGAATGAGCCCATTACCCCTCTGACCCCGGGTTCACATTTGTGGAATATTTTGATCAGATCATAAGAGTTTGTGACATATAACTCTTGACTTGTCTCATGTTTCTGTCACTCAGCCCAAGTCCCCATCCTCTGTCACAGTTAGGACCACAGTCCTCCAATCCATTCTCTAACCTCAGCCACAGTGATCTTTTCAAAATGCATATTGGATATTACTCTGCCCCGCTGTCCTCATACCTTCCTTCAAGACCAGCCTCCTTACATGTTCTCTGAGGCCCCATGAAGTCCAGTGTCTGTCCACCTCTCATCCCTTCTCCTCACTGTCTGTCCTCCAGCCATCCCAGCCTTTCAGCTCCTCAGACATGCCCTGCTCCCTCTGACCACAGGACATCTGTACCAATCGTTCCTTAGCCTAGCCCAGCAGCTCTCAGATGTGGCTACACATTAGAATCACCTTGGAAATTTCGCTTGCACACACTGTTGATGTTCCAAAGACTTCCATAAAAGAGGGCTGCGTTGCCAGGGAAGCATAGATGATTTCAATGAGAATGAGCCATGGGTGTGTCCCCAGCACAGAGCAGGTGGCCAAGAATTTGCCGAACAGATACATAAATGAGCGAAAGGCAGTGGGTGAGCATGGTTTGGAACACACATTGGGTAACGGGGAGCACGTTCACTTAGGGGAACTGTGGTGATGGGAACTGGGGACAGGAGACGGCTTACACTCACAGGGAGCTGTGGGCAGACCAAGGTCCTGTTTGGCCAGCCACGTTGGATGGGGCAGGGGTAGGGGTAGGGGGTAGTCAGAGCTCAGAGAAGAGGCTGGAAATGCATGGGGATTTGTTTAACAGAAACAAGAGCTCCAGGGCTTCAACGAACTTTCTGAGAGAGAGAGAGGAGGTACAGAGAGTAACAGCAGGGACAGGCTATGGAGGGGCAGATGGCATGACAAGGTGGAGAAGGCAACGTCACAACAGCAAGTGAGAAAACTTGGAGCACGCCACCTCCACCCCCACATGGCGTGTGGCTTCTGACAGATTTCCTGGAACTGAATGATGTGAAACGGGAAGACAGCATTGTTGCCAGACTGAGTTCTCAGACTGTAATTAACTTTGTTAAAAAAGCTTCACCTCTCCAAGGCTCAATGGAACCCTGCTGCTGGGGAATTCAAATTATTCCCCTACCCTTTTTCTTTTTTAAACAAAAGCATATTGTGAAATTTATCAGCAACAATTAATATGTGTATCTGTTCTAATCCTTTGAGGTACTGAACCATTTTCCTTTAGGCTGGGTTAGATTTCATGACAATAAATGGTACTGGGGTGTGGGGCATAATGACTGCATTGGCGGTTTAATCTGGATTTCCAATGCTTGGCAAAATTAACCTGAATGCAAACAGTTGGCTTTAAAGCCCTTGAAGAACCTACTGGAGCCAAGATTGACAAGGTGTCCAGGAGAGCGAGAAGCAGAGAGGAGTTCCTACTTTCTAGTTCCCACACACCTAGCATTAATACCTTCAGAAAAACCCGTCTTACACCGAAAGGGTGTTTACAGTTATTGGCCCTATTGGGGAGATGTTGCTGAACTGTCTACACAACATCAAAAAGCCTATTTTCTTGAATGATAATTAGAGCATCTCCACGGGAGAGCTAGTTCATAAAGATGCTCCCTGTGAAATCGCTCCAGCCACCCAAACAAACCAGACGGGTATGGAGACCAGGAGGGCAGAGGCCACTGCTAATTAGACAAGACATCAGCATGTACGCTCTGCTGGCCAGTTATGTGGGGAGAAGTAAATAAAGCTAATGAAACTTTCTTTTCATCTGTGCCAGGAGTTACAGAGTCTCCAGGTGAGGAAGGCTGGCCCAGAAACCTCTCCACTGGAGATCTTCTTGGGAATGTGTGACTTTATTGCTAGAATTTCTTGGAGAGAAAAAAAAAATACTTAACTAAATAGATAAACTGGGTTCCATGTGTCAGAGGAGACATGATTTTAGGAAGGGAAGAATTTGCTTTCCAGTCTATGACTCCAAGATCAGCAAAAGGGCCTCCCCGGGGACAGGAAACAGGCCAGGGCCCTGCTGGTAGGGCCTCAAGCCGTCCATCCCCCGCTGCAGGAGGCTGGAGGCCGCCCCCAGGCCAGACCTGGACAGGCTCCTCGGAGGTGTGGTCAGTGTGTGTGGGTCATGGGCTCCAGAGCCACACAGCTCAGGCTGGAATCCCAGCTCTGCCGCTTATGAGCTGTGTGGTCTTAGGCAAGTTCCTTAATGGCTCTGTGCCTCCACTTCCTCACCTGTAAAAGGGACGTAGCAACAGTACTTACTTTGGTGGGGCAGGTGTCAGCATTCAGCGAGTTCATACCCATGAAGCAATTAGAAGAACAGCTGGCCATTTAGCGGCCTTTTCCCGTGCTGTGGCCACCCTTTCCCTCACGGACCTGAGGGCAGTTTCTGTGTTCCTTTTGCGGCTGAACTATCAAAATGCCAACTGCTGCTCTGCTCTTCCCTGCACCTGCCTTCCTTTTCCCCTTCCTCACTGCAAGGCCCATTCTGATCGCCTTTTGTAATTACCACCACCTTTGCAATGATCACCAACAATGTGAGGCTAGGAATTCAGGAATATAAATATATTTTTAAGGAGTCAATGGAAGGCTCAACACACCAGAGCTCGGGGGCAGTGAGCCCTCAGGATGCATTGCTGGGCTCTGGGCTGGGGCGGGGCTGGGGAATCAAATGTGATGTTCGATGATGATCACCACCATTATTATCATGTACTGTTGCATGGTCTGCATCTAACTGTGCACTGATGCCTTAAGGAATAAGCTAATTTAGGCCTTATGGGAAGGCACTATGTTGTACCCATTGTACAGATAAAGAAACCGAGTCCCCCAAATAGGACATTGCCCGCCCAAGGCAACAGTCACTGAGTTATTGAGTGAGTGGCAGAGCCAGGACTCAAACCCAGATAGGCTGACCTGTTAACAACTTTTTCCTTCTTCCTTCACACTCCTTCCTCCCTGGCCTGGAAGGGGCGAGACAGTTTTAGAGAAGAGAAAATGTAGTCTTTCGAAGATGTTATGAGAGATAAGTCATCTAATTTCTTCCTGCCATGCCAGAGGCAGGGAGACAGTTAGGAGGCTGTGGTTTGGTGGCCCGGATGACAGCCGTGGCTGTGGGGATGGCACTTACTGACTGCCTCCTGTGTGCCTGGCATGCCGCCAACAGCTTGATGTGTATTGTTTTACTTACTCCTCCCCCAGGTGTGAAGATTTGTGGAGGTTAAATATGCCCCAAGTCAGGCAGCCATCAGTGGCCTGGATGAGATTTGGGTCCGGAGTCTGAAACTCCTGCCATCACCACTGCATCAAGGGGCCGGGGGCACCGAGGTGGTAAGACTTGTGAGAGATTATGTCACAAGGGGTAGAGGGAGAAGTGAACACTGGGTTTCTGATTTAAGGTAAAGGTGGGGGTGTTGCCACTTGTCAAGACGGGGAACAATAGAAGAGTGTTTCCAGAAGCAAGATTTTGGAAATGGTGTGCCTGAGGTATCTTTGGGACATTGTTATGCTTTCCAGTTGGCATTTGGAATATATGACTCGGAGGCTCAGACGTTCATCTCAGCTTCAGAATGATTTTATGTGGGCACTGTTGTCACAAGCAGTAAGTAAGGCTTTTGGGGTTGATGCTTCCCAAGGACAGAGGGAGCAGAGCACGCTGACCAGGACATAGGAGACATCGTATTTAAGTTGTCTTGCTGAGGTTGAAGGCTGCTTTCTCTTCACTGGTGCTTGGCACAAGGTGTGGGAACTACTGGGCAAAAGTCTTTGGGATGGATGACTAATTGGAGGGAAGGTTCGTGGTATGCAAGGGTTGCTGAGTGGACTATGTCAGCAAGGAGTCAACAGATATTGATAAGGGTGTCAGGCCCTGGGATGGATGATGAGAATACAGTGGCCAACCAGGTACGGTTCCTGTTCTTAGGGGATCCTGAGCTTGTCTGACAAACACTGGAGACCAGGAAAACACAGGCCTACATGAATACAGTACAATTTCACTTAAATGGCTTTTCAAAATTTGTGGCAGATAAAACATGTGGTTAGGGATCTGATGTTCCAGTTTGGTAGTTTTAGAGAAAAGCAAATGCAGGGTCTTTCGAAGATGTTATAAGAGATAAATCATCTAATTTCTTCACGAAGGCTTGAAAGGACAGCCTCAGAGCCCAAGGAGAGACATACATGGCATGGTAGAAAGCCATCCTCTGAACAGGCTCTCCTTCAATGTCTGAAATACACCCATATGGTCTACCTGGAGGCACAGCTTCAGTGAAAGCAAGATGGTTGCCAGACGGATACAGGTGGCGGCTTTTGCCTGAGAACGTGAAGGCCAGCTGTGCTAATGCAGGTCTCGTTGGCTTCACAGTGAGGCACAGACCCAGAGCCCTCTGAGAAGTGCACTGGCCTGTCCATCAACAATCGATCCACTCCATGGGCTCCATCCACTCGGTGTCATTCCCTTTCCTTCCTCTTCTTTATCTCAGGGCCAAGTCCATGCTCCCAAACCCATTTCTCTCCCCATTTGCTGTCCTTCCATCAATTACTGCCCTTTCCCGCATCCATTTTTGCCCTCATTCTCTATTGTTTTCCATCTGTTAACATGCTCACCCCACCTATTAATGCTCAGTCTGCTCCCCTCCCAAGTTCCCTAGGAAAACTGGTCTTTGCTGACTCCCCTTTTCTTTCTCACAACTCATGTCTTCTTAGCTGCTTTCCATGGACTCAGTGCAGCTCTTGCACGGGCACCACTGGTCCCTGAGCGCTCATCCTGTCTCTTGTGACCGTTGGTGGCTATCGGGTCATCCTGTTGGCTTTTCTGGGTCTGGCCAATGGGACTTATGAGGAATCTGTTGCGGGGTTTCTGGGCAGTAATTTCCACTTAGAAAGAAAAATGATTCTGGAGGTAAAGGCCCCACCCCACCAGCCGTTTCTTTCTGTCTTTGAACGAAGTTGTATGAGGATGTGACATTTGCAGCTGGGTAGCCGTCCTGTCAGTAGGAGTCATGGAGCTGTGAACACAGGCACCTGACATGTTGGGTCATCTCCGAACCCCCAACGGCAGGACTCAGGACTAATGCTGCGTGAGAAAATTCCCTCTGCTTATAAAGCCCCTTCTGATCTGCTATTGCTATGTCAGCTACAACTGCTCTAATTGAGGGAGTGTATGTGCGTTCACTGAAGAGGACACTGAGGTATGGGAAGGGTAGGGAATCCTGCTGGAGCAACTGCACTCACAGGGAAACCTGACAGCCTGGATTCACATGGGCGCTGACTTCAGGGGAACAGGAGCTCTGGCAACACAGCCCCTCACACGACAAAATGCCTCCCTGGCTATGACTGATGTGCCTTTAGAAAACACTGCCCTCTCCCAAGCTGGATAAATGCCTCTTTTAAAAATATATATTTTTAATCAACTTTACTGAGATACTATTTATGTAAAAGAAACTGCTAAGCTGCACATATTTAAAATGTTCAATTCAGGTCAATGTGAGTTTTGGCAGATTGTACACCTGCAAGGTAACTACACAAGAGCATACAGAGCACCTCCATCACCTCAGAAGCTTCCTTATGCCCCCTTTTCAGGCCATCCCTTCATCCACTCCTGTTCCCAGACAACTACGGATCTTCTTTTACTAGATTACTTTGCATTTTCTTTTTTATGTAAATGGACTGACTTAAATGGAAAGAGGTGTGACTTCCTCCATGCAGAGTAACTTTGAGATTCATCTATGTTATTGCACGTACCAACAGCTACTTACAGTTTGTGCTGAGTAGTATCCCACTGTATGAATGTACCATGTTTTGCTTTGTGTAGATACTGATGGGCATTTGGGTTTCTAGTTTTCGGTAACTATTACGAATAAGCTGTACTTTCACATTTTTGTGTGGACATTTCTCCATTTTTCCTGGGCACATCTCTAGGAGTGGAATTGCTGGGTCATGTGGCGGAATTAATTTTTTAAAGAAATTGCCAACATAGGCAGTACATTCCTGAACACTGGCATTAGTAATTTTTTTCTGGGTACATCTCCCTGGGCAAGGGAAACAAAAGCAAAAATGAACAAATGGGACTACATCAAACTAAAACCTTCAGTACAGCAAAGGACACCACCAACAAAATGAAAAGGCAACCTACTGCATGGGAGAATATATTTGCTAATGATATATCCAGTAAGGGACTAACATCCAAAATATATAAAGAACCCATATGACTCAACACCAAAAGAAAAAAAAATCTGATCAAAATATGGGCAGAAGACCTGAACAGATTATTTTTCCAAAGAAGAGATAAAGATGGACAACAGGCACATGAAAAGATGATCAACATCATCAAGTATCAGGGAAATGCAAATCAAAACCACAATGAGATGTTACCTCACACCAGTCAGAATGGCTATCAACAAGCCAAGAAATAAGTATTGGCAAGGATATAGAAAAAAGCCCTGGTACACTGCCAGTGGGATTGCAAATTGGTGCAGCCACTATGGAAAGCAGTATGGAGGTCTCTCAAAAGACAAAAAATAGAAATACTACATGACCCAGCAATTTCACTTCTGGGGATTTACCCAAAGAAAACAAAATCACTAATCTGAAAAGATATGTATACATCTGTACATTTATTGCAGCATTCTTTACAATAGCCAAAATATGGAAGCAACCTAAGTGTCCATCAGTAGATGATTAGATAAAAAAGATGTGGTACATGCACACAATGGAATATTACTCAGCCACAAAAAAGAAGGAAATCTTGCCATTTGTGACAATATGGATGGACCTAGAGAATAGTATACTAAGTAGAATAAGTCAGACAGAAAAAGATTAATACTATTATAATACCATTTATATGTGGAATATAGAAAAACAAGAGAAAGGTACAAACAAAACAGAAATAGGCTCATAAACACAGAACAGACCGGTGGTTACCATGGTGTTACCACTAGGGGTTAGGGGACAGGTAAAAAATATAAAGGGGGAAAATTAATGAGATTGTTTGATATCTTTATCTGGGTGATGGGTACATGAGTGTATACATGTCAAACTTCATCAAGCTGTACACTGAGATTTGTGTATTTTATTGAAATGTATCTCAATTAAAAAAACTGCCAAACTGTTTTCTAACACGGTCCTACCATTTCCTATTCTTGCCAAGAATGTGTATGAACTCACGTATAGGAAAAACTCTCATTTCCCTTTACTCACTACTCACAGAGCACTTCACTTCTAGCACCTCTGGTCACCAAACGTGTGTGCGTTTTTCTGCAAGCAAGAAAATCATCTGGGTGTCCTACAGTTCAACTCAATTCTGACACTGTCTACCTGGAGACAGCATCAGATCCTGCAGGGTAAGGGTTCAAGCCCACAGGACTGCCCTCCCCATCCTTCTTCAGCTCCAAGTCCAGGTTGACACCTGGGCTTCTGACTGATCAGCTATAAAGTGGAGTCTCCCATAGACCTCTTGTTGGGTTTGATTAACTTGCTAAAGCAGTTCATGGAACTCAGAGAAACAGTTTACAAAACAGATTAGTTTTATTATAAAAGGATATAACTCAGGAACAGCCAGATGGAATCCTCCATTTTACATATATATATATATATAAAATATATATATACACGCACACACACACACATACCCCTAAGAGCTCTCCAATGGCATAAGATGGTATTCTATGAAGTTATTAAAAAAAAAACAGTATTACCTGTCAAGTACTATCTTTTGCATGTACCTCCTAAACTGCTAAGGTTATCTGAACAAGAAATCCCTGGTGTCTATTACAGAAAGCTTTTAATAGAACTTGCCTTGACAATTTATTCCTAAATCTTTTTCACCTCAGCTCAATATAATATTGCTACTTAATTTCATGATTGCACAAAGCTGTTTTAGACAGTACTTGGGGAATAAGTATTAAAAGTTCAAGTAAATGCAAATGATGTTTTCACTACTTTTTCTCAAAAGATTTCACAGTGGAATCAGAATGTAATATTAAACTGTATTATAAGTATATAGTTTCCATAGCTGAACAGAACTTGGTATCTTTTGCAGTATGTAAGGCCAATGGTCCTAGTGTCATCCTTCAGGATTACGACTAGTTTTGCCTTGTCACTCGCTATCACAAACTGACGATCTTGTAAGGCTGAAAATCACATATTATGAAATGTTCTGCTTGCTGGTTCCATAAAGTTTACTAGATTTTCACCCCCTATTCTCCAACCTCAGGAGAAACATGATTGAAGAGTAGAGATAAGCTTATATACATAAAAAACGAGGGCAGTTAGATGATCATCTCCCACCCCGTCCATATACTCTAAATCTTGACAATCCCATTTTAGATCACTTTAAATACTCTTCCCCTTTAGCAGCCCCTTATTTTCCTCCCCCAATTAAAATGATGAATTGGAAGCAGGAGCCTGAGGTGGCACTCCTTGCCTGAGAGAGCTGTGGGTTTCCTACCTGCTGGGGTGGGAACTATACACAAGGAGTAAAGCATCATCCCATGAGCATTTACCATTGTGGGCAGAGCCATGTCCTGTGGCCCATTATGGTTCAGTTCAGTTTTCTAATCTCCTCTAGTGAAAATTCTCAGCCTAGAACAATCTGCTCCTTGGACAGGCTCTGCTACCCTGAATCTCGTACAGAGAAGGGACTTCTGGGCCTCGTCTAGGCTTTGCAAACTCTGGGATGAAGTCCCAGTGCCCCCAGCTAACACTGGGTTTTCACCTAGGAAAGCGGTCAAAGGTGCTGCATATTGTAGTGTTGGCACAGGTTCAGTCTCTTATCTGTGAAAAATGTTTCCCAGGAAAGAGAGGACACTGTTAGGGAGCATGCACTGGACAGTAAGAGTGCCTGCATCTCAGTCCCTCTGGCCCACTGATGAGCTGTGTGACCTCTCTGGGACAAAGCACTTCAAACACCACTTAGCACATAGTAAGCATTCAAAACCATAGGCTTCGGATCAAGAGTGTTTTATTGTTTTTCACAGTATAAGGCACTTGCTTTTTTTTTTAATATTCTTTTTTAAGAAAAAGGAATCATAAGCAAATGCATTAGTAGTTATCTATTATCAGAATGATACGTGCTCATTACAAAGTTACTGCCTAACTTTTTTCTGAATCTATTACCAGTGGGAAATACTGCTATTTGGTTATTTGAAAAATAGTGAGAATTTCATATGATTCTCTATTCTTAGCATATTCTTGCTGTGTTTTGAATTGGTTACTTTACTTCCTAGGTTTTTGAGGAAGGAGATTGGAAGTTTCATTTCCATTACTTATGACTATCTCTGTGTTCTCCCCAAAGCCCAGGTGCCACAGTCTAAAGCGTTTCACACCTGTAACATGACAAAGAGGGCTCCATCAGTCCACTGTCATTAAACTCTTCCCTTTTGCCCCCAGGAGCACATCTGTACTTCCAATCCTGGTATCATTCTGAAAGTTACCACAGCCCAGGCCTCAAATGTGTGGCTTTGCAGTTATGCCTCTTACTGAATTCCTTTTCCTGACTTCTTATATCCACACCTGTTGTATACAAAAGGAGGAACAAAACAGAATACAAAGCAAGAACACAAAAAAATAGTAGAAGAGCACTTTAATTTTGAAAAATGTTAATTTTCTTGTGCCACATAACAATGAGCTGTGGTGTGCCACCAATCTGTAGTATAATTAACTTCTTTTCTTCCTATGAATTTACATATCTAATTATCTTTCTATTTAATTTCTCATGGTTTTGCTACATTGACTAAAACTTTTAAACAAGAAAGTCTTTTAATTTAATGGATTTTGCAGTTCATTTGTAACCAGTCGGTTTCTTAAGTTGTTTTGGAATAACTGAATGTTACTGTGTTAACACTGAAATTTTCCTGGCAGGACTCAGAGTACCTAGGTTTCCTGTCCTACAGGACAGTTGCTGAGAGACGTCTATGTGGGTGAAATCACGCAGTGGTCAGGGCTCCAGAGAAGCAGCAGCAAAGTAGATTACATAAAAGCGATGTAGATTCTGAACCACCCACGCTCCTTTGTCAAGGGCACTGCGCTGCTGCATGTGATCAGTCAGCATCAATTTGGATAATGTGGCTAAAAGCAGTGTTTTTGTGCCACCAGAATTTCAGCTGTTTCTTCTGAGAACTCTGCATCCATTCCCACGTTTTCTGTCAAAGTAGACACAGTGCAGAGTCTCATAAGAGGAGGGTCATTCTGATTGCACGAGAACACCAACTTGTGGACTTGACTGCAGCATCAAATGTGAATGTGAATAAACTCAGAATGTGCTGCCGACTGACTGCAGAGGTGGCTCTTTAGGGCTTTGGTTCTGGTCTCTTGGATGAGAATTTTAGATGTGGCCAAGTTATGTGCAAAGGTGACTTTTTCGTCACCAAGAAGGCACACCCAGCTATGCCGTATCAATAGCATCGGCATCAGTAGTAGAGGTCTCAGAATTTAACAGTGAATGTTGGCTACTCAGCACCTTGTTGAAACAAGTCTACATGGCTCTGCGAATGGGAACAATTATTTGTTTTGTCAGGAGGGAAAGGAGATGACCTTTGTTTTGGCTAGCATTTTGGGTGTCAGGACAATAATTTAATACAATCAGATGGAGTTTCTTCAAGGAATTATCAAAGAGCACACATGTGGACATCAAGTTGGGATGCAGGTCGAGAGGCAGACATTTGCCATAGGCTACCAGAAAACAATCCAGTTCACAAGCAGAGTTGAGAAACACATCATTAGGAGAATTTATTCAAACACCCATGTGAGATATTCTAATATCACTTATTCATTTATTTCCAGGCTCCACCTGCCTCCCCTCTTTTTTGAAGGAAGAGCAGTTCTATTTTGAATATAATTTAGGATAGGACCCAGTTCTCTGATTTATGCAAAAGGACATAAATTCACAGATCTGCCTGGTATAGTTTTATTTTCCAATAAAGGGTTCTGTGCAGCTGCTGTTTCTGGCAAAATAAAGAAATGGTGGAAGTGAAAGTGAATAGATCGTAAGTGGCAATCATTTTTTCTTCATCAAATCCATCAGATCATCTTCTATTCCATTTTCACTCAGCTCATCTAAACTGTAGTATCGGTGAACGATTTTCTCAGCAGTGACCACCACGACTCGGAGCCCGTGGGTGTCTTTGCCCAGCTGGCACCCAATGGCAGATGACACCACCATGTCGAGGTTCTGGTAGGTGCCCCCAGCATTCCTGTGGTAGTGGCCTGAGAACACAGCTTTGATACCTGCAAGGGAAAAAAGACATTAGGGGCCAAAGATTTCCATTTGGGTAATGTGGGGGCTGCAGTGTTTTCTTCTGTGAGCAACAGCATAGCAGTAAGTCAAATGCATCATGTTATGCAGGACACAATAAATGAGAAGGCAGCAAATGCACTCCAGAATCCTTTCAAGGATAATTCATCTCTACAACATGTTATTAACACATTTGTCATAACTAGAACAAGCGCTAGGGAACAAGAAGAGGGAAGGAGGATACGGTGAGTGGCTTTCGGAGAGATACAAAAGGCTAAGGGAAATATTCTGAGGCCTATGTAAACAGCCACATGGCGGGAGTTAGATGTCTACAAAAACCCAATGTTTATGGAGCTCTAATCAAGATGGCACAGCACATTTAACATTCATGCACCTTTTCTGCTCCAAACTTAGAGAGTGATGGATAAAATGAGAAAGAAAACCAAAGGACAGAGGTAGCGTCAAAATCAAAATAAATAGCTCTACAGGCCAGAAACAAAGCAGAAAGGCAGAGGAATGAGTGGGGTTACCACATTTCTGGGAATTAAGCTCTTACAAGGTAACGGGTTGAAAGCTCTTTGTGTGAGAGGAGGAAATGAAGCCAGTTCTGGGACAGGGTGGCTAAGTGCCTCTGCCCAGGGCCTGGGGCTGGGATGGTGGTGCTGGTGGGTCAACAAGCACTTCTGATGGAAAAAAAACAATACCTGATGTGTAATGTTTACTAATTTCCATGGTGTAAATACTCTCTTTAAGGCCAATTTTGAACTGCCATTGAAGTGGGAGTGGGAAGCAACGCCCTGAGTGACCACGTATATAGTGTTTCCACCAAACGGCATAAAAGCAGTCAAAAATCACAAGAGCATGGGTGATGGCGATGCGTAGCAAGATCATTAGGAAATGGTTAAGTTCTGAGTACTTACTACCTTTGCATTTTTAAATTTTGCTATTATTAATATACAATTACATGAGCAACATTATGGTTACTAGACTCCCCCTATTATCAAGTCCCCACTACATACCCCATTGCAGTCACTGTCCATCAGCATAGAAGGATGTTATAGAATCACTACTTGTCTTCTCTGTGTTATACTGCCTTCCCTGCATCCCCCCTGCACCACCCCCCACAACATTATGTGTGCTAATTGTAATAGCCCTTTTTCCCCCTTATCCCTCCCTTCCCACCCATCTTCCCCAGTCCCTTTCCCTTTGGTAACTGTTAGTCCATTTTTGGGTTCTGTGAGTCCACTGCTGTTTTCTTCCTTCAGATTTTTCTTTGTTCTTATACTCCACAGATGAGTGAAATCATTTGATACTTGCCTTTCTCCACCTGGCTTAGTTCCCTGAGCATAATACCCTCTAGCTCCATCCATGTTGCTGCCAGTGGTAGGATTTGTTTTCTTCTTATGGCTGAATAATATTCCATTGTGTATATGTACCAAATCTTCTTTATCCATTCATCTACTGATGGACACTTAGGTTATTTCCCTATCTTGGCTACTGTAAATAGTGCTGCGATAAACATAGGGGTGCATATATCTTTTTCAAACTGGGCTGCTGCGTTCTTAGGGTAAATTCCTAGGAGTGGAATTCCTGGGTCAAATGGTATTTCTATTTTGAGTTTTTTGAGGAACCTCCATACTGCTTATGGTGGTACTAATTTACATTCCCACCAGCAGTGTAGGAGGGTTCCCCTTTCTCCACATCCTCGCCAACATTTGTTGTTGTTTGTGTTTTGGATGTTGGCCATCCTTACTGGTGTGAGGTGATATCCCATTGTGGTTTTAATCTGCATTTCCCTGATGATTAGCGATGTGGAGCATCTTTTCATGTGCCTGTTGGCCATCTGAATTTATTCCTTGGAGAAGTGTCTGTTCAGCTCCTCTGCCCATTTTTTAATTGGCTTATTTGCTTTTAGTTTGTTGAGGTGCATGAGCTCTTTATATAATTTGGATGTCAACCCCTTATTGGATATGTCATTTATGAATATATTCTCCCATACTGTAGGATGTCTTTTTGTTCCACTGATGGTATCCTTTGCTGTACAGAAGCTTTTTAGTTTGATATAGTCCCATTTGTTCATTTTTGCTTTTGTTTCCCTTGCCTGGGGAGATATTTTCATGAAGAAGTTGCTCATGTTTATGTCCAAGAGATTTTTGCCTATATTTTTTTCTAAGAGTTTTATGGTTTCATGACTTACATTCAGGTCTTTGATCCATTTTGAGTTTACTTTTGTGTATGGGGTTAGACAGTAATCCAGTTTCATTCTCTTACATGTAGTTGCCACCTTTGCATTTTAATGAAATTTTTTAATGGGGAGTTTGCAGAATCTAACTTTTAATGGCTGCTTAACAAGCTCACAAAATTCCTTAAAATTAATAACTGGTTTTTGTGAGCCTATAGGAGCTGTCTTCAGTATACCACTGGTCTAGGACTTAGAGCAATCTATGGGTCTAAGAAGGAAGGACAGACACAGGTTCAAGTCTAGGAAGTGAAACCTGTTTTCCAAGTATGACTGTGGGAGAAGGGCCCTAAAGCCCTATTATAAGGCCTGCTCCCGGGTGGGGCCACCATGGATTAACCAAAACCACTAGGCAGGGGAAGTTCGTCAAGAAACAAAGTGAGGGTGAAACAAGAAGAAAAAATACCTCTTACTCAAATTGCTCATGAAATAAAAAATTCCACCACTCATGAGGAAATCTCATGCTAAATAAGTAAGACAGTCTACAAACTCTTCAAGCAGGAAGAAGAATTCACTTGAGATAAAACTGAGATAAAATTGTCTGAAAAATATTTAAAATAAATGTTTAGAATATCAAAAAGTCCTTAAGAAATGACTAAATATATTAAAAAGAACAAGATATTATGAAACAAAACAGTCATGAATTGAAGGAGAATAGTTTGTAAAGAAAATTGAGAAATGGTGGACATAAAAGTCATAATCACTAATATCTGAAACAGACACAGCCCTGTACTGTTTTTTAGGATAAATTTTAGACTGGGCACTAATCAGAGAGGGAGTAAGTAAATTAAAAGGTGGAAGTGAGAAACTGAGTTGGAACACAACACAGAGACCCAGACACAAGCAATGTGAACAAACAGCTCAGAGAACCAAGAGGGTGGATTAGGAGGTATCAATGGGTGCTTAAGAAGGAGCTTGGACAGGAGAAAGGAGGAAATAATGGTAAGGAAAATTTGAAGAAATAATAGCTGGGGATTTTCCAGGAAGGAGGAATATATGAGCCTTCACATAAAAAGTACTAAGTAGGATAAATAAAAATCAATTAATATTGACATATATCAAAGCAATTTTGTGAAGCATCAAACAGAAAAACATCAAAAAAATATTGGGTAAAAATATTACAAAGGGATGACAATTAGAGAGCAGGCAGTTCAGTAATGACACATTGAAGAAGTACTATCTTCAAATGCTGAGGGCAAGTACTTTACACCTAACTAAACCATCACTCAAGTTTAAGAGCAAAATAAATACATGTTTGGGCATATAAAGACAAAGAATTTACCACTTCCAAACCTTTACTGACAGAATTATTAAGATATATGTTTCAGCAAGGAAGGGATGAAACATTAAAAAACAATGATGAGAGATTTGGATTAAAGATGGCAGCGTGAGAGGTGAGACAGAGGCTTCCTCCTAAAACCACATATAATATGAAAATATAACTACTACAATTACTTTTGAAAGCAACGGGAAAGAGGACGGCAACAAACTGCATACACCTGGAGACAAGAGCGGACCTCACGGAAAAGGGTAACGTCCTAAAGCTGTGGTCCTGTGGGATCCAAGCCCTTCCCCCACCCCAGCTCACTGGCTGGAGGAACAAGAACGGAGCAGAGAGGGAGTGGAGAACTGGGACTGCTGAATACCTAACTCTGGAAATCTGCTCTGGGAGCACAAACCTACATTTCATGGTGCTTGCATGATACGCTTGTAATTAGGAGGTTGGAAAGCTAAGACAGGCAGAATTCCTGGAGAGACTAAGATTCCAGCTGCTTGTGGAAAGCAGGGATCTATATCCAGCTGCTGTGGGACAAAAGAAAGGCGGGCAGTCTGAGAGACTTCCTAACAAAGAAGCCCTTAGCAAGAGGGTTGCTAAAGGGGCAAGGATTGCACGGAGCTTACTGCTCAGGAGAGAGCACAGGTAGACAAAATTGTCCGGGTGCACTCTGCCCAGCAGATTGGGAGTTTTCATGATCTTCAGGTGCGCCAGCTCCCTGGCTGCCTACACAGCTCCAAGAACCCCTTCTGTGACAGGCAGACTAGTGCGCCTTTCTCCTGGCCAGCCCCACCGGGCTTGCAAACCAGGAAACCCTTCCCTGGTGTTAGGCCAGCCAGAGGGAAGATCTGTTTACAGCAATTAAAAACGCAGAGCACAGAGGCTTATACCTGTGTGCTCGGCCCGCTGGTTCAGGCAGTGGAGACAGGCATGGCAGCCAGGAACCAGGAAACAGCCCTTTCCTCCCCTGAGGCACCAATACCACTCCCCTACAATCCCTGACATTGCTTCAGGGGCTGAGCAGCTCCAGAGAGTAGAGCTTCTGGGCACTAGAGGGTCCCATACACAAATATGAAATGTCAAAGGAAACTGGTCCAGAGTAAAATTGTGAATACAACACCTGAGAAAGATTTAAATGATATGGACCTTATGACTCTCCCTGAAAGGGAGTTCAAAATAAAAATCATTAACATGCTCATGGAGGTATGGAAAGATATTCAAGAAGTCAGGAATGAATTCCGGTCAGAGATCCAATCATTGAAGAGCACAATGGACGGTATTAAAAGCAAACTGGATATGGTGGAGGAGATGATAAATGAAATAGAAACTAGAGAAGAGGAATACAAAGAAGCTGAGGCACAGAGAGAAAAAAGGATCTCTAAGAATGAAAGAATATTGAGAGAACTGTGTGAGCAATCCAAACGGAACAATATTCACATTACAGGGGTACCAGAAGAAGAAGAGAGAGAAAAAGGGATAGAAAGTGTCTTTGAGGAGGTGATTGCTGAAAACTTCCCCAATCTGGGGAAGGAGATAGTCTCTCAGGCCATGGAGGTGTGCAGATCTCCCAACACAAGGGACCCAAGAAGACAACATCAAGACATATAGTAATTAAAATGGCAAAGATCAAGGAGAAGGACAGACTATTAAAAGCAGCCAGAGAGATAAATAAGATCACATACAAATGAAAACCCATCAGGCTATCATCAGACTTCTCAGCAGAAACCTTACAGGCCAGAAGGGAGTGGCATGATGTATTTAATGCAGTGAAGCAGAAGGGCCTTGAACCAAGATTACTTTGTCCAGCAAGATTATCATTTAAATTTGAAGGAGGTATTAAACAATTCCCAGATAAGCAAAAGCTGGGAGAATTTACCTCCCACAAACCATCTCTACAGTGTATTTTGGAGGGACTGCTATAGGTGGAAGTGTTCCTACGGTTTAATAGCTGTCACCAGAGGTAATAAAACCACAGTAAAGAAAATAAAACAGCTAATTACTAAGAAAATGCAAAATTAAATTAACTATCCCCAAAGTCAATCAAGGGATAGACAAACAGTACAGAATATGATACCTAATATATAAAGAATGGAGGAGGAAGAAAAAGGAGGAAGGAAAAAAACAAACAAAAAAAGAACCTTTAGATTGTGTTTGTAATAGCATATTAAGTGACTTGTTAGACTTTTAGACAGTAGGGAGGTTAACCTTGAACCTTTGGTAACCATGAATCTGAAGCCTGCAATGCCAATAAGTACCTACCTATCCATAATCACCCTAAATGTAAATGGACTGAATGCACCAGTCAAAAGACATAGAGTCACTGAATGGATAAAAAACAAGACCCATCTATATGCTGCCTTCAAGAGACTCACTTTAAACCTAAAGACATACACAGACTAAAAGTGAAGGGATGGAGAAAGACATTTCGTGCAACTAATTAGGGAGAAAAAAGCAGGAGTTGCAGTACTTATATCAGACAAAATAGACTTCAAAACAAAGAAAGTCACAAGACACAAAGAAGGACATTACATAATGATAAAAGGGTCAATCCAACAAGAAGATATAACCATTATAAATATCTAAGCACCCAACACAGGAGTTCTTACATATGTGAAACAAATACTAACAGAATTAAAGGGGGAAATAGAATGCAATGCATTCATTCTAGAAGACTTCAACACACCACTCACTCTGAAGGACAGATCAGCCAGACAGAAAATAAGTAAGGAGACAGAGGCACTGAACAACACATTAGAACAGATAGACCTAACAGACATCTACAGAACTCTACACCCAAAAGCAGCAGAATACACATTCTTCTCAAGTGCACATGGAACGTTTTCAAGAATAGATCATATACTAGGCCACAAAAAGAGCCTCGGTAAATTCAAAAAGATTGAAATTGTACCAACCAGCTTCTCAGACCACAAAGGAATGAAACTAGAAATGAATTACGCAAAGAAAATGAAAAATCCCACAAACACATGGAGGCTTAATAACATGCTCCTAAAAAATGGATCAATGACCAAATAAAAACAGAGATCGAGCAATATATGGAGACAAATGACAACTATAACTGAACACCACAAAATCTGTGGGACACAGCGAAGGCCGTGCTAAGAGGAAAGTATATTGCAATACAGGCCTACCTCAGGAAAGAAGAACATTCTCATATGAGCAGTCTAAACACACAATTAACGAAACTAGAAAAAGAAGAACAAATGAGACCCAAAGTCAGGAGAAGGAGGGACATCCAGATTCGCATGGAAGAAGTTAAACTCTCCCTGTTTGCAGATGACATGATATTGTACATAATAAAGATTAGAGCAGAAATAAATAAAATCGAGAATAAAAGAATAGAAAGGATCAATGAAAGCAAGAGCTGGTTCTTCAAGAAAATAAACAAAATAGATAAACCCCTAGCCAGACTTATCAAGAAAAAAAGAGAGTCTACCCATGTAAACAGAATCAGAAATGAGAAAGGAAAAATCACTACGGACAACACAGAAATACAAAGAACTATTAGAGAATACTATGAAAAATTATATGCTAACAAACTGGATAACCTAGAAGAAATTGACAACTTTCTAGAAAAATATAACCTTCCAAGGCTGACCCAGAAAAAAACAGAAAATCTCAACAGACCAATTACCAGCAACGAAATTGAACTGGTAATCAAAAACCTACCTAAGAACAAAACGCGTGGACCAGATGGCTTCATTGCAGAATTTTATCAAACATTTAGTGAAAACCTAATACCCATCCTTCTTAAAGTTTTCCAAGGAGTAGAAGAAGAGGGAATACTTCCAAACTCATTCTATGAGGACAGCATCACTCTAATACCAAAATCAGGCAAAGACACCACAAAAAAAGAAAACTACAGACCAATATCCCTGATGAACATGAATGCAAAAATACTCAACAAAATATTAGCAAACCGAATTCAAAAGTATATCAAAAGGATCATCCATCATGATCAAGTACGATTTATTCCAGGGATGCAAGGATGGTTCAACATTTGAAAATCCATCAACATTATCATCCACCACATCAACAAAAAGGACAAAAACCACATGGTCATCTCCATAGATGCTGAAAAAGCATTTGACAAAATTCAACATCCATTCATGATAAAAACTCTCAACAAAATGGGTATAGAGGGCAAATACCTCAACATAATAAAGGCTATATATGACAAACCCACAGCCAACATTATACTTAACAGTGAGAAGCTGAAAGCTTTTCCTTTAAGATCGGGAACAAGACAAGGATGCCCACTCTCCCCACTTCCATTCAACATAGTACTGGAGGTCCTAGCCACGGCAATCAGACAACACCAAGAAATAAAAGGCATCCAGATTGGCAAGGAAGAAGTCAAACTGTCCCTGTTTGCAGATGACATGATATTGTACATAAAAAACCCTAAAGAATCTACTCCAAAACTACTAGATCTAATATCTGAATTCAGCAAAGTTGTGGGATACAAAATTAATGTGCAGAAAGCTATGGCATTCCTATACACTAACAATGAACTAGCAGAGAGAGAAATCAGGAAAACAATTCCATTCAAAGTTGCATCAAAAAGAATAAAATACCTAGGAGTAAACCTAACCAAGGAAGTGAAAGACCTATACTCTGAAAACTACAAGACACTCATGAGAGAAATTAAAGAAGATACCAATAAATGGAAACACATCCCGTGCTCATGGATAGGAAGAATTAATATTGTCAAAATGGCCATCCTGCCTAAAGCAATCTACAGATTCAATGCAATTCCTATCAAAATACCAACAGCATTTTTCAACGAACTAAAGAAAATCGTTCTAAAATTCATATGGAACCACAAAAGACCCTGAATAGCCAAAGCAATCCTGATAAGGAAGAATAAAGCTGGGGGGATTATGCTCCCCAACTTCAAGCTTTACTACAAAGCCACAGTACTCAAGAGAATTTGGTATTGGCACAAGAACAGACCCATAGACCAATGGAACAGACTAGAGAGCTCTGATATAAACCCAACCATATATGGTCAATTAATATATGATAAAGGAGCCATGGACATGCAATGGGGTAATGACAGCCTCTTCAACAGCTGGTGTTGGCAAAACTGGACAGTTACATGTAAGAGAATGAAACTGGATTATTGTTTAACCCCATACACAAAAGTAAACTCTAAATAGATCAAGGACCTGAATGTAAGTCATGAAACCATAAAACTCCTAGGAGACAACATAGGCAAAAATCTCCTGAATATAAGCATGAACGACTTCTTCCTGAATGCATCTCTTCAAGCAAGGGAAACATAAGCAAAAATGAACTCATGGGAGTACATCAGACTAAAAAGTTTCTGTACAGCAAAGGACACCATCAACAGAACAAAAAGGCATCCAACAGTATGGGAGAATATATTTGTAAATGACATATCCGACAAGGGGTTAACATCCAAAATATATAAAGAACTTACACGCCTCTACACCCAAAAAGCAAATAACCTGATTAAAAAATGGGCAGAGGATATGAAGAGACAGTTCTCCAAAGAAGAAATTCAGGTAGCCAACAGACACATGAAAAGATGCTCCACATCACTAATCATCAGGGAAATGCCAATTAAAATCACAATGAGATATCACCTCACACCAGTAAGAATGGCCAGCATCAAAAAGACTAAGAACAACAAATGCTGGCGAGGGTGTGGAGAAAGGGGAAGCCTCCTACACTGCTAGTGGGAATGTAAGCTAGTTCAACGATTGTGGAAAGCAATATGGAGGTTCCTCAAAAAACTAAAAATACAAATACTATTTGACCCGGGAATCCCACTCCTTGGAATTTACCCAAAGAATACAGCTTCTCAGATTCAAAAAGACATATGCACCCCTATGTTTATTGCAGCACTTTTTACAATATAGCCAAGATATGGAAGCAACCTAAGTGTCCATCAGTAGATGAATGGATAAAGAAGGTGTGGTATATATACACAATGGAATAGTATTCAGCCATAAGAAGGAAACAAATCCTGCCATTTGAAACAACATGGATGGAGCTAGAGGGTATTATGTTCAGTGAAATAAGCCAGGCAGAGAAAGACAAGTGCCAAATGATTTCCCTCATTTGTGGAGTATAACAATGAAGCAAAACTGAAGGAACAAAATAGTAGCAGACTCAGAGACTCCAAGAAGGAACTAGTGGTTACCAAAGGGGAGGGGTTTGGGAGGGTGGTGGGGAGAGTGGGAGAAGGGGATTGTGGGATATTATGTTTAGTACACATGGTGTGGGGAACCACGGAGAAAAGTGTAGCGTAGAGAAGGCAAACAGTGAATCTGTGTCACCTTACTACACTGATGGACAGTGACTGAATTGGGGTATGAGTGGGGACTTGATAATATGGGTAAATGTAGTAACCACATTTTTTTTTCATGTGAAACCTTCATAAGAGTGTATATCAATAATACCTTAATTAAAAAAATGGCAAAAAAAACAAAAAATGATGAGCAAACATATAAAATATTTTGGTAAATTTATCAACAACTGATTTTCTTTGAAAAACTATTTTTTGATGTTAACGTAAAACTAAGACTCAAAAAGGTTAAGATGGAAAGTTCAATGGATAATTAGAGCATATAAAGGTTATTGTCACTTTTGGAAGGAAGATGAAAATAATGAGTCCCTTTATACTTTGCTAGAAAAATATGTATAATTGTTATAATTCTTAAAAATGTTTGGTCACAAGCAGCCAAATAAGAGATAAATGGAACTTCACCAAAATTTAAAAGTTTTGTGCTTCCAAGAACATTATCAAGAAAACAAAAAGAACCCATGGAATGGAAGAAAATACTTGTAAATCATATATAAGATAAAGGTCTAATATCCAGAAAATATAAGGAACTCTTGTAACTCAACAATAAAAAGAAACCTAATTAACAAATGAGCAAAGGCTTTGAACATTCTTCACAGAAGATACATAAATGGAAAATAGCAAATGAAAAGATATTCAGCATCATTAATCATTAGGGAACTACAATTCAAAACTGCAGTGAGATATCACTTTACACCCACTAGGATGGCTATAATCAAAAAGATGGAAAATAACAAGTGTTTAGAGGGATGTGGAGAAACTGGAACCCTCATATAGTGCTGGTGGAAATGTAACATGGTGCAGCCATTTTGGAAATCACTTTGCCAGTTCCTCAAAATGTTAGACATAGAGTTACCATGTGACCCAGAAATTCCATACTCCATACTCAAGAGAAATGAAAATGTACATCCATGCAAAATCTTGTGTGTGAATATTCATAACATCATTATGCATAATAGCCTAACAAGTAGAAACAACCTAAATGTCATTAACTAATGAATGGATAAATAAAATTTGGTACATCCATGTAATGGAATATTACTCAGCCATAAAATGGAACAAAGTACTGACATATGCTATGATGCGGATTAACCTTGAAAACATGTTAATGAAGTCAGATACAAAAGAACACATATTGTATGATTCCATTTACATGAAATGTCCAGAATAGGCAAATCCATAGAGAAAGAAATATGATTGTTTGTCAGGAGCTTGGGGAAGAGGGAGAGTGGAGAATGACTGCTAACAGGTACAGGGTCTCTTCAAGGGGTGGTAAAAATAGTCCAGAATTAGACAGTGGTGATGGTTGCAAAAACCTGTGACTATATTAAAATCAATGAATTTCATGGTATGTCAGTCATATAGTTTAATAAAAAAAAAGCAAAATAATTTATGGAAGGGGAGAAGGTTAGAAAGATCCATGTGGCAGTGGATCAGAATTGGAGACATCAGTGTGAACTCATCTTTACCTTGATATCAGATGTTTAAAAACACATGGTCAGATAAAAAAATACTTACAGATGTGTATTTACACAAGGTAGTATACAGACATACATTTCCTTGCTCTGTCTAGAAACAAAGATACAAGCAATGAGGACACGTAGCATCCCTATCTTGGTATGTAATACCATTCTCCAGTTAAGAGGAACTACGGATCCTTGGAAAAATGACTGACTGTTGGGCTGGAGCAGAAAATATACAAGATGAACCTGGAGCATCTTGTAGGGCCAGAGAGTGGGATCTTGGAGCCTGTGGTGTCAGAGGCCCAGTGGGAGTGTGCGCTATTAGACTTGCCTTGGGGAACTCCTAAAAGGCCAGGCAGAAACCATTTAGCACTATTATTATTTTGTTGTATACTAAATTATGCTTATGAAATTTGACTCTTTATGCCTGATTTGTAGTTGCAAACTAATATTATGGAAGGAATGTTTGGCAATATTGAAAGTAGCTCACATTAGTTGTAATTAGCTGTAAAAACTCAATTATGTTTAAATTTCATGCCATATTTATTGGCATTTGCAGAGACAGGAGCATTAATGGGGATTATTCAAGTGACCGACGTTACTTTCAGAGCAGATCTCAGTGGACTGTGGACAGCTGGGCTTCTCTATGGTATGTGTGTCCCATCCATTTTCCCCTTCCTGACCCCTTAGGGCTCACCATTTATTGTTAATGTCCCAAGTCATAGAAAATGTGACCGAATGAGGATTTGTACATTAGGAAAGATGCCTGAAGAGGCCTAGAAATAAACATGAAAGAGAGTGTCAGTAAGCAGAGTTTGATGTGTTCAGAGCCATCCTCCCTCTGGTAAGAGAGGGGACCACCCCAGTTATAATTAGGGACTCGACATTTTGGAGTCCTGAAAGAGAAACCACGTCATGAGCATGTAATGAGTTTACAAAGGGATGGTCGGGCAGGAGGCTAAAGTCTGTCTCCCAAACAGGAGGATAGGAATCACTCCATTCTGCCAGGTTCTGATGCAAAGTTCAAGGCTCTGGGTTACTCCTGGTTGGCCCAGTGAACACCGGCCAGAATACAAGGGCTGGGGCTGGAGAGGGAAGCAAGTGAGCCTCTTCTCGGGCTGCAGCCTAACCCAGAAGCAGCCCGGCACTCAGCGGGAGCTCCTGAGTCTATCCTCCACCTCCCGGGCCCTGATTATGCTCTCCTAACCCTGCCTCCAGTAGGGCAAACACTGAGGCCAAGTGGAATGGACACGGGAGGAGGAGCGCGGCATAGGGCACCAGGGACCTGCCATCCATCATCAGCTTGAATCCTTCCAATGCGCCTGTTCCTGGGGACTTGAATCACCTCCATTTCACAGATGAGAAAAATGAGGCCTGAGAAGTCTAGGCACAGTTACATAGCTAGAAAACGGCTGCAATCAGAACCCAGGGGCTCCTATGTCAGAGCCCAAGCTCTCAACTGGCCTTGCAGGCTCGAGTTCTTTCCTTGGGACATCAGGCAGGTTACTGACCTTTGTGAGCCTCCATTTCCTCATTTACAAAATGAATAATGATAATACCTATCTCAAGAGTGGCAGAGAGCCTTGAAGGAGAGCATGGACGTTGGTAGTGAGCACCCAGCACACAGTAGGTGCACATCATCCCCCTCAAGACTCCCACCAGGGCATGGTGAGCAGCTCGCTGCTGGAGTGGGACACAGGCACGAGGTGCCAGCTCTGCAATGTGCAGGCTCTTTACCGAGTGATGAACCTGCCTGTTAAGCCAACAGGCCATGAGGAATTGTAAAAACTTTTACCCGTCTCGGCTTTCTATTAGCTTTTTGATGAGGAAGCATTGATTCACAACTCAGTGGATGTAAAGAACGTATTAATAAATCATGGTTTCCCTGATGGGGGATTGATTTTAGCAGTGTTTTCAAGAGTTGTGCAGAATTTCCATTCAGGCTGTTCATTAGTCATCTGTGGCCGACAAGCCTCTATGGTTCCTTAATTGAGTATTACGTACAGATTGTTTTTGAATTATGAACTGCTCTAAGGAGATGACAAGCATTTTCTTAGATTACCGCCAGAATTCCTAGCAAACACAGACCCTGCATCAACAGAGAACAAATTATGCGGCATTAGCTCATATTTATTTTTCCACGGTATCAAGTCATAAAGATGCTCTAAAAGCTATTTTTAAGCTGTCTTGATTCAAATTCATTTCAAATCAATCAGAGGATTGGGATGTAATCTCCATATAACTTTATATTCTAATATCAGAAACATGCCTCAAGTCAATCAGGAAATTGGGATGCACCCCAGTACAATTTTGATATTAAAAACTGGCTTCTTTAATGCCTTTGTGTTACTTAGGTCTAGAAAATGCAAATGAATTAGAACTGGACAGCCTTTACTTTCATCCTGCCTGAGTATACACTTATAAAAATACTATGCATCTTTACATTGCCAGCTATAATATTTCAAATTGTGTTGTAAATCATCAGTCACATTCAGTTTATTCTGCCTCAGTGGTAAGGTAAAAAAATGACATAAAAAAAAGAAAGAAAAGAAAAAAAAAGGTGGGTGTGAACATACAGAAAGCAGGAATAAGTAATCCTTTCTGCAGGTAAAGAGTTTCCTCTGCAGGCAGCCAAGATGCAGGCCTTGGGGTGGGGATCCCTGCCAACAACCAGCAGCCTGGGGTGGCCGTGGGGCAAAGGGGGAAACAGGTGCTCCTTAAGCAGGGCTGGGAGGTGTGGCTGATAATATGAAATTAGGGTTAACGCCCACCTGACAGAGTAAGAAGTGCTTCAGTATTAAGTTAGGGTTTTGAGTGGCCAATTTGGGAATTCAGGTTCCACTACAATCATTCTCATTTAAATTCCACTGGCACTCATCTTTCCAAATGCCTAGGTGCCCACAGGCCCCCCCTGCCAGGGAATGTGGAGGGAGGACAAGGCCTCCTCCGCATCCTCCGGGTGAGGCAGAATTCTAGGCAATTGCGGAGCTGCCTCTTGGTGGGAGGTGTTGGTGTGTAGTGGGTCACCCAGGACTATTACTAGCAATTGAGAGCTTAAGGCCTAAAAGCTGGGTAGTAATGTAATTAAAATAGAGACGGTGACAATAATGCAGTTTAGCAGTGGTTTATGTACTGAACACTAACTCTGAGCTGAGTACTTTGTGCATGTATCATTTCAGTTAAGCCTCATAAGGACCCCCATGAGGAAGATATTATCCCCCTTTTATAGGTGAGGGAATGAGGCAGAGAGGTTAAGTAACTTTCCCAGGGGCGCACAGCTAGGATTTGTACCTGGATCAGGCTGACTCGGAAGCCACTCTCTGTCTACCACCTTAGAGGTACAAAATGCCAAGGATCGTGGACTGCAGGCCCAGAAGGCTTCCTCAAGGGGGTGGCTTTGACCTAAACGTACCCTCAGCTTCTTCCAGTTCTTTGCTTGTGTCTGCTCCAGGACCTGAAGTAGGATGAATAGTATGGTGGCAATCATAACAAGAAGTAATACTTCTGGAGTGTTCACTGTCTGCCAGACATTGTTCTGAACACTTTACATGTTTTCAAGTCACTTAATCCCCACAATTTCCCTATGAAGAAGGAATGGCTATGCCATTTTTGCAGATGAGAAAACTGAGATGTAGAGACATTTAGTAGTTTGCCTAACTCAGCCTGTACCTGGCAGGGCTGGGATCTAAACCCAGGAGTCTGGCCCCAGAGTCAGCACTGTTAACTAAAACACCTGCCAAAAATAAATGTACATGGGATGGGGCATATGATCAAAGACTAGGAGTCAAATGTGTTTAGGAAGCTACAGAAGCTAAATAACAGAAGGAGCTCCTGCGGACGGGCCACCTACAGGCATCCCGCATTTCCTCTCTATCCTTTTAAATCCTCACCAGATGGCCAACATGGGAGAAATTTTTAGGCATATTTTCCAGGGGAGTGGACGATGGTACCAGGATTCCAGGTCAGATTCTGGCTCAATTAGAGGGTCAGGGAGGGAGGCCAGAAGGCTAGACTACAGATGGGCTGAAATGGGATGGGACTTAAGTGCCAAGCTCAGGTTTGCACTTTCTTCTCTTGTTCAGCACCCAAAGCATCCCATCACGTCTACTTTCAGTCTTTTGCTGATTCCTCTCCCATCTCCAAATTACTGTTAACTTGAGTGGGATCTTAAAGACATTTTCATGGAACTTCTTTGGAGGATGGCTTGATTAACTGACCTGGGGTCTGCACACATTTTCCATAAAAGGCCAGACAGTAACTATTTCAGGCCATGTGGTCTCTATTGCAACCACTCAACTCTGCCACCCTTTGTAGCATGTAGGTGTGGCTGCGAGCCAATAAAACTTTATTTACAAAAAAAGAAGAGGAGGGCCACCCTCAGTAATTGGGGAAAAAGAATACCATGTAAAAAAATACATTTGGGCAATCAAAGTTCAGCCATAATTTCTCATTTCTTCAAAAATTTGAAGGTTTTGTGCTTTCTACAAATAAAGGAAACAACAAAAACAGGAAACTAATTTGTAGTTTAATTTATAAAATTATGGATCTCATTCTGAGCAAGGAAGACAAGTGTACTTATCCAACAGAGAACGCTGCTTTAATGAACACAAAATTATTGTATAAGCAATTATTCAATAAACAAGAGCAGCTGTCCTGATGGTTAGAATGAGACTTCTATATCCATCTTAAACTGAGTATCCCCATCCTTCTATTTAACAGGTCAGTTCTGAAACACTGAAAAAAACTGTTTGCTGACAATTTTTGCCTGAAATCAAATAGCTAATGGGTTTGTAAATACATGTACCAATTTGAGAAACTATAAAATTTAACCAGCATACAGTTTACATTCAATAAATGTAAATGTATGCTGTTTCTACTTGTCCTTTATATAGACACTGTAGAAAGAACTCTGAAGTGGCGCCGTTTAAGAGAAATAGGTGAGCTTCACGTGTAATTTTAAATTTTCTAGTAGCTCCCTTAAAAAACATAAAAAGTACCAGGTGAAATTAATTTTATGGATTCTACTTAATCCAGTATCAAAAATATTATCATTTAAACATGGAATCAATACACAAACTGTTACTAATTTTACATTCTTATTTTCACACTAAGTCTTGAAAACCCAGTGTGTATTTTACACTTAGAGCCACCTCAGTTTAGACCAGCCACATGTGGCTGATGGCTGCTATATTGAACAGTGCAGCTTTGGAGTGGGGAGATGTGGAAATCCAATCCCAGCATTGGCACTTTTTATCTGAAAGGACTTAGTTTTATCATCTGTAAAGTGGGGATAATAACAGCTACCTTGCAAAGCTGCAATTGTGAGAACTGGCTATATTATGTCTGGCAAACAGTAGGCATCTCATGAACGAAAGCCATTAGCATATTAATTAATTAAAGCATGGACGGTTTCTTTATTTGAAGTGCTAGATTATTAATATCATATGACAAAAACAACAGGGCACTTTTGTAGAGCAAGACTTATAACTATACCACATATACAAATAGACAAACAAGGCTAGCTCCAGGGCCAACAATTTCCATATTTTAAAAGAAAGGCAAACTGTTGGGTCAAAGCATACCTCTCCTCTGGTGGTAGAGCTAAAAGTCTAACTGGAGAACCATAAACTGCACATATTTGACCTATTTTAACATATGTGCACACCAGGAAACCACCACCAGATTAAGCTCATGAACACATCTATCATTCCCAACAGTTTCCTTGTGTTCTTCTGAAGTCACTCCCTCCCTCCATCTGTCCCAGGGAATCACTGGCTTGCTGTCTGTCCCTATAGATTAGATTGGATTTTATATAAATGTAATCATACAGTATCACACTTTATTGGTCTGGCTTCTTGTACTCTGCATGACTTTGAACAGTTAACTCATGTTGTATGTATCAACAGTTCATCCTTTTTAATGTTCAATAATATTCTGTTGCACAGATAACCCATAATTTGTTTACCCATTCAACTGCTGATGGACACTGGGGTTGTTTCCAGAATTGCCCCAGTGCTTCTGGTGAAAACTAATTGGCCATATTTGTTTGAGTACAATTTTAAACTAACCTTTTCTGTTCACTGATCTATTTGTCTTTTAATACCAAATGCCAAACAATTTTGATCACTCTAGTTTACAATTAGTCTTGAAATCAAGTAAGGTAGGTCTTTCAACTTTGTTCTTCTTTTTTGTTTTGCTATTATGGGTAACTTGCATTTCCATAGAAAGTTTAGAATCAGCTTGTAGAGTTCTACCCAAAATAAAACTACAGGAATTTGGATTGGTATTATGTTGAATCTATAGATCAATTTGGGGAAAATGCCATCTTAACAACAGTCTTCCAATCCACAAACCTGGTCTATCTTTCTGTTCACTTAGTTTTGTGGTTTTTAGGGCAGAGGTCTTATAGGTCCTTTGTTATTCCTAGGTATTTTATATATTTTTTGGTGCTATTACAAATTGAATTATTTTTACAATTTCACTTCATAAATGTTTGCTGCTAGTATATAAGAATGCAATTGATTTTTGTCTATTAACCTGATACCCTGAGACCTTCCTAAGTTCATTTTTTAGTTCTAGTAATTGTTTTGCAGATTCCTGGAAATCATATCATCTGTAAATAGGGCTGTTTTACTTCTTTTCTGATCACTATAATTTTTCTTGCTTTTTTTGTAATGGCTAGGATTACAAATGCTGTTACAAAGGAGTGGTGAAAAAAGGCACCCTTTCATTGTTCCTTATATCAGGGGGGGAATATAGTAGATTTCTAGGGCAGAGACCGAGGGAGGGGATTTGAGAGGAAATGAGGAATGACTGCTAAGGGGTACAGGGTTTCTTTATGGGGTCATGAAAATGTTTTAAAATTGTGGTGATGTATGCACCATTCTGTGACTACACTAAAAACCTCTGAATTGAACACTTTAAGTAAGTGAATTGTATGGTATGTTAATGGTATACAGTATGTCAAGAAAGTTGTTATGGGAGAAAATAAAAAGGAAAAAAGGGAAGAATGACCATTTTACACATACCTTACATTTGCTGAAGATGTACTGGCCAGGCCCTGTGAACAAGCCTTACTACATGAATTATTTTTAATTCTCCCACATTCTTAAAATAGATTATTGCACATGGGGTTGGGCTAGTTGATTCCCCTGCCTCAAGATGGGACCACCTCTGTGGCACAATTCCTGCTCTGGAGCTCTGGCTGGATCAGGCTGAAGTCTGACTCCAAATGAGTGCATATCCTTGTTTAGCTTTGTTCCTTGCCCTGTCCTGTGCCCTCACTTCTCCACTCCTAAGAGCCTTCCTCACATGTCCTCCAATCCCTGTCTCAGGCTCTGCCTTCAGGGACCTCAACCTAAGGAGGTCAACCGGACCTCCCAATGCCTGTATCACTGTGTCTGTGGGGTGTAGGGGCCACCAAAGGGCTCCTGGCTACCTGGCTTCTCCCACAGCTCCATCCACTTTAAAAACAACAAAGACTTTTTACTAGACCTTCAGCTTGCTCTTTTCAATGGTTTAAAATTTTTCTTCCCACTATTTATCATTATTGTTTTTCTGCCTTCAAAAGTAGTGCATACCCGCACTCTCTTGTCCCCTCCTGGCATGAGCTGGGAGCTCTGTCCTTTCACTTTATCTCTAAATAAAAACCTGTACCTTGCTCTCCTAAAAAAAAAAAAAAAAAAAAGTAGTGCATACCTAGGAGAGCAGCTGAATGAACTATGCTACACACACAGTGCAGCCACAAAGATGATGAGGAGGGTCTCCATGAGCTGATATGGAATGACTGCCAAGAAAAACTATGTGACTGAAGTACAAAAGCCATACACAATATAGCCTTCCTTCTGTGTAAAAAAGAAGAGAAAGTAAGATGATGCATGCAACTTACCTTCAAATAGATCAGAAAAAAATATATATTTGCAATACGTATCTCTTGCAAATAAAAAATGAAGTGTTCGGGGTAAAATGCCACATAAATCTGGGGAAGGGGTATATAGGTATTCTTTTTACTTGCAACTTTTCTGTAAGCTTGAAAATATTCCTGAATAAAAAGTTAAAAGAAAAAAAAAGCAATGCATGCTTGCTAAAAATCAAATCAAATACAGAGCATTAAAAAAAAAACGAAGGGTAAGGAAATCACTTGAAATCTCTCTTCCAGAAATTATAGGAGTTCAGTGTGTACTAACCAGATAATTTAAATGTCTATACTAAAAATACAGATATTAGATACAGGTTTATGGAAATATACATAATTTCACAAAAATGGGATAGGCTCTTATGGATCTGAATCTTAATTTTATTCACTCAACACCACATCTTTTCATTATTTCACTCAGGAAATACAGCTCTCAGAACTACTCCATTAAATCCTGAAAACTGTATTTTCAGTATATAAAATCTAGGCTACCAGATAATTAGGGGGTTAGGGGGTTCAGAGTCTTTCAGCCCTCCAGGGACTGCTCAGGTGACATGGAGATGCTCAGAGTTAGTGCAGCTTCTCAGGAAGCCCTGGGGACTTGGGGCAGCAAAGGATCCTGGGAGGAGGGAGTCTCTCTACTCAGCCCCTGTGGCCAGGTCTCGGGGGAGAAGCCCATCTGTCCTTGTTTGCTGCAGGATCTTCAGCACAGGAAGAGATTCTCTCAGGTTTATGAAGCACCCAAGCCGAGCAGCCCTGCCTCTGTGTGTTCTCACCTGGGATGAGGGGTGCATTATCTCCTCCAGGAGTTGATCCCCTGTCTTCTGAAGGGTGTGAGCAGCCACAGAAGACTGGTGATGACTTCTTTACCATGGCACCAGGTGCTCTTGGGCTGGGCCACTGCGGGAATTGTGCCTCTCTTTTGGGGGAACTACTATGTAACATGCAAACATTGGTCACCTCAGGCATCTGTTCAGATGTCTGGTCCACGTGAAGTGAAACATCTGGTTTCTATAATGATTCACAGCCTCCTCCTGGGATTCTCTCTTTTCCTTCCTTCCTTCTTTTCCTCTTTTTAAATGTTTTGCTTGGGTACAAAGTAATGGCCCACCCAGTTGTTGAAATGACCTTCACCCAAGGCCACAAGAGATCTGACCACATGAGATTTCTTCTCCTTCTTTTTAAAAGTTTCCCCCCCTAAAAAATAGCCACAGAGTTATACTTTTATTGCTTTACCTCAATAATAGCCAACAATAATTATATTCTTCCTTTTTCAAGGGTTCCTCCTAAATGAAACTCCAAGAAGGTGGGGCAGGAGGATGAAACTAACATTCTCGATGGCAGAGAAGTGGCCCAGAGACACCAAGGGCTGTACACTGTCAGCTTAATCAGGATGGAAGTGGTTCTGCTGCAGAAGTCCCAAAAAAGAATGGCTGGGAAGATTCACTGCAGCCATCACATGAACACCTGGGACAGTAGAGGGTCCCAGTTCCTGTTTATAACATGATGTGTCCACTCCCACCCACTGCATGCACTTACAGTGATAAAGGATATGACCCTTCCCTGCATTCGGAGCCCAGATGCTCTCACCATCAGGGTACAGAGCAGTCCTGCTGGGAAACAATTTTTTGCTGGGGCCTGCCAGTGCCTGGCTGCCCTCGAGCCCGCAAAGCCCCAGGAGTAGTCCAGCATCCCCTCCCCACCCAGACCCCAGGATTAATTATGCTCCTGCAACCTTCAGACTCATTTCTTATATATGGGAGGCTATTCTCAACTTTTTAACTTAATTTTCCCCCTTCCTGATGACTTGGAAATTTAAAACCTGTGTAGAATATTCAAGAGGAGGGTTGTATTTTATTAATACTAATATTTGGTTGCCTGAAAAGCAGTGGCAGCTTGGGGTGTGGGTCAGGGGACACAAGCTTGAACCTCAGTCTGCCGCTGCCAAGCTGTGTGAGTATGGCATGCCCGTTAACCTCTCCAAGCCTCAGTTTCCCCATGTAGAAGGCAGGAATAATATCAACCAGCCCCAGGGTCAAGAGACTCTGAGTGGTGCCCAAGGTCACACAGCAGGAAGCTGCAGTTCATACGCTCAGGCAGTACTCGATATTTATACCTTCCTCGCATCCTTCTCTAAGTATTGGATCAGAAGATCTTTTTCTTTTCATTTTCACAAATTACATCTTTTTCGCTATTCATAATTTCCTTTTTATTTTTAAAAGAAGATGGCAGGCTTGCGTGTGAGATGGAGTGTGGAGCACACATTAAGGTTTCAATCCAGGATGGACAATTTTCTAGATTTCCATTACCCGGCTTCCATGCCCTATCTTAAACACAGCTGTCAGGACAAGAGGCTCATTAAAGAGATTGTTTTGACTGATGGCATGTTCATATATCGAATTGGAAATCCACCCAAAAATACTTGAGGGAGGTAGACAGAGGTGGTGACAAGCCACAGGAGGGAGATGTTCTGCAGAGTGTTGAAAGATGAAGTTTGCTGGGGAAAAAGTGCTCTAGCTCAGACTACAGCCAGGGAGGTCCAGGAGGGGATCCCTGCAGTCACTGAAATGTGAGGACCTTGGGAAGATCAGTTTCTGTTTTAGTAACTCAGGAAAGAAAGATTGCAATCAGGCAGAGATCCTTAAAAGCAGGGTATTTGCCAAATCTGTGTGTTTTTCTATGAGCCCTTTAGACGGTGGCCTTCCCTGGGCTCTGTCCACGCCCTTGTCTTCTCGCTGGATGACCACATCCTCTGTCCTAACCTCAGCCACCCCCCTGCTGACAACTGTCAATCACTTCCCAGGCCAGACTTAGTTCTTCAGCTGCTTCAAGGACCTCTCTTCCGGATGTCCCTGCCAACACTGCAAACTCGACTCTGTCACTTCTTTGGCCCCCAGTATCTGCTCCTCCTCTCGTAGCTTTGCTGGGCCAGCACACACAGTCATCTGCTGCAGGAATGAGGGCTGAACGTCCCATTGGTTTTTCTGCCTGAACCTGCTCACAGCACTTTCTGCTGTCCATCCTCAGGGCAGTCTTTGTGGCTGACTGGTCTTCTTGTCCGTCTGCCCTCCTTTCTGCCCCCAGATGTGCCAGGATGACATTCAGCTGTCAGTGGCTTAAACAAGTAAAGGGTGTGTTTGGACTTATTTATGAGCTATCCATCCCACATACAGAGAGGAGGTAGGCAGTCACAGTGGCTGCAGCTGCTCAAGAATTTCACTAAAAATCCACACTCTTTCTGTCTTTCTGCTCTGTCATCCTCATTTGTAGCTTTGTCCTCAAGATAGCAAGATGGCTGCAAGGCTTCCAGTCACTGTGTCCAAGTTCCAAGCAGGAAGAAAAAGAAAAGGCCAACTAAAAGCTTTCCAAAAAGCCCTACTTGCTCAATTCCAGGATTGGGACACACAGCTATAGTTGGTGTAAGGGAGCCTAGAAAGGAGTTCAGCCTGTCACACTGGTGCCCTGAACAAAACCAGGAAAGGAAAGAAGAGAAATGCATCCTGGATAGACTGAGCCAGGTTGTCTTCCTAAAATGTAAAACCCGATTGTGTCACTTCTCCACGGAACACCTTTCCATGCTTCTCCATCACCTTAGGGTCTGGCTCCTGTTCTGTGTCATCAAACACCTGAGCCCTACTCAAGTCACCCAGCAGCTTTAGTGCCAGCTCCAGGACATGCCGGGCTGTTCTGCGGCTCCAGTGCCAGCTCATGCTCTGCCCTGTGCCTTGAATGCCCTTTTCCTGCCCACATGTGCCTGATGAACTCTTACTCATCCTTCAAGACCCTGCTTTCTCCTCTCCTGGAGAAAACACCCCTGGCCAAGCTGGACCAGCTTGATTCTCCTTCTAGACTTTCTAGATTTTCCTCTGTTCCTTGCACATTCCTCTGCTTTTGTCCTGAGGTTTCTTGCTCCCACACTGGGATCCCCTACTGGTTTGGGAGGGCAGAGACCAAGTCTATTTTAACTGGAGATACATGCACAGAGTAAACAGAATACAGATGCTGCTCTATAAATGACGGCTGGGAGGTGGATAGATGGATGGATGGATGGCTGGCTGCTGAAGGAAAACACAAAATATGGTAACTCATAAATTGTATCTTAGTAGGTGCTCTGGAGGAGAAACTCAAATCTCCCTTCTTTGTCAATATTATCCAAGGAAAATATGTATCCAAGTTCCAATATGTAAATTCTGATATTACAGAAGAATTTCCATGTTCCTTATAAAAGAAGGTCTGATTTTAATAACAAGAGGGTAAAAAAAAGAGACTGGAATGAGTATTGATTTAGAATCTTGTCTGTTACTTAAATGCCTCATGACAAGATACTTCACCTCTCCAAACACCTGTTTTTCCTCGATTTTAAAAAGGGGATTATGGTAGATCCCTTAGGGAGTTCTGTGAGTTCGAGAGGTGATGCTTATATCCTGAGCACAGGCTCTACTGCACACTCAGGATGCAACACTTTCCAGCACTCGTTTTGGAGTAAGTTGTTAACATGGGGTTCTTTCTTCCTTGCTATGGGAGACAGCGCTGGTTGCCTTCTGATATCCATGCCCTTACCTTTTGTCTTTGCTAAAAGAATCCTGATTTTGTTCTGAGAAGTGTCCTGCTCTGAGAAGTCGCGGACTTTATCCCCAGAACAGGATTGAGGCGGCTGTGGCAGTCCTCTTCCTAGGCCACCTACAGGTTGGGAAGTGGTCTGTGCCCAGGTCTGGGTATGGAGCTGTGGGAGGGTATCTGCTGGGGGTCCAGGGAAAAGTCTTATTTCTTTTAGAAAGTCCGCTTTACTGCCTGTGGGGGTTGTCAGGTCTGAATGTGATGTCCTGAACCACCAGCTGATGGTCCAGTCTAGGAAGAGGCACATTGGGGGTGCTGAGCAGAATCACAGCAAGATCCTGATCCCTGAGCTCGCCTGGCTGAGAGCCTGAATTATCCCCAGCATTCTATTTACATGAGAATATAATAACCTTCCTTATTATCTGAGCTGGGCAAGTTGGAGTTCCTTGTTACATATACAGCCCAAAGAAACTAATACTACCCTCTACTTTTTAGAATAGTCACTCTTTTTTCGGGGAGACCAACACTACGTAAGTTGGCCTTTGGAAGCACTCATAAAATAATAGAGTTCAACCACTCTCCAAGAGACCCTGGGACGTTTCCTTGACGGGGTGGGGCTCCACAGGACTCTGCATTAGAGTGCTGCTTGTCAGTGATTCATTGACATCCGCTACGGCTTGTGAAATTGCTCTCCTGAGCATTATGCATCCAGCAAGACCCAGGCACAGAGAAGCAGGAAGGTGGCTTGGTAACTTTAGGCCACATCTCCATGACCACTCAGAGACAATTCCGAAGTGAGAAACGAACACACATCAGAGGCAGAGTATGCTACTAAGAGACCCAAAACATAGCCAAGAACAAAGAAAGAAAATCTTTTCCTTTCTTAGATTCTAGCACTTCACTGTGGATAGAAGAGATGAAATGTGGCAAGTGATACTGGCATAATTTTTTGAAAGGAACTGATGGCTCTGTAACTATTACTTTTATATAAGCATCAATGGTGATTGATCAGGAAATCACAGCCCCATTGTCTGTTTGCTTATAAGGCATGTTAATTAAAAATGCTTCTTACATTTTCAAATGGCTATATTCAGGTTTATGCAAGTACCTAAGTAACAGCCTTAATGCTGCCTCTTGGCTCACAAAGCCTAAAATACTACTATCTGGCCCTTTACAAAACAGGCTGCCAAGTTCTGATCTAGACTGCACTATAGGGATTCTTTTTATTATTCTTTTTTCATTTTTTGAGAAACTTAGAAGATTCAGATGAGTACAAAAATATAATGTAACATTTATATTACCATGACTCACAGATAACAAATATTAGCATCTTGTAAGATCTGCTTTCACAGTTTTTAAGAAGGAAAAAATTATAATTATGTAATTTTTATACAATTAGAGCCTAAGTCCCCTCTGACCACCCCCTGCCGGACCAGAGATACTTTGTGTACTTTTAAGTGATGGGCATCTTTGGCCAGAGGGTCTGTGACCAAAACAAAGTTAAGGACGGATGCCCTGTAGTCCTGGTCAGGAGACAGGACATGGGGCCACCAGTGGGGTCACAGCGCTTCCACGTGCTGCTGGGTCAGTCACACGAGTCAGATTTCCTCCCTGTGAAAGCAGCCACCATACGAAAAGCCCCAAACCTACTGAATTAATTGAAAAATGGGTGCCCCCAGGGCAAATATTTGATGGAGTGATTTCATGAAGACACAGCCATGAAGTAAACGTTATTCTGAAGTAAAGGAAGGCAGAAGGAAAAGAATGGAGGAAGAGAAAGGAAGGAACGAAATGCCCTGGTGTGGAGGCATCCATGCCAATGGCTACGATGTGATCAACACGTTCTTAAGGGAAAGCACATCCCTATCAGACAGGTCATGAGCAGAGTACTTTCACATCTTCAAATGTGCCTTATGGAGAAAGGAATTTAAATACTACAACCAAATCTCTAATGTGTCACAAAGTCCCCACTCTAAGACCTCTACATTGATTGTAATTTTCTGCTTTCTTCCCTGACTTTGCCCCTGGACAGAGCTTCCTGAGGGTAGGACCTATGCCTACTCATCTTTGTTCCCCTAGTTTCCAAATGTAGAGAACATGTGCAATAAGTGTTTTAAAATGCAAAGATGGAGGTAAAAATAAGCACAGTACCCAACCTCAGCGTCAAGAGTTCCAGTAACTCTTCCAACCAGAATGCTGAACTTCTTCAGCAAAACATGACTCGAGCTCACACTGGGCCTTATCAAGGCCAATTTCAGGTATCCATTCATAAATAAAAAAAATATGCAAGCACTTTTGAATTAATTTGGGCCTGTTTGTGCACAAAGAAGTACATGACAATAGTATTTACCACGGAGGAAAAGCAGAAATGGTTTAGGTGTTCAATAATGGCAAAAGAGCTCAATGAACATGCTATGTCTGTGTAAAATAAAATATCTGTGGTTTGGGGAACATTTTTAATGATGTGAGATAATGCTTTGTGTGATATAATCTTATGCTTCTAAGATGCTCATATGACATGATCTCAGCTGTATGAAAATAAGGAACTATTTATTAACAAGAAAATATTAATGAATGGATTGCTTATGAACAAGGCCCCTACTAAAAAAAAAAATCCAACCTGGGCAACCAGGCAGAGGCCCCTTTGTGATAAGTCACAAATCATACAAAAGACAGAGGCTTTCATAAGGCTAATGCAAATGACTTTGGGGAACTGCCAGGTAAGGCATTGACAAATAAGGTCCTGGCAGAGTAAACACACACACAAACACACACACACACAAGTTAGCTCTCAGGAAGGGCAATAACTGGATTACTGATTGATTCATTAAGAGACCCTTAGGAAAACTGATGGAAACTGGAAATTTTTTTTCCTTGCAAAAATGACCCCCAGTGATATTTTTGACAATGTCAAATGCAGAATGCTATCAAACAATTATTTTAGACAATTCAGGCCAAGGAAACCAAGTCGAAACTTGACTCATTCTTTGTTCATTCTGAGAGTTTGCACATACCAGCAACAAGCAACACTTTGTCAAGTCCGAGCTGAAGTAAACTGATTGCCATAATCTCTTTTCTCGAGATAATGTCTCAAGCCAACATTTCTTTTTATTTTATAACTATTTTATACAAGCTACAGTCCCTATTTTTAACGTGAGCTTTTTCTAGTGCCCATAGTCCTCAGACAGAGTCCACCTGCCCTTGTGCTCTGGGGGAGCTAGCGAGTCTGCAGGGTGGGACAGACCCCTCAGTCTCACAGCTTCCCTGTCTGCAGAGGGGCTTCCTCTGAAAGACAGGCTGCTGCCTGCTGGGGCCAGCAGTGGGGGAGTCCACCCTCTCTCAGCAGACCCCCTTTAGAAGTGGCGGTTCTAAACCTCCATGGCTGGCTGGCCCAGTTCCTTTCTGAGGCTGTGCCTGAAGAAGGGAAGGTGCACAGTGGACCTGGTGGGTGAGCAGGTGGGATCTACCCCGACGCAAGTGGGGCTGGCTCCTCATATCTCACTGTCAACGCCCACGCCCAGTGGACGGTCTGCTCATCACATGGACAGCAGTGTGGTTCGGAGGCCAGGCTGGTTTGTCTCTCTGTGCCTCAGCTTCCTTGTCTAGAAAATCGGAGCAATAATAACAGTATCTGTAGTACAGTATTTAATAAGTGGTAATTATGATTATATGAATGTTACATTAATTGTGTTTTATATAGCTTATATAATAAAACTGATACTTGAAGAGGTTGGTTACCCTGTGGTTTTTAGGACCCACATGTGGCGCACCAAGGGGCTGTCACAGGGACATGAGACCCCGGTATGGTGGGCATAGGAGTAGAAAAAACATGGTCCGAAAGACTCAGGTTCCAAATCTGCCAACACTTGAGCAACCCATTAGTGGGGAAGAGGTGTGAGCTCGTGCAAAAGAGAAAATATGTTTCTAACACATCAATTTATCTAATGTTAGGTCACTTACAATAGTTTTAGGATGGTAATGGTGGTGCCGACATAAGATGGACGACAGCACTATCGTTCCTGAGCGCTTACCAAGAACCAGACACTGTGCCAAGGTATTAGATCATCTTATCTGGTCCTGCAAACACCTGAGGTATTACTATCTTCTGCTTCGGAGCTCTGTGACCTGAACAACGATTCAGCCTCCAGGACTTTAGCTGGCTTGTCAGTAAACAGAGAGAACACCAACACCTTGTAGGGCTGTGTGGAGGCTCTGGTGACACTGAGATCAGCCACTACTGTAATGTGAGCAATAATCAAATTGAACGTTAGCCATGGCTCTCCAGAAGCCTGTTCATCTTTTGCCTTTTTCAGGAGGAAAAACTACTCTATTAGGTGTCTGCAGTGGCATCATGGAGGAAGTGAGGTGACAGTCCCCTAAGGGAGGCAGAAAGGCAGAAGGCAAGGCTCTGCCCAGGGCAGCCCAGTAGGGCTCATGGCTAAGACAGGGACACATCTGTCTGGACACGGATGTGGCCCCTGCTCCCTGGGCAACCTTTCTGCAGGAACTCCTCACCTGGACTTCCAGAGGTGCACAGGACAGTGCCTGACATAGAGGAGACGTCTAAGAGAAATTCTTTTCCTTCCTCTTATGTGTCTTAAATTTAAAATGGACTCAGGGCCCAGAGAGAGCCACTGGCGCTTACTCCTGTGTGCCTGGCTCTCTCACCCGGACTGCAGCCACAGCCACTGTGTCCCAGGGCTGTGACGCCGGCACGAAGCACCCTGTCCACATAGGAAGCTTTACCCTGATCTGCAGGTGCCATTTTTTACTTCTAAATGAATCACCCATATGCAAATGTTTTTAAGTAAAAAAAAAAAAGTATTTGTAGCATATCTTACGTAGCAATATGTTAAATTTTCACTTATATTGTTGGCCATACTGGGGGCAAATGCCTTTTAAATGAAAGCAAGTCCAGTAAATAAAAAATAGTTGAACTGGTGGAGGCAGTAAGAGTGTTTAGCTAAGCGAGGGATATTTCAGTTTCACAAAGGAATCCCACTGCTCATTTGAAAATGACACTAATTGCTATTTTTAAAACATGACCAAAAAGGGAAGATGTAATATTTTGACTTCGTAAACTTAAACAGACACTGCTGTTTCCCATACACCTGGGGCTCCTTTTTGAAATGCTGCAGTGAGATTTTTCAACAAGATTTAAAATTTTTAGTTTAAGAGTGACTACAATACCAGAGAAGGAACCTCCTCCTGTTTTGTTCATTCCAGCCCTCAGTGCCTAGCACAGGGTCCAGGCTATTTGTTGAATGAATAAATGTTGACTTAGCTTCAGAAACCAGCAGCACACATTTGCACATGCCAGATTCTCAATTTATAAATATTTACCATCAGGACTTGATTTTAACTTTAATTAGCCCAACTGTTAAGGATACCTCCAAAGTGAGAAATGTAATCCATCATTTCACACCAGATGTAGATTCAGCAGTTGGTCTTTTATCTAGTTTATAGTGAACAAAACGTAGACATCAAATGACTGGAGCATGATGTTTTATGGTGAATTGATTGAAACATAAAACAGACTAAACCTGGGAAAATGAATTCAAGACCAAATGTAAATGAAAGAGGGTAATATGTGCCTCAAGCTGATTTATGCCCCAAAACTCTGGATGCTACGGATGCTTCAAAAAGGACTGTTTGTGAGCTCTCACTTGAAAGTTGGTTAAACAAAGAACCCCTAAGACTGTTTTTAAATTGCATTTTAAACAGAGGGCATCATAAAATGACTGCCATTATCTCGTGGACACATTTGTCAGATTCAGAAAAATCTGACTATGAAATTATGCCTTCAAAGGTGTGTTTACTAACAAAATAATTAGTGAGGTGTGTGCTTTATAGAGAAATAAATCGGAAGTCAGATCCTATCACTAAATTCCATAGGAATTTTCCATCTAGTTCAATGCTTCCCAACCTCTTAAACTAATACTCCCATTTGACAAAACTCAAAATAGCATGCATTCCTCATCCACCCCCAAAAATCTCAGGCTCCCTAAGACACAGTCTATCTTCCTGAACATCCTTAAGAGCCTACAGGGTTCTGGTCTGGCTTCACTTGCTTTAGTGGCCCTATGAAAAGATTTGCTAACTTCTTCCTTTTTCAACACATAAAGTCATCCCAGGTCAGTAAACTGCAGGCATGTCTCCAAACTCGACACATCTCTCTATGCTAGGAGATTCTCAGCAGCCACTTGCAGGAAGACCCTGCCCAACTCCTCAGCACCCCTGGGGTGGGAAGGGCTGCTCTAAAAAAAGGATGAGACCAGATACTGAGTAAAACTTGCAGCACCATTCAGCGTTGTATGACAACAACCAACCATTTATTATGCACAGTCTGCCCTAGGCACGGTGCTGAGTGCTTTTATATACATCTCACTTTATTTTTTTATTTTATTTTTTTATTTTGGTATCCTTAATCTACAATTACATGTGCAATATTACGGTTATTAAACTACCCCCTTCATCAGGTCCCCCCCACCAACCCCATTACAGTCACTGTCCATCAGCGTAGTGAGATGCTATAGAATCACTGTCTTCTCTGAGTTGTACAGCCCTCCCCGTGCCCCCCCAACATTACATCTGCTAATCGTAATGCCCCTTTTTCCCTCTTATCCCTCCCTTCCCGCCCATTTTCCCCAGTCCCTTTCCCTTTGGTAACTATTAGTCCATTCTTGGGTTCTGTGAGTCTGCTGCTGTTTTGTTCCTTCAGTTTTCTTTGTTCTTATACTCCACATATGAGTGAAATCATTTGATACTTGTCTTTTTCGGCTTGGCTTATTTCACTGAGCATAATACCCTCTAGCTCCATCCATGTTGTTGCAAATTGTAGGATTTGTTTTCTTCTTATGGCTGAATAATATTCCATTGTGTATATATACCGCATCTTCTTTATCCATTCTTCTACTGATGGACACTTAGATTGCTTCCATATCTTGGCTACTGCAGATAGTGCTGCGATAAACATAGGGGTGCATCTGTCTTTTTCAAATTGGGCTGCTGCATTCTTAGGGTAAATTCCTAGGAGTGGAATTCCTGGGTCAAATGGTATTTCTATTTTGAGTTTTTTAAGGAACCTCCATACTGCTTTCCACAATGGTTGTACTAACTTGCATTCCCACCAGCAGTGTAGGAGGGTTCCCTTTTCTCCATATCCTCGCCAACATTTGTTGTTTGTGTTTTGGATGTTGGCCATCCTCACTGGTGTGAGGTGATATCTCATTGTGGTTTTAATCTGCATTTCTCTGATGATTAGCAATGATACACCTCACTTTATTTTAAGTCTCACACCAACCCTATGCAGTTGAGACCTCCCCATTTAACAAGAATATTGAGGCAGAAAGATGATGAGCAGCTTATGTGAACCACTTAGCTGGGAGCAGCACCACAGGATTTGAATCCAGGTCTGTTTGCAGCCAAAGCCTGTTGCTGACCTGTGATGTTACATGGCCTCACCAATCCCACTGGCCTGACCTCTGACCCCAGAGCCGCCTTCACAAGCCTCTGTCTTACCTGCATACCACCCACATTTAATACTGTTCTTTAACTTGATGAACTAGGCATATTCTTCCTAATGCATGTCTAGCCAATAATTCACTTTTAAACGCCCCCACAAATCCTGCCCCCACCGAGAAATGTGAGGCTCATTCTGGGCAGACCCTTTAGTGAGTAAGGCAGCTGTCACAGTGGGGTCACCAGAAGCATGCTGGCTTTGGACACATGCATCATCTACACAAGAGTATCAACCTGTACCTGAGTATTTCTCTACGCCAAGGGCAGGAAAACTATGGCCTGCAGGCCCACCACCTGCTTTTATAAATAAAACTTTCCTAGAATACAGGCATGCCCATTTGCTTACCTACTGTCTGTGGCTCCTTGCATGCTGCAAAGGGAGGGCTGAATAGCTGCTACAGAAACCATAGCCCAAAGTGTTTACTGTCTGACTCTTTGCAGAAAAAGTCTGCCAATCCCTGCTCTAAGTGATACATCTCCATCCAAGAGTCAGTTGGTAAACACCAATCCACTGGTAATATGAACATTACCTATAATTCTATTGGTAGGTGGATGTGCATCAGGTTTAATTAAACTCAATTTAACCGATATTTATTTACTGAGGGGCTACTATGACAGTGCTGGCTAGAGGCTGGGCTTACAGAGCCGAACAAAGCTGCGACCCCATTTCCTGGAAGAATCAGGATGTAAACAAATAATTTCAATTCAACTCAGAAAGAAATTGACGTTTTATTTTTCCTATAATGTGGACTGTGAAAACCTGACCTTTTTGTTAACCTTTGAAATTCTAAAACCATGACTATGGGCTAAGATCACTCTTTCTCTAGTTTTTTTTTTAAGCATAAATACTAGAGATGAAACTACAATTCTGTGAAATTACCCATTAACTTTTGCAGGAAAGATCAATTTATTGAATTTTTCATAATTGCCAAATTTGCTCTGGGCTCTTTACTACACAGTTCTAATCTCTATGTTGAGAATGGAAAAAAGAAAAGGTTTTGAGATATCAAGGGAAAACAAGGTCAGTTAAAGAGCTACACTGTTGTTAATTTTAAGACTGAGTTTTTAAATTGGAGTCTATATTAACTGGGTCACATATTAAACTTCTGCCGAAAAACGCCTGACGGATGGGGACACTGGCCCAGGTTTGACCAAGATTTCATTATCTGCTATCTTTCTTTGCAACTCCAACCAGGTATTAGGTGAATTAAGGGGAAAACCAATCTCTACACCCTGTGGCTGTGATGAAATTGATTATCCTCAGGCAAAGCAAAAGGAGACAGAAAATAACGGGTATGGCCTCATATCTGTGCATCTGTCCTGCCCTGATAACTGTTTATTTGTACTGGCTATTGACAACTTTTTTGTATCATATAAAGAAGGTTTTTTTATTGAGCTTCAAAAGTAGAAATGGAATGCATCCGTTTCTAGGGAAACCTGAGCCTGGAAGCTTGCAGGCTTAGATTCACAGATGTGTCCCTACACACATGGTGGCCCCACAGTATAGTAACACCCCTCCTCCTCGTTTACCTCATCCCATTTAAGAAATTAATGCAACAATGTGAGATGATTGTTGATGTTCGTTATTAAATCATTTATTCATCCCACACAATGATTCAGAATTATTCATTAAGCTTGCTGGAAGGAAGCTGGGTTTTACCTCCATGGTGGTTTGAGGAGGGATGTGCTCTTTAAAAGGATATTTTATAACAACACAATTATCATAATTAAAAGCTATCCTGATATTCTGATGAGCTTCTGACATATTTTTGAGTACTGGCATTTTAGCACAAGGAGATAAATGAGACTGAATAGTATTAGGGAATAATATTGCTGTGGGGAAAAAAAGCTGGAGGCAATATTAAATACCATCTGCCATCATCACCCCCAATTTTGTCATGGTCTTTAAGCTAATGAATTTTATAAAATGTCACTTGAACTTTTGTCTTTCCAAAATGAGTTCAAAAACTGCACTGCTGTGACTCAAGCAATCTTTGGCATTACTGAGTCAGGGGTGCATTTGCTCCCCCTGAGAGCCCACACCCTGTGCTTCCACGTCCAGCAGGTCACAAGCCTGCCACATCTGGTCCCCATCTCTTCTTGACACTGCCTGTGGTTTGTTCTGTGTTTGAAAGGCCGGTAAGCAAAGAGCCTGGTTTGGAGAGCCCCTGAAATTGGCAGGTGATCACAGGAAGGACACCCATCTCGCTGCTTTTCCCTGGTTAAGCAGCTTTAGGCAAAGATCCTAAGGCCAGTAAGCCAAGAAAATGATGCCTTCTCTTAGTAGTGCCTGGTGGGAATAGTGGAGGACACAGTTGGAGAGAGAAATCTACTCCTGAGTGAGCCTGGAAAGCCAGTGCCTCTATCAGACCCACAGTGGCTTTTCCCAAGAACAAAGGACTAAGAGGCTGTGTGGTGTGTGCTCGGCACCTGGAACATGCCACAGAAAGGCTGTGCCTGGAAGCTTGGTGACAAGGACCTGGTCTGCTCTGCCTGGCTCAGTGGATGCTAAACAAATACATGAGTGAGGGAAGGAGCCTGAGTCTGGGCTTCAGTCCTGCATTTATCTCACAAACACTGATGAAGCATTTATGATGAGCTCAGACCTGAGTGAGCCACACTTAAATGCAGAGATGAACATAACAGCATCTTTGCACTCAAGGAGCTGAGTCTAGTGGGGACTCAGAGAAGTCAATGCTTGCGGATCCACTGGCACCAAGGAGAGCTGTTAGAACCTGAAGCAGGGCGGGGTGGGGGCACCTCTCACAGAAGGCATCAAAGTCAGGTAGGCGTCGTCAGTCAGGTGAAATGAAGAGGCAGGGATGATGGGGTCGGGGGAGGGACCAGCCTTCCCCTGGGGGGTGGGGGGCCTCAGAAGTGTGGAGGCTGGGGGGCTGCCTGCCCCTCTGACTGCTAAGTGGAGAACGGACTGGAAGGAGGCAACAGCAGGGCAGGGGACCAATTCAGAGGTGCTGCTATGACCCAATGAGAGGCAACGATGGCCTAAGAAACTGGCAGGCCAGAGAGATACTAGAATTAAAGGCAATGAAATATCAGGGTCTTTCTGGGAAGGAGGCTCTACTGGAGACAGAGCCATCAGGGTTCCAGACCTGATGCCATCAAGAGCAGAATAAGAAAACCAGCTCCTCTGCCCTGTCTCATGCTTAGCAAGCGACCTCCTGATTACAACTGGGCTTCCCATGTTGCTCTGCCTATGGGAAGAGACTGCTTCCAATGCTCATGGCAGCAATTCAGTCCTTCTCTAAGTTAATCAGTTGACATTCTGCTGGTAGATATCAGTCTCTGTGAGCTGAGGCAAACTGAAGTCCACCTCTGAGACACAGACCAGCTCTGGTTGTGCTGACAAATCCTTTCAGAGCTTGCACGGCTGCAGTCGTTGACAGGGAGGTGACTGGTGCATGCCGGATATGCTGCTTCCCTGGGGTTCCTGGTGGTGGGCAGAAGCCTTCCCCCAGGGATGTCCTGTGGAGCTGTGGGCTCTCTCTGTAAGTGTCTACAGATCTCAATGTCTGGGGGAGCTCGTGGGCCACATGAACTCAGTCTTCAGATGGGAAATCCAGAACCACATGCCACTCAAGAATGTGTTGACAAGAACAGAGAACAAAGAGCAGCCACGGGGATGGCGTCTGCATCATTTAACATTTGACATGAAAGGAATTGTTTCACTGGCATTAAGTGTTCTCTCTGGCATTATTCTCTGTTACAAAGTAGTCTCCATGGTGGTGTTTGATGCCATCTTGACACTTCATTTCCTTGTCATCAAAACGGTTTTCTGCACCAACTCAAGCACACATAAAATTTCAAAGGCCTTAATAGAAGTTTTCCAACTTCATCTCCATTTAGCAGTTGGAAAATGTCTCCAATTATGCAAGCTTTTTGTAAATTGTTTCAAAAACACAGAAGGGCCTATTGTACATTTCACAAGTAAACGCAAACACATTTAATGTTCAAAGATGAAAAGAAGAGTGTCAGGATTTCTTTTTTTTAAACAAGTGCTTGCTTGCTACTGGTCCAGGCCACCTCTTCGTCCATATCCCCTAATAAATGAATGTGTTTTAAATTTTAGAAGAGCTTGATTAAGTACACTCTGGGAAGATGTGAAAGGAGGCATTAGGACCAAAAACAAGAGATAAAACAGTTGTCAAAACTGGCATCCTGCCAAGTCGCTGGTACTGCAGGGAACTGGCTCAGAACACATTGCTTCTCATGAGAGGAACACCACTGGTGCTGCCAGAGGAGAAATGAGGGGCAGGGGCTGTCGGTGCACAGGGTGCCTGGGCAGCTAACAGATCTAGAAATGGAGTATCTTCATTCTGGGTGTGTGTACACACAGGTGTCATATATCTGATTAGCTAAATTGAATCAGACCAAATAAACTTGTCTCTCCTGTTTTTAGAGGAGAACTCAGTCCTCACCAAAGGAAAACTGATGAGGCTCCAGAATCTTCCACAACAGTCATGTCCCAGGACTTCCTGGGTCATGCCTAATACCAGTGGGATGCATGGCTCTTAAAGATCACCTGCCCTTGGACAAGTTCACGGTTTCCAGAGAAATGAGAAAAGATGCCCCAGCACCCTCCTTTGCCCCGGCACACATAGTTATACTCAGACCACAGCCTCCAGCCCCATAATCCCCACCTGGAGGGCCCCATGAGCAGCTACCACCGCTTTAGTATTTGGTAGGCTGGGGGCTATTCCAATGCTTTACAGGCCTCTTCTTACTAACCCTCACAACCATCCAGTAAGAGAGCACTTCTCCGTCCCCACTTTCTGGACGAGAAGCTGCGGCTCAGAAGCCCTAGGCAGCCTGTCTGAGGCCACACGGTAGAGCTGGGATTAGAACCCACTTCTGTCCACAGCCACAGCCTCCCTTTGCCAGGCTGCAGAGGGGTGGGAGAAGGACCTGGAAACCTCCCTCCTGACCACCCTTCCACCCAGACACGTATGGTCCCAGGTCACTACCTGCTCTGGCGAACTTGTCTGCCATCTCTTTCCGAATGGGCTTGGTGAGGTTGAAGTAGTCATCATCCTCGTCGATGTTCTGGAGGAACAGTGGGATGTGCTGGAAGACAATGGTGTGCTGGCACTTCTGCTGCCTGGCGATGCTCAGTTGCTGCTCCAGCCACTGGTCCTGGGCCTGCTTCAAGGCAGGGCACCCAGAGGCATCGTATAAGAACTGGGAGTTGAGGACGAGGAACAGGACACCCCCGACCCAGAAGCTGAAATAGTCATCTCCCCAAGTCTGGCAGAACTCCATGATGGTCTCGGGAGTGGGGACGTTGCCCACATCATGGTTGCCACTGACGAGGACCAGTGGGATCTCTCTGTCCACGTTCCTGAGCACCCGCTGAAGGTCCTCTGTCTGCTCCTTCCGCCAGGGGGCCCCTGAAAGAGTAAGGGTTATGTTCTGAAATGGCCGAGGCTGTTGATGCATTTACTAACATAAGAGAATAATCTAGAAATCCACTCAACTAGGCACACAGCAACTGCAAGAAGTAGTCATGTGCTAAAAGCAAATCAACAAGTGAGATGGGATCTCTGTCTCCCTCCCTTGAAATTCAAAGCCTAAGTGGCCATCTGACCCAATGTTGTTGATTGAGTGATGGTGTAGCCATTCTGATATTAACTATTAGTGAACCTTAATTTCTATCTTCAACTTAGAAAAAAAATATATAAATAGTTAAAACTTTTCTGCCCCATCACAGTGAGTCATCATGCACACCCTTGCTGTGTGTGGACCCAGCTTTGAACACTAGTCTCAAACCAACGGCTATTTAAAGTTTTTCTTACCATACGCAAGGCCTTAGACCATGTGAGTACCTTTATGGGGAAAATTCTTGGAACCCAAATGCTAGATCAGCTGGCACATGCATCTTGCCGAATCCCTTTTTCCCACACCTATCTAGGGGAAGAGGCATTATTTTCTGTTCCACTAATAGTGTGAAAGAGATCAAGGGCTCAAGGTCTTAGTATTAAGTGTGCCCCCCAGCACACAGGATTCAGTACAGAGATGATCATTTGAACGAAGAGTTGTAAAGTATGTGGGGAACCTCCTCCTTCAGATTCCTGGCTTTCACACTTCCTGTAATAAGGAATCAGATTTTTAATAAATGGGGTTTGAATGACCAATTCAGTTCCAGATCTGTTTTGTTGAGCCCCTCTGTGCCAATTTTATTCAACAAGTATTTACTGAGTGCTGACAATGTGCAGAGCACTGATTAACTTACTGGGGTGCGCTGTGAGCCAGACACAAAACTTTCCCTCCAAACTGGGGAGTCAGATAAGTTGTCAACTAAACTACACCCATCTCTATCAAACATTATTAGGCATTACTGAGAGAAGCAAAGCGATATGATTCTTGCACCATGTTAGGAATGGAGGAATGTACTCAGCATCTGTTGAAGACAGCATTAAGAAAAATGATGAGAGGGGCTCTCTCCTCTCACTTTATTTCTGAATAAAAGCCTCTACCCTAGCTCTCCTAAAAAATAAAAAAAAGAAAAATGATGAGAAAGAGCAGCCCAGCCTCCCTGGGAATGATGAATTCACCTTGCAAGTCTTGCCATAAGCAGAAGAGAATTATACCCAACATTTCCATCATGAATTAAAAAGAAAGTAAAAGTCCTTGTGAAGCAATTACACCAAGAAAAAGACCCTAAAGCAGAAATAAAGGAATTCAGTCTAGATGGTCATGAAATAGGCAGATGTGAAACAGAACCTGGTAGAACTAATTTAGGAAAGAAATAGAGGGAAAAGACAAAATTAGCAGAACTGAGGTTTCCTTTACAGCCAGGTATATGCCAGTTTTTCTAAATATCCTACATGAGCTTGGAAAGAAGGAAGTTCCTCAAATTTCCAACCAAACTTGTTAATGGTGTGATTCAAATCTCCTAGGTCAATTTATTCTTTGCTTTGGCCAATTGATCTGTATCAGTTTCTGAAACTCTTGGCTAAATCGCCACTTTAATTGTGGATCGATCTATTTCTCCTTGTTAACTATGCCATTTGGTGGTCATTTACTTTTCGCTTTGTTGTTACATGCATAAGAGTTCAGAATTTCCATATTTCACTGAAATATTATTTTTATATTTAATCCTAATAAAATCAATAAATAAAAAAAAGAAAGAGGTAGATCTATATTGATGAGCTGGAAAGATCTTTTTTTATATATTGTTAAAAAGATAAAACATGGAAGAGTAAAAGTCCCATGTAAATTTTTAAAAGGCTTACACATATTCATATATTATGGATCAAACATCTCCAAAGATACAAAGAAAACTCTTAACTCTGGTTAAATCTAGAAAACAGGAGTGGGGAGTGAGGGAGACTTTCACATTTGGTTTAAAACCCTTGATGCGACATTTTAAAAGATCCCTCCTTCCTTTCTTCCTCCCTGTTCCCAAGCTTACGTATTATTTTCATTAAAAAAAAAAAAGAATGAACTTTTATAAAAAGTGGTGTTTTTAGCCCCAGGTTCCCAGGGTTTAAAGGAGATTCAGGGAGGCCAGTCAGGTGCGTACACTTCTAGACGGTTCCCATCTATGGGACTGCTTGGGAAAGGCTGGCTGCCCCCGCCAGAGGAGCTCAGCTGCGGGGAGAAGTGCTGGCACTGGGGACTCAGGAGCCTCTTCCCCAGTGGTGATGGGGATTTGCCTATAGCCAGTGTCTGCCTCCCTGCTGCTCACGGCTGGCTCTGGGGCTCCTGGTTTGAAGGAGCCATTGACTGATGTTCCTTTAGCTGAGCCTGGACTGTGGGCATCTGTGTTGACTTACACAATTCTCTCTAAGACTCTGCTTCTCTTAGAGGCCAGTTCTTTTCCCAGATGAACAGACTGGAAGTTAGGGAGGATGAATCCTGTATGGACTTGAACACAATGAACTATCTCAAAAGGACTCTAGTAGCCAAGGCTAATTCATCACTACTTTCCTTCACCAGTTTTCTCAAAGACCCCAAAGCCACCACTAATGTTCCCTTCTTTCCATTCATACTGACCTGAAGATTTTCTGATGACTCAATACCTACCTAGTACTTACTAGGGGCCAGGCACTATTCTAAAAGCTGTATGTGTATTAATTCAGTTTGACAACCAGTGTGGGAGTCAGAATCTGAACTTGGTGCTCCAGCTCTGAGTGCTGCCTCTCATTACAGTGCTGGCCACAGTCTAAGGTCTTAACTTCTAAGGGGACTTCTGTCAGCTACCCGAGCCACCAGAGCAAGGACTTTATAAAACACTGGGATGTGGAGTGTCTCCCATTCTTGATTTTCAAACAGCATTTCATCATGATACTTCACGTACTGACCGAGGCAGACACAAAGAATGTTCAAGAAACTAATGACCATAGACAGAATGGTTAAAAAATGAGCACCTCAAAAGAAAGGCTTACTTAAAACTTGGAAAGGAGACCTTGTCTACAAAGCAATCTGTAGTGAAGAGTTGTGAATTACACACAGTAATAGGACATTTTTTTCCAAACTTCAGAGAGATGCTGCTTTTGGGGAAATCACTAATATCCCCCAATAACCTGTTAAAAAACACAAAACTCATCTTCCCTAGATCTCCTGAACCAAAGATGAACCTCTCTTGTGAGGCTTTTCCAGAACTTTCTATACTCCTTGTGTGGAGGCATGACATGGATGTGGAAGCTGTGATGCCAGCATTTGGTCCTTGGCTCTTGCCCCTGACAAGCCCTGTGGCACTTGTCCCTCTGAGCCTTGGTGTCTTTGCGGGTGAAATGTGGATGGTAATCCCCACACCTCAGAGGGTGGCTGTAAGGATTCATAGAAAGATAACAACTTCCTGAGTTTGGTACAAACAAGTATGCAAAAAAGTTAGCTTTCTCTCTACCCCATGCCCGAACGTATTGAATTCGTATTTTTTTTCAGTGGCTCAAAACTGTGCACACAGCAATCAATAAATCACTTCTGAAGGAATGAACATTCCCCAGGGATATAAATAATTTTTAGGTAAGAGTTTAGAAGTGAAGGAGTAAATTCTACATTACAAAAAGCTGAGTTTAATGAAAACATTTACATTATGTTCAATGTGCTCTCATCTGTGTATATTAGAATTTCTTTAGGGTAAGAATAGCAATAATACCTTAGCATTAACATAGTTTATAGCACATCTTAGTACAGCTTCCTAAAAAAAGAACTAATGCTCTAGTAAAGCCCAAAGCCTAACCTCACTAGCATCAGGAATAGAAAAAAATGGAAACCTGGCTGAGGAGTTTCTTATATCATGTCACAGAAGGGATAGTGAGGCAGACAGGGAAAGAAGGGAAAAGATCTTGACTAAGAAAAAAAATTGCAAGAAATGACTTAGAAAAGGGAAAGGACTGTTCCGGGTGGGTCTTCAAGGTGGATGAGGGGCATCTGAGGAGAAGAGCGTACCAAGAGATCAAGACCCCTGATGTCAGTGCACATGCTGATTGCTGAGACTCTGGATGGGACTGATAGGGGCAGCGTGGAAAGCTGTGATGTGTTTAAAATATTAAAAAAAAATTTTTTTTTAGTGCAGTGAGTTAAAAACAGGAAGGAAAAAAAATTACAAAGTATTCATATCATTCACTGACTGAATTTGTAACAAGAGGTGGTACCATGAAATGTGCAACTTACTACTGCCCATGTTCATTAAGGCAAAGATTATTATATTATTTTCAGAAGCGCCATAAAATACATTGTCTGATAAAATCTTTTGGCAAAGCTGGAAGAGAAATAAACATTCTTAACCTGGTAAAGGACATCTACAAAAAACCTATAGCTTAAAGGTTAAAAACGTTTTTCCTCTATGACTGGGAACAGGTAAGGATGCCTCTACTCACCACTTCTGTTAAACATACTGGCAGCCCAAGCTAGTGCAATAAGGCAAGAAAAAAGAAATTAAAAGAAAATAGATTGAAAAAGAAGAGACAAAGCTACCTATTCTCAGAAGACATGACTGTCTCCATAGAAAACCCCAAAGAATCTAAAACAAAAGGCTCCTAGAACTAATAAGGGGGATTAGCTTGGTTGCTGGATACAAGGCCGTTATAAAAATCAGTTGTATTTTTATACACTAGCAGTGAAGAATTAGAGGTATAAATCAGAAGGATTTGAGAGATATTTAGGCAGTAGAAACAACAGGAATCCTTGTCATATTGGGTACAAGGAGGAAAGGAAGGAATCAAAAATAATTCCCAGACATCTGAGCAACTGGAAGGTTAGTTATGTCATTTACTGACATGGAAAAGACCACGGAAGAAGCTCTTTTTCAATATAAAATTTGATGTATTGATACAGGCAACAACAAAAAAACAAACTGGACTTCATGATAAAAACTTTTGTGCATCAAAAGAAAGTAGGAAGATAAAAAGGCAACCCACAGAATGGGAGAAATTATTTGTAAATCTGAAGGTTAAGAGCCGGGGGAGGGGAAAATGGGTACAGAGTTTCAGTTTTGCAGGATGAAAGAGTTCTGGAGATGGATGGTAGGATGGCTGTACAACAACACAAATGCACTTAATGCCACTGAACTGTGTACTTAAAATGGTTAAGATGGTAGATTTTATGTTGAGTATTTTACCAAGATAAAAGAAAAAAAAAGTAACTGTCAAAAAAAATTGATGTAGCTTCAAACCCTCCAAGTTGTAATTTGAGAAGGCAGCTAGATACAGGAGTCTGGAAGCAACCACACTCAGATCACCCCAGATGCCAAAACACCCCCCGCCCCACAGGTGGGGTCCTTGGGGTTGGCATTTCAAGCAGAAGCATAGATGGGCTCTGGATTCAGAGGGCTTGAATTGCCCTTTATTAGGGGTATAATTGGGGCACACTTCCCTCTGAGCTACCCAGTTCTCTAGTCCTTAAAATGGGAATCTCAACACCTCCTTTACAGAGATGCTATAAGAGAGATGAGATCATGAATTTACATGGCTGGTGTGTAGCCTGTGCTCAGCATCCTTTTCCCTTTCCCTCCGCCTCCCCAGTCCTACGGTTCACAGTGAAAAGGCAGGGGAGGAGGGAAGCCGGACCTTAGGTCACCTTAGATCTCTCCTGTATTCTCTCTGTTCTCGGGGACCTTGGCCCCGCCACTGCTGCTGCCTTCTGTGTTGTGCAGGGAAGGACAGCACACACGTGCATGTTGACACTGAACACATGGGCAGGAGAACAGCTAGCTCACCTTTACCTGGCTATCTGCTTGTGGTGTCTGGTGCTTCAGGTGCTCATACCTGAACTACAGAAATATGGATAAATGGATGAATAATGCAGGACAGTGGTACAGAGGGTAAAACGTGACAAAGATAAGAATTTCCAGTGCCGGCCCTAAGAGGACTCCGGAAACACAATCAGTGGCATCATTTCTTCACATGAAGGTTGGAAACAGAACAGTCTTGTTAGAGCATCTACTAAATGGTTAACATCATAAATTAAAACTCTTTGGGGGAGACAGGAAAGACCAATTTAATAAATTCATGGTATCTAGCACTCCAGAAATTCCATTTATAAGAATTTATCCTACAGAAGTATATACAAGTATGCAAAACATGACTATTCACCGTAGCATTGAGAAGATATAAAAATCTGAAACGGCTTAAAAGTTCACCCATAGGGAAATGATGCTATGCCCTGATGCTATGCCCTGACTACAGAACAATAAACAGGTAACTACATATAGTTTAAACATATACTTATAAAATAAATATATGATAAATAGGTAAGTAAATATACTGCTAATGCTTGGGGAATTGTGGCTTGGGGGAGAGGTTAAGTGAAAACAGAAGTTGCAAGAGTTAGTATGTATGATACAATTCTGTCGAAAATAAACCAAAGAAGTTAGTATATTTGTAGATAAAATTTCTAGAAAAATAAGGAAAAACTATTAATAGTAATTATCTGCGGGGGAATGGAATGACAGAAAACATTTCAGTTTCTTGTAAAGTTTAAATTTTTATGAGAATGATTTACTTTTATAATCAGAAAAACAATAAAGACATTTTAAAAATCACAAATGCACTAAAATTAGATCTTGTTAGGTGAACAAGAATAATATAATCTTAATGGGAACAAATATAAAACAAATGACAAGGCCAATGCTTAAGTTAAATTCTTTACTCTAGAGAGAAAATGGAGAAAAGAAAATAAAGTACAGAAATGTGTTTTTAAAAATTCTTTTTGCACTTCATATAGTCATACAGTATGTGCTCTTTTGTGACTGACTCCATTTAGCACGTTTTCAAGGTTCACCCTGCTGTGACCTGTATCAGTACTCCATTCCTTTGTTACTGAATGACATTCTATTGTATAGATATACCATGTTTTGTTTATCCATTCATCAGCTGATGGGCATTTGGGTTATTTCTACTTTTTGGCTACTATGAAAAATGCTGCTATAAACATCCACGTATACATTTTTGTGGGATATACATTTCATTTCTCTTATGTACTTAGGAATGAAACTGCTGGGTCCTTGGGTTAACTGTATGTTTGTTTAGAGAACTGCCAGACTATCTCCTGGAGCTCCATTTTACATTTCTACCAGCAAAATATGAGGGTGCCAATGTCTCCACATCCTCAACAACACTTGTTATTTTCTGTCTTTTTCATTATATCCATCATAGTGGGTGTAAGTGGTATCTCAATGTGGTTTCCATTTGTATCCACCTGATGACTAATGATGCAGAACATCTTTTCACGTGCTTATTGGTCATCTGTATATCCTGGAGAAACGTTCACTGAGATCCTTCACACTTTTTAAAATTGGGTACTTGTCTTTTTCATTATTGAGTTGTAGGAGCTCTTTTATGTTATGGATATTAGTCTTTTAACAGATATATGATTTGCAAATATTCTTCCCATTCTGTGGGTTATTTTTTCACTTTCTTGATAATGTCCTTTTAGGCACAAAAGTTTTCAAGTTTGATGAAGTCCAACTTAACTATTTTCACTTTTGTCACCTGTGCTTTTGGTGTTAGAGCTAAGAAATCACTGTCTAATACAAGGTCATGAAGATGTATGGCTATGCTTTCTTCTAAAAGCTTATAGTTTTATATTTTACTTGGTTTTTGATACATTCCAAATTAACTTTTGTATCTGGTGTGAGGTAGGTGTCCAAATACACTCTTTGCACATGGGTATCCAGTTGTTCTAGCAGCAATATCCAGTTGTTCTAGCACTACTCGTCGAAAAAGATTAGCCTTCCCCCATTGAATTGTCTTGCCATCCTTGTCAGAAATCAAATGAACCTAAATGGAAGTTTTTATTTTTGGACTTTCAATTCTGTTCCATTGATCTATATGTCTATCCTTATGCCAGTACCATACTGTTTGATTGCTACAGCTTTCTAGTAAGTTTAATCAGGATGTGTCAGTCCTCCAACTTTGTTCTTCTTTTTCAAGGCTGTTTTTACCTATTCTCGGTCCACTGAATTTCCATATGAAATTTAGGATCACCTTGTGGTAACTGTGGAATCGAGAAGAGCTTAGATCAAGATTCACCACTCAAGAAGTTCACAGCATTTCAGGAAAGCTTATTGGGTTTCTGTCACTATAGACACACCCATAGCCATGCTGGCTGTTCTGGGACTAGAGCATGACCCAGCAGGGCTGGCTGACACCCAGAGATTGAAGGTAATGTGTATTTCCAAAAATAATGTCCCAACCACCACTTGTGCCTGCACCACACAGCTGGTGAGGGGCAGCAAGCAAGGGAGTCCTAATGTGTTCTCAGAAGGGGGTCACGTCAGGAGGACTGAGTCGTCATAAAGATTCACTGGCCAAAGGCAGACACGATGGATTGGAGGGAGAGGGGCTGGCAGAGAGGTGGTTTTCAGCCAAGAAGTAATCAAGACTGGATCAGGACTGTTGTACTAGAAATGGGAAGAAAGACCATCTCACTATGTGTAAGCTTTATCCTGTTTGAATGAGAAAACACAGAGGAGAAAAATATGTGAAAGTTCTGTCATTGTCTGAACATTTTATGTGATGGCCAAGGTCTTCCATAAATTATTTCCCCCCTGAAGTGATCACCTCTCTGGTATTTATCTTCTTTAGAACCAACTTTGGTGCTACTATAAGGTGTGAACATACAAGTGATAGAATATTCAGTTCAACAAAGTCCTACTGGGTACTTGGTACATGCACTGCTCAAGGCTGTTGCTGATAAGAAACAACGTGATCCACCCACTGTACTGTCAAGTCCCCTTGGAGGAAAGAATGAGCATGCTTCATTTCTGTTCAGAGCTTCTGGGGTGTCAGATGTATACAAAAGTCTTACTTAGAATGATTGCTTTTTTTTAAACATTCCATTTTATAATCTGAACTCTGGCACCAGTGACTATGCCCTTAAACCTTTGGTCTCATTTGGGATTTTAAATACACACCCTAATGAAAAGTCAATAGAAGTTTCATAGTTAAATTCAAAATACAGTCATGGGTCTTCTAAAGCCAAAGGCAAAAAAGAAGAGGCTCCAGTCACCAGAGGACTAGAAAAATAGAAGTTATTTGTCAACATACACCTGCTGTCCTGCTGTCTGCTGGATCATGGCCATGCCAGCATTAATTAGCACATTATCTCATCTTTGTTCTTGTGAAGCTCAAAAGCCTAAAGAGGACCCAGACCTGGAAAAAGATGACGACCAAATGGCATTGCATGAGCTGTGTAGGTATGTGCTGAAAGCTCTGGGCCTGTGGAAAACAGGATGGGGGTAACTGACCCAGTCGGGAGGTGTGAGAGCCTTCACAGAGGAAGCCACACTCTAACTAAACATCAAAAGGCTTAGGAAGAATTAGAGCCTGCTGCACAGAGAAGGGAACTCTCCTAGGCCAAAGGAATAACAGGGTGATGGCAGAGAGGTCAGAGAACCTGGCACTTTTTGGGAAATGGGGCAGTAAAGAGTATACAAGCCAAAGTAATAAAAAAAAGCGTAGATTCGGGAATACCTATTATGTACTCAGCACTGAGCTAAGTGCAGATGATCCCATTTACTCCTACAAGAACTCTGTGTAGAATTAACAGCACAAATAAGAAACTGAGACACAGGTGAGAACCTCATTGAAGGTCACAGAGTTCACAGGTACCACAGATGGATTTTAACTCCGGTAGGGCTACCAGATAAAACATAGGACACCCAGTTAAATGTGAATTTCAAACAGATAATTTTTTAGTGTATGTCCCATGCAGTCTTTGAATTCCTGAATTTTTATTTGCTACATCTGTCAACCCTAACTTGAGGTCCCATTTGGGTTAACCCATCTGACTCCAGAGGTGGTGTTCTCAGCGATGAATGGAAAAGAGTATAACACTTCCTGGCCAGTGCCATAAGCAGACAGATGCAGGGTGAACACCGCCAGGGGAGCAGAGGCAGCCACAGTTAACTCCATGAGTTTCTATGTTGACATGCACAATGACGATTTCAGGTCATATCTCTTAAACAGTCAGCTTGACCATAGTTTTCTTGACATGCTATCCTTCAGACTGGCAGTAATCAGAAAGTACTGATAATATAATTTGTTGGTAAGAGCATGGGGAAACAGGTCCTCTCTTACAGGGCTGGTTGCAGTGTACATGGTTTCCTTTCTTCAAATTTGAAAATCCACATATACTTTGAGTCAACATTTTAATACCTAGGAATTTACCCAACAATATATGCAAATAGATATATAAATACAAACAAGAATTTTTACTGCAGCATGTATGTAAGAAAATAGCAGGGCTTGGAGTAGGATGAGCAACTGAGGTGTAAAATTTAAGAAGGCGCTCACTCTCGGGTTTCTGCATGTGCTAGCCCAGCATCTGCACACCCCGATAGCAAGTTCCTCCTTAAGTTCTGCTCCCTACATGCCTCCCTCATCCTAAGGAACACTGATAGGAAACTGGGCAAATAAATCACGGCCTCACCACACAAAAAAGAATGAGGTAGATTGTCTGTACTACAGGAAAAAAGGAAGATCAGTCTTGTGTGCACAATTTTCTACCTTTTATGTGAAAACCAGGAAAATATACAAATATATGTGCATAGACTATTTCTGGAAGGATGTCTTAAAAGTTGGCATGACATGCTGCCCCAGAGGGAAAATGAGTTAGGAGGAAACTTTCATACATTTTTTTGTAACTTTTCAGCTTTGATCCATATTAAAAACATAAAATCATGAAAATAAAAGCTAAGAAAAAAAATATGTGAATAGGCTTTGAAATAGACCTGGGAAAGATACACAAGAACCTAGAAGTTTTTCTAGGGGAAACTGGTGTCCAGGGTAGGGGGGATGATTGGTTTACCACTGCCTACCTATAGGGTTTGATTTCCTCCATATGCCCATATAAACTTAAAAATCAAACACACAAAACTAACCCATACATTAATTATACACACATTATCCTGAACACACATACACATGTGCACATACTGTTATCAGACCATCATTAGAACTGAACAAAACCAGATGACTTCATACAGCCTGGACAAGCCCAGACAAGGGCCTGATGACTGCACAGCTCATCTTCAGGGGATGCAATCTCAGTCTGGCAAGCATCCGGCATCATTTTTCTCCCCAGGGGATGGCACCCCAGAGAGACTGATTAGAGCAGTGCCGGACCAGGTCTTTCTGGCTTTGTCCAGTGAGAAGGAAGCCTTTGCCCTAAAAAAACAAGAATGGATTCTCCTCTGTATTTGTAGCTATATCTGAAATCAGACACCCCTTTGTGGCTTGGCTTCAGTTACTAGCAAGACTTTCTCAAAAATGTGTTCTGTTTCTGTGTGTTCGGTGCTCTCTCCCAAAGAGCTATGTTTCAGCTAAGAAACCTTTTCTGTACCTGTAACATTAACTTGGGTTTTTCATTTTATACAGGTTCTGTGCAAAGCTTAGTTTATAGCTTGACATAATTAAACAAAACTACATGTTAGCATTAGGATAACAATCCCATGCCCCTTCATTTATTCCACTAATTATATATAAATAAACTCTTTTGGGCATGGCAGATTAAAAGTAAACATCAGAATGTACCTGGAATGGCTATTCATGGAATACTGCCATTATATTTCAGAAGCAATGTAAAAACTTTTGGAGGATGAGATGAACTCTTGGCCATGTAGCTTTTCTTAGGACTTTAATGCCTTACAATGCACTCTCAACTTATTGAGAACTCAGGTGGGTTACTTCATTTCAAGGACACAGATGTCCATGTTATTGCCACTTTTTTTCCTCCCAGATTGGAGCTCCAACTTCTGAAGAGAAAATAACCACTATGTTTCACTTAAAGTATATCTCCACCACAAGTACGGGCAGACACCATAGAAATTTAGGGCTTACTCACCAAGCACAAAATGTCATGATAATACACATTTTGTTTTCCCCTTTGGGGGTGAAGCAGAACGACGCTCCTGCAAAGTACCGGAGAATATAACCCATTTATAGAAAAGACAGCAAGAAATGAACAGCGAACCCATGTGTTTCATTCCACTTTAAGCATCCCCATCCAAGCCCGCAATACACAGTGATGGCAAAATTCCACCAGCAAACTACTGATAAAAACCATCCACCTCTGCGACCTTCCAAACATTCTCTCTCCTCTATGGAGGTAGTCTAAATAACAGATACTACAAAGAGATTTCAACTACAAAACAGATTTACTGTTTCAGTAAAGAGCTTTTCTTCTGTTATCCAACAAGAACAGTCAAACAACCATGTTCTAGTCATTAGCAAACTGACAAGAAAGGATGCTGCTTGAAGAAAATGAGACCCCTTTAACCCCTAGTCCCTGTAAGCACAAGATCTCAAATGAGAACTGATGATACACTTAACCACTGCTGGAAAATTTAAATTAAATGGCAGGACAACCTTATAGTGAGAGATCTAGAGTGGACTTCACAGATCAGTACAAGAGGAATGAAAATAACAACAAAATCAGTATGCCCTCCTGGCGTGAGCACACCGAGCAGTTACTTGCAAACCACATGATTTCTCCAGCAGGGGCTGGTGCAGGGGTGGCAGATGAGGTGGTCTGTAATGGGGAAGTTCCCTGTACAAAACGACTGTACACTGTCAGATCGTCACAACTGCATAGTCTTCTGGGCTTGCCCCAGCTTTCCCAGGCCTCCTCTGCCTGGGATTTCACACAGACATGGCTTCACCATGGCCCTCCAGGGCTGGGCTGTGCAGTGAGGAGCCGTCTCCAGCAGCATTTTCTTTGCACAGTGCTTGGTAGGTATGTGAGGATTTGGCCTGATCTGGAATCAGCAGAGTGCAGAAACTAGTAAGAAGACATTGGAATGTGTATGGGACACCCATCTCTCAACCCTGCTCTAATTTCAGTAGTGGGTTCTCGGCTGGGCAACGTCAGAACCTGTCTTCCTCAGTCCAAGCTCTCTGACAAGAAAAGAAGTTTCAGCTGCTTCCCCACCAGCTTCAATCCAACTTCTATACATACTTACACACACATACACACACACACACGCTTGACTCGCACCAGTGCTGTCCTCTGTGGTCTTTTTTCATAACATAGTTGTGAATAGCTTATAGGCAAAGGCACAACTTACGGCTTATTGCTGTCTGTGAAGCTACAACAGGTAGTAGCACCTGCCTGTTATGGGCTGAATTGTGCCCATCCCCCCAATTCACATGCTGAAATCCTGACTCCTATATATATACAGACCCTTCCCCAGAGGAGCTGACCCTTTGTTCTCTACTTAAGAGTCCTCTTTACTCACCCCTCCTGCATCACAGACCTGGAAAGACCATGTTTCTTCTCCCCTGGTTATAGCTGACTGCCTTGAGGACAGCGATAACCTCCTGACCAGCCCCTGGCCTCCACAGGTGCCCCGTACAATCCGTTCTCACAAAGCCCCTGGCATGAACTTTTTCACTCAGGTCCCCAGACTGGTGAATCACTCACCTCTTTCAATCACAAACCATTCAAAGTTTCATACACTTAATCTCTTCTTCTTATACTTTATCCCATCTGATCCTCACATTCTCCCCTAGAAGGTGCAATGGATGGCCTTGTGGCAAGAAACACCTTCGGAAAAACCTGCTCAATTCAACTTGCATATTTTAAGACTACTCCTGAAACAGAATGGTGTTATGTGCTTACCAGATGAAGTGTCCTTGCCCCTTTGCAAAAGCATAAAGAGTTTTGTATTTACTCATCACTGGCTTCACCAGTTCTAAAATGACACGATTCTTGACAGATGTTTAATTTAAAGGGATTTGTATTACTCCAAAGCTAAAACCTAAAGAGAGGCTTATCATCACTAGTTTTGGGGGATATCACACTATCTTGGGTTCTCAAAGCATCACCCCCATTATTCTATCATGACCACTTACAGATGAGCAAGCCAAGGCTTACTGCAGTCATGGGGGAAGGGGAGAGAGAATGAGGGCTCAGAGCTGAGCTGCAGGAACACAGGGCTCAGCCGTGGAGGACTGGCCTGGGAAGCGGCTCCTCTGTGGGTGGTGGGTGGGGAGACCAGTGCTCTAAATCTCAGTCTGTGACCAACTAGTTGTGCTCTTTTGGGCACCAGTCAACTAGAACCATGCCCCTTGCTGTCATTAGTGAGTGTTTTTATCTGCCAGGATACCAAGATAAGCACTTCACAATACTATTTCATACAACAACAGTCCTGTCACCATGATGCTACCAGGTACTTAACTGTGTGCTGCCCTAGTTTCTACAGGTTTAAAGTAGCAATGGTAAACCTGATGTATTCTTTTCAATGAATGGAAAAAAACAAAACAAAACCAGCAATGGAACATGTATGGGGCTAGATGCCTGAGATGGAGTGATGAATGGGATGGACACAGTCCCTTCCCCCATGATGCTTAGAATGTGTACGCAAGGCTTCTGCCGTGCTGTCAGGAGAAAGGTCACTTCCACTTGAAGCTAAGAACCGTCCTTACAGCACCTGACAGGGAATCATCCATCAATGATTAAGACCAAATAACCCTTAAATCAACTATACTTCAATTAAAAAAACGTTTTTTTTAAAGAGCATACAGCCCTCACGGGCTTTTGACAGTAAATGACTTGAGCCCTGAGTTTATGAGGTATGGCCAATCCATCAAAATGTGTGTCAAACATAGGGGAGCTCCAGACTGGCTGAAATGGATCCAGTTTAATATTCCGACCGTCATTCCAGTTGGTGGTAACGGACCATTCTGCAGCAACTGTACAAGCTGCCAAAGGCATCCGACCACTGGAACTGTAGGGGACATCCTGGGCACCAGAGCCATTTTTATTTAAGCTTCCTTTTGGAGGGAGTGATGCCAATTCCACAGATAAAGATGAGGCTCTATACAGTCTCTGAAATCATAATTCTGTACTTAGGAACACTGTATCATGTACTTATTAACTTGCAAAGGTGTTTCCTTTGTAAATTACCTCGCTTGTAGCATCCACCAGTATTAAAAGAAAAAGGAAAGATGGTAGAATTATAAATTTTTCTAAACCTCTTAGAGCGGTCTTCATTTTACAAATGTATTGTGGGCAAGTTTGTTCGTAACTGGCTACTTGGAATACAACTATGGTTTGTCACAGAAATAATATTATAATTGGTGGTTAGATTTCAGGCTAACTCACAAAAACCTAGTTAATTCACGACACAGATGAATGTGCTAATTCGACTCCAGTTACAATCCAGCCTCTCTCCCCAGCAGCACTGTTTACTTTCCCAGCAAAACATTGCAGTTTTCTGTTATCGTTGCCAGGTTTTGTGCCTTTTCTTCCTTTCAAAAGTGCTCTTACCAGCCAGCATAGGAACCTAACCACTATTTATACCCATAGGTAACAATGATCATAGGGAATTTAATATACTAGAGGAGAGAAATGTATTATGTAAAGTAATAAGTACATTAAATGTATCTGATTAGAGGGTCTGTAATTATGTGGTTGTCTATACTTAGAAATATTATTTGTTACGTTAATACAAGTAAAATGCACTAAATTTGTGGTTTTAGGATAACATAGCTCTGAAATACTAAGAAGCAGGGGAAATAAAGATGAAGGGTCTGCAGGCTTATTATATTTTTGACCCCATGAAAGACTGAAGTGAGCCAAGGTCACAGTTTGTGTTTGACCAAGTGAAGCAAATAATTCTCCTCGGTGACTCAGAAGCTTACCCTATCAGAACAAATAATAAACATGAGGTCAGCTCTCCTTCATGGAATTCTTACCATGTGCGAAGCACCTGCGTTACTGCATCCTGATGAGCCTGTCCCTGCACTGCAACATGCCACAGGACCAGGCTGACCTGCGAATACTCTTCCAATGAGTAAAAGCGCATCCCATGTGGCCAGGGAAGGAGTACCATGGTCCTGCTGGTCCTGTGGTGCATGAAGGACGGGTAAAGAGGATAGACAGGACAAAGGGTCAGCTCTCCAAAGGAAGGGCTTGGGTGGTAAATGGACAGGACATCCAGAGTCTGGGAGCTCGGGACCATCTCAGGCACTCAGCATGCCTGTCATCTCATCTGCTGGCACAATCACCACCACTGTGAGCAACAGTATCCAAGACGCCTCACTGCTGTCCTTGCCTTGCCTGTTGCCATGTCTGGACCAGGAGGCCCCAGAGTGAGCCCAGGGGATGGGTGGGGATCAACACACCAGTCGTTCTCTGAGGAACACAATCTGACCTCAATTCAGGGCTCTAGGACATCCACTGTGCCTCCTGTCCCAGTGTATCCCAACCAATGTGGTGAGGAAACTCCTGGGGAGGGGTGAATGCTTAGGATACACATCTGGGATACTGCAAGGTTAAATGCTGGGATATTACAAGGTTAAACTTAGGGTATTCAAATTAGCCTAGTCTTGAACATAATTTGATCAGCTTGAAAATCCTCAACATAACAGTATACAGGGTTTTGCAAACTCGGGAAAAAAATTCAAGGGAAAGAAGCCCATATACTATATCTTTAGTTTATGTTCTTTACTAATCTTTGTATCTGATAAAGATGTGGTATCAGAATTACCTTGTCATTTTATTGGCTATGCGGAATGTAGAAAAGAATGTCTGTAGTAGCTGTGAAAGGCTGAGGGCAATAAAACCTTGTTTTTATAAAACCATTAAGCAGAAATGACTCAGAGAAAACGCAAGAGTAATTATGTTCGGTGAGACTGAGAGAGCTAAAAGCCATCTTCAAATTGTAATAGAGTCTTCCAGTTAAAGATGGTGGGCTGAAGACACATACTTAGCTCTATTTCTTGCAGAAACTGTTCTGCAAACACACTAAACTCTCAAGGATAAAGAAAACAGGAGAGGGGAACACAGCACAGAAATTTGGAAACCAGAGAGCAGATGGATAAGTGGTAATAGGCTTAGCTGACTTAGAAAGTTAAATATTCAGCTGATGGAGGAAAAGTCAAGAAGTGACTAGCTTGGTACAACTTCCAAAAACTCTTTGGTGGTATTTACCAAAGCTAAACCTACACATCCCCATTGACCCAGCAATTCCACTCCCAGGACTTTACCCAAAGAGACAGGTGCATAGGCTTACTTAAAGACATGAATAAAAATGTTCATAGGAGCTTTATTCATAGCAGTCCCAAAGTAGAAATGACCTAGATATCCACCAGTAGTGGAATGAGCAGATAAGCAGTATTATAATCATTAGATAGACACTATACAGCAATGTAGAGCAAATTGCTGTTACATGCAGTAACATGGATGAATCTCAGATATTCTGTACAGTAAAAGAAGCCAGAAGAGTGCATGCTGTACAATTCCATTTTTATGAAGTTCAGGAATAGGCAAACCCAACTAACAGTGATAGAAAGGTTATTGATAGAGTAGAAGCACAAGGAAACTTCCTGGCATGTGACAGATGTTCTAGATCTCGATTTGAGTGGGGGTTAAGAGTGGATTTGCATGTTCCAGCCATTCATTTCAGACTAATTGAATTTTACTTTACTTTTATATTAAACCTCATTTTTAAAAAAGTAAAGAAAATAAATGAAAAAATTTAAACATGCTTTATATTATAGATACCCCAAAGGTCTAGGAATTTGTGGTGACAGGTATCCTTGGAAATGGGAGTAAAGAGAGCTAAAATAGGAAGGTGGCTTGACATTCCATGAAGCCGGACCACTGCCCTTCATGCTTTGGCAGATGGGGTCTGAGTTTTTGTAAAGAGTGACCAGGGGGATTCTGAGAGCCATTTGGTATAGCTGGGGATGGGGATACCATAGTGAAGTCAGGAAGATGAAGATGAGAGGCTTTACCCTGATTTTATGAGCACAGCCTTTTCTCTCCATTTGCCCTCATAATGAGAACAGCCAGGCAGGGCCTTCTCACAGGAGGCAGGAAGAGTGTACTCCAGGGCATCTGAGAGCCAAAAAAAAGGCCTAAAGAGCCTGGTATTCAGCGGCAGGGAAGCCAACACCATCCTATGGTGAAGATCACAGGTTGCAAGCCCCCCCGACGCAGGGTCCAACCAGTGCTTTAGGGCTGCACTGTGTGTCTGTGCTGTATTCTTAAAGTGGAGCAGACAGCTGCGGCACATGAGGCACCTGAGGAATGCGTCCAATACGAAAGACACACCAACATAATCAAAAACAGGAGGAAACTGAGACTGTCTGGAGAAGAAAAAAAAATCATTAATATTCTCAGAGAGGGAGAGGAGGATACTGCATCCACCAAACAATTATAGGATGCTATTTTTAAAAGGAGTAATGACCAAAAAGGCTCTTGGAAATTAAAACTATGGTAGCAGAAATGAAAATCTCAGTAAAAGGCTTAAAAGATAAAGTTGAAGAAATATCTCAGAAAGTAGAATAAGCAAGGAAATGGGGGAAAAAGGAGATAATATTTGAGGACTAGCAAAGAAGTCCAACATCAGAAGAATATGAGTACCAGAGAGTACAGAAAAAATCAGAGGGAAATTCATCAATAAAATAATTCAAAATGATTTCAGACTGAAGGCCATGACTTTAAACAGATTAAAGAGTCATACCTAAGTACATCACAGCATTATTTCAGAACCCAGGATACAAAGAAACGATCCTACATGTTTCTAGTTTCAAATAAAGGATCAACAATCAGAATGGAATAGAACACCTTAAAACCCAGACTGAATAAACAAAGGTGAGGAAGCAATGCTTTCAAATTGTGAGAGAAAAATTACTCCCCACCTAATATTCTATTCCCAAACTACCAATCTCCCAATTTAATGTGAGGGTAGAACGAAGATATTTTCAAACATAAATTCTTTTCCAGAAGCTGCAAGAGGATGTCAATGATTCAAAAAGGAAGGCAATGGGGATCCAGCATGAAAGAGAGGCGAAAGCAGCCGGCCCCTAGAACGAGGACGGGACTCCCACGGTGATGGCGGCTGTCGGAGTACAGGCGGTCGGCCCCTAGAACGAGGACGGGACTCCCACGGTGACGGCGGCTGTCGGAGTACAGGCGGTCGGCCCCTAGAACGAGGACGGGACTCCCACGGTGATGGCGGCTGTCAGAGTACAGGCGGTTGGGAAGCAGAGGGCTCTCGGAGAGACTGCTTTAAGAAGCTGAGACTGATAGAATGCCCAATATTCTCAAACTTATTGACAGGAAATTTACACACTTATACCTTTGGAAAAAGAGACCGAGGCTAAATAGTACAATAAATTTCTTAAACATCTAATAAATTTCTTAAAAAACTAAATTTCTTACAAATTTAAGAAACTTCTTAAAAAACTAAGAAACTTTATTTAAAAAAAAAACACAAAATTCGCAGTGAAAATAATCATGGCATGCTACACGGCTCAGTTGTGAATGTTTAAGATAACGTATATATAGAAACGAACTATTATAAATACTGAAAACCTGTATAACCAAAATTGGGATTTAACAAAGACGCCAGTTCAATAAATAACAATAAGCAGATCCAGAAACAGTAATGGAAGCGTGTCATTTAGAACTACTGGGAGTGCTTATCAACGAAATTAACTAAAATCATTAACAGGGGCTGCCTCTGGGAAGTGAGCAACAGGCAGGTGAGGAGTCATGCGCTGCTGCTTCTGGTAATATTCTGTGCACAATGACCCATTAATCTGGGTGCATATATAGCACGGATAAAATTGAAAAATTAATCAAAAAAGCAAAACTTTAAATCATAATATTATTTTTGTTTACTATAAAATAGCAACTCCATGACTCTATAACCATTACACAATTTCTGTAATTAAAGGAATCACTTTCCCATCCCCAACGGTATTTAATGTCTAGCCTCAGGATATCATCCAACTCCCCTAAGTGTCTGCAGGGTTCCCACGAGACCCCTTATCAGAAGAGATGAAGAACGCAGTGCAAGCTGAACCCACGAGATCATGAACCATGGTGCACACCCCATGAAGATCACAATGCAAATAGAGCCTCAAGGCAGAGACTGGGCAGGGCCAGAGATTAAATGGCTCTTCTGTCTCACCTCGTGCTCAACGGGTCCCCTATGTCCAGCACCAGACTTCAGAGACCAGTCAAGGCAGGATGATGAAGGCCAGGAAATGGGGTGAACCCTTCTAACAGGCAGAGAAGAAATGGAAGTACTGTCTGGAAGACTTAAGTAGCTGCCATCTTAAGTATACCAATGTCCCAGAGATGCTGGGTACAACTCCTTTTTATGGGCCTGAAAATCTGCCCCTCAGACACATTCCATGGAATGATTATTACCCTTTTCATCTATTGGGAAAGAGATGGCATGAGCCAGCTACGACTACAAAGCAATTTGTACCAAGATCCAGGTGCCCCTTCCCCAAAGAAAAATGACACATAGTATAACAGAATGTACAATAATATAGCCTGCTTTATAGGACTGTTATGAAGATTAACTGAGTTCATCTTTGCAAAGCACTTAGAACAATGCCTGGCACACAGCAAGCCCCTACATAAATGTTAGTTATATCAATAAAATAAAACCATGGGAAGAGAACATGGAATGTTTGCAAAGGTGTTGAGAGAAGTCTCTCTCTGTCCAGAAGTTGTGCTCACATGCTGATATGTTTCCAAGAGATTTAATAGGGGTGCCCTAGTGAGGAAGGAAAGTTATATTTAAATTGCCCAAATGGTAAAAGAGAGACAGCCTGGACATCATTTTGGCCCTAGGGGTGGGATAAATGGATCACACCCCCTCCCACCTTAGAAACAAGATACCCTGGGCCTATGGAGCCTGACTGAGTTTGCTGCCTAGTGTTCTGTGTTCTGACTTTGTTGCATTGAGCTGGTTATGTGGGTGGTGGTCCTGCATCTAGTGTGGCTTCAGCTTGCAGAGAACCAACCCACCCATCAGCAGCAGGCTGAAAACTGTGCAGCCCACGCAAACACTGCTTAACACTATCCATGGATTCAGACAAAGTCTGAACACTTTTTAATATTTTGTCCTTGTCTGGAAAAGTGTTTAAAAGTATTAAAGTGAATTCTAACCCAGAGAGAAGACTTACACAAAAAACGGGTAGTCTTAGACTTAAGTTTTCTTCCCATTAGCTTAACAAATATTTTCTAAACCCTACTCTGTCCTGGGCACTGGGCCAGGCACGATGAAAAGAGAACAAAGAAAAATTTTGCCCTCATGGAACTTACACACTGCTGGAGAAAGACTATCAGTACAGTTAATAAGTAAAATATGTAGGATATTAAATGTTTTAAGTGTCATAGAGAAAAATAAAGCAGGACAGGTGTTAGGGAGAGCTGGTGAAGATGGGAAGAATTGCAACTTTAAAATCAGAGACCATCTCAATCCAAAGGCATGTGAGCAAAGACATGAGGTTAAGATAAATATCTGGAGGATAAGCAGTTCAGTTATGGCAAGAGGGGAGAGGAGGTGGAGAGAACAGTTCCAGTATGTGTGAGAACAGAATGTCAAAGGGACACAGCCCACTGAGGAACTGAGAAGCTGTCTGCATGGCTGGAAGCCAGAACACTTAGGGAAAAGTCACAGGAGAGGCTACATGCAGACCAGATAAGGCAGGTCCCTGTGGCCCAGCGCAGGGACCTGTCTGGAGCCTAAGAGCAATGGGCAGCCCAGAAGGGTTTTAAGCAGGATGGGCATGTTCACAATTGAGGTTTCAAATAGCCTTGTTGGCTGTAATGCTTTTATTACCAAAACTTTTTTGAAGAGTGAAGTTAACGGATGGTCTAAGGAGTTTACCCTAGCTTTACCAAAGAATTCTCTGTGAGGCTACAGAGGCCAACAGGGCCAGCTGAGCCATGAGAAGAAAAGGGACACTGGAGCTGGGCAGCAAAGTAGCTCAAGACCCCAAGAATGGTGGCCAGATACAGAACAGTGGGAGGGGATGGCTGGAGAGTGCCCTTGAGTGATTTTCTGTCTTCCTGGTATTCATCCTCTCAGTGTTAGGGTACATCTGCCTGCAGTACTGAAAGATAAAATCATTTTTATGCCAGCATTTTGTTCTTCCAAGGAAAAGTCATCATGACAAGAATGTCTGATGTTCATCAATGATGAATTGTTAACATGGTATTTATTGCAGGTAAAGGGCCTGTTAGCAGATATGTCAGGGTTTGTATTATTCTTCCTTTAGAAAATATGAGCAGTTCAAGGCTCTTACCATGACTCCCATGAGAAAATCCAAACATTCACAAATAAAGGATGGTATGTTAGGTTTTTTTAAGCCATGAATAAGGAATAGCATGCCCCTTCCACTAAAAATTTCTATGAAGAGGCAAATATGGAGTTAAAGTCAGGAAAAAAGGAATGTACAACTCAAAGTCTGTGCTCACTTTCAGTAAAGGCAGCCTCAGGCTCACCATCAAAGCACCCTCTGCAGCACCCATGCACCCAGACCCCCAGTATCCTCCACACAGTGAGAGAGAGGAATGCAGGGCTGGTTAGAAGTCCATTATTCCCTAAGAGACCAACCTCTGAGAAAACCTATGCATCCCCCCACCACAAGGTATGACAGAGCAAAAAAGGGAGGGATCCTGAAGCTCTTGTCAATACTTTGTTGGCAATGGCCCTTAAGATTGGACTCCCACGCACATAGCTGTTCTGAGACTGATGGACTTTCTGCTAACGGACATGTGAGCTATAAGCAGAGAAATCATTAGGCTTAAATCTCTATAATATAGCCACTATTTCCAAGTTAGGAATGGCCATTTGCAAATTCCAGAGCACTTTAGACTACTTGACAATAGTGGTGCAATCACATGCAGGTTCATATAGATACAGAGGGAGGAAATGAAAAAAGGCAGGGCCTTGGGCCTGGAAGGAGAACTCACGGTACCTGCAGTTAACTTGTTTTCATAACACAGAGTTGGGATACACCCTGAAGCCTTGTTGCTAAAAAAGTCACTCCTTAAATTACACATTCAGTGTAGAAGGAAATGATGTCTTTTGAAGGAAATATATGAAATATTTTTTCCTAAAATTTAAAATCTCTGCTCTGACAGGTTCTCATGATTGCAGTATACATTACATGACATGGTAGAAAAAATTACTTTTCAGGCCTTAAAACACAAAACCAAAACAAATACAACAAAAAATATTTTCTCTATACTAACTTTAGCCATCAGCCCTGGCCACAAAGGAACCATGGTCATCCTCCCCCAAGCATGTGTTGCAGTGACTCAGAAACCTAGTAGATGTAAGCTGGGTACTCTGCAGCTCTGAGGGCCCTGCCTCAGATGCTTGTGAATCACTCTATTTGGAGGCCTTCTGAGTGGAGGAAAGCATGAATGAGGAGGGCAGGGTAGAAGACACACTTCAGCATTGTTCTCTTGCCAAATCTGTACTCGAGGTCAGCACGTACTGCCTGATGGGCAGGAGGACATCAAGACATGTAAGACAGGCCAGGGAAGTAGGAACCAATCATGGCGAACCACAAAATGAGGAAGACATTGGATATTTGGGAAGAGAACAAACACTGCCAGAGTAAAGGGGAGATCAGCAAAGAGGGAATGTAACTTGGTATGGGACAGCACAAAACACATTTGCAAAATGCTCTTAAAATTAAGAGGCAGCAAAAGTTCACATAGCAAGAAAAAATAATTTGTAACTATGTATGTTGAAGGATGTTGACTAAACTTACTGTGATAATCATTTCACAATAAAAAAAAGGAAAAAAATTAAAGAGGCAGATCCTGAAACATATCTGGTATGTAAAATAATATGGAAAATATTTTTATTTAAGGTGCTCTAGCATTGTTTTATTTTACTGAACATTTAAAAATTATGAAGGATGATGTGTTCTTAATGAAGGACATTATGCAGCTGTTCACAATGATGCTTGTGATAACAAGGAGGCTTGTTTATATTACGTGAAAAATCGCAGCACGCAAACCTGCAAATAATGTATGAACTCAGCTCTGCAAACATTTTAGTAAAAGATAGGGAAGGAAATATGCCAAAAATGTTAATAGTTATTGCCTGTGGTGGGTAGAGAATAATGAGTGATTTTTCTCATTATTCTTCTTCCCGAATTTCTTTCAATTGAGCATCTATTACTTTTATAATCACAAAAACCCACACACATTATTAAAAACATGTTGCAGGGATGAAATGCCTCTGAATATTTTAGTTCACAAATACTGCGGACATGAATATGGATGATCACTGTTTCATTTCTTCTGAAACAAGGATGCTGGGACATTCAAGAATAATAAAGGACAAAAGCTCCTGGCGAAGTGTCCTGCCTACTTGAACAGCACCACGTTATACAAATTATTCAGTCTTAAGAATATGGACTAACTGCTGGGTAAATGCTTATTAAGTAGTCTACCATACAAGGCCCTGTACTAAAAATTATAACCCTGCTCATAAAATGAATGTCACCTTATTAGACCCCAAATATAAAATCACCCCAAATTACAGTTGCAATATTATTAGCAAACTGTTTTTGCCAAAACAACATGTTTAACACAGAAGCTAAACTCAGCAGACTAATAGTCATTGCCCCATGGCAGAAAAAGTGGAGCAGAAAAAAATGCAGGGTTTTTCATAGGATCTGTTGTAATCACTCTGGGAAGCAGTGTGCCTGGGGGAAAGTGAAAGGTCTCTGGAGGGAGGGAGGTGTGGGTCTGAGTCTTGGTTCTGCCCCTTATGAAGGTATGTAACCTCAGGCACGTCATTCAGTCCTCCTGAGATCCCATTTCTAATCACAAAGCAAGTATAATGTCAACCTTGGCAGGACCATCAGGAGAATAAGATGATGTGTGTGGAGCGGGATTAGTAGAGAGCCTGCCTCACACTGGACAGTGGATGAATGAACAAAATGAACAGATAATGCAGCAGAATTCTTCCTACATGTCCACGAATACCAAAGTACTTGTTCAGATAAAAGCTGAGGCGAGAGGGGAGGGGTCGACCACCACTGTGGGCTGCCCTAACTCCCACTCCTTCCCTTTTCTTCTCTTGTCCACCTCCTCTATGGAGGCTGAAAAAGCTACACATATGGTTTCCAGATTCCTTTCTAGCCAGAAGCAGCCAAGTGACAAAGTGATATGAGCAAAAACTGGCTAGGAGGATTCCAGGGAAATTTTTGCTTTCTTGATGAAAGGATTAGATGACAGCAGGACTGCCCACCTCTTTCTTCTTCTCTTAAACATGGAGGAGATGACTGGGCTACAGCAGCCATATTACAACCACAAGGAAAGTAACCAGTCCATGGCAGAGACACTGACCTTGAGGGTGTTGAGCAACTTAATCAATTGTTACTGATTATTATGACTTGTTATTTTGTAAGAAAAATAAGCTCTACTTTCTTTAAGCCACTTTTTTTAAACCTGACACCACAAGCGTTCTTAAAGAATACAAATGAGTATCATTAGGTCTGGTCCTTGCTCTCCTAGAGCTTATTGTCTACTAAAGATCAGGACAATAACAGGAGCTCACAAATAAATGTAAAATTAGAATGTATTATCAGTGTTATGAAGACGTAGGTACTCGAAACTCTCTCCTTCATAAATAAGGTGTTTTGAGCCACTTGAGGAGGTCAGGAAACGAAGAGGTTGAAGGAAAGAACTCCTAGCAGAGTGAACAGCAGGTGCAAGGCCCTAGGGCAGGAAAGGAGGGCACAAAATGTAAGGATCTTAAAAGAGGAAGTGGACTGGTACACAGAGAAGACGAAGTACAGTGCAAGATCAGGCCATGGGAGGTGAGTGGGGCCAGGCCTCTTCACACCTGTATTTATTTTAAGTATTTAGCTTTTTTGTTTTTCCCCATAAGAGCAAAGGGAAGGAAGCCACATATGTGAAGTCTGGCAAAGAGGTGACATAATCAGATTGGATTCTGGTGATTATATGATTATCTATCTGTGTGTGTGCTGTGGTATATGAGAGAAAGAGATAGAGGATACAGACCTCCAGTCAACACAGCCAACTGTGTAGCCAGTATCCATTCTCCCTTCTCCCTTGCCAACAGAGCCCAGTTTTGCTCAGGACAGCCTGTGCTGTGCCCAGCTAACAGGCTATGACTGGTCCACACCAAGAAGCACTTTCTTCTTCTTCCCTGTTTGCCAAGACTCCTTGGAGTCTAGGAATGGCCATGTGACCCAGATCTGACTGATGGGACCTGAGCAGAAGTTCACTTGGTGGTGGGGTGGGTGGGGATGGAGGTGTGGGTAGAGGACACAAGAAGAAACCAAGTGTTTTCTTTCCTGATAAAAGAGGACCCTTATGTGGCCAATACAGCCATCCTGAGACCAACAAGGTAATAAAACAGGAAGGTGAAAGCCAGCATGCTAAGGATGGTGGGGCTTAACATCAGGAAGACCCTGCGTCCCTGAGGGGCCTGCTGGGTTGCTGAACTGTGGACCCCTATTTATTCAAGCTACCAATACTTGGGTGGCCTGTTAACTGCAGTCAAATACCTTCCTAAGTGATGAACTGGCTTTCTCACCCAATCAAAGGAGAAAAGGCTAAGGGTCCACACCTATTCAGCATATTTGGTAAGTAATTTGCTTAATAGCTCAAGGAGCCAGCACTGCACTAGGTAACATTCCCATTTCTAAACCAGAAGTATTGCCTGATGCAAGAATATAATGATACCCAATATGACAAAATACTACAGTAACTTCAGGCCAACTAGCTGGACGGTACTTACAATAAAGTGGTCAGGGCAGCAGATGGGGTAAATTATCAGGAGAAACTCTTCTGCCTCATAAATGGTACCAGAGACACTCAGAATGGTTTTATAGCAGACTTAAAAAAAATGGGCAGAAAAAGTAAATCCTCCTTTGGATGCTGTTTTTGTAGAATAGGTGAATTGAGATAGACCTGTTTATAGAGAGCTACAGAGACTCAAAGGTAAGTGGAGAGGGGTGACAGTCATTACAAGCGAAAAAGGGACTCCATTCACTATGAATGTAACTTAAGGCATTGAGCTCCATTAAGAGCAGTTTTTGAAATGGGCATGATTATTTGCTTCCTCTCATTAGGAGAAAAAATTGTTGGACACTATTGATCACTTCACACAAGGCACCAGAAAAATCACTATCAAAAAGCAGGTAGGGCATGTGGATTTCTACATGACAAAAGACACTGAATGGACAAAGAAGACAACTGTTAGGATTTTATGGGAGGGTCCACAGGTAACTGTGCTGCAACTTATCATTTCTGGTATATAAAGCCAATGGCTGTATGTGTGCTTGCCTCCTACCTGTGGTCAAAGTCAACAGTATTTAAAACACTACAAAATAGAGACATCTTTATAAACACATGAATAGAAAAAAAGTATAAATGACCATAACACTTGTAGAGAAATATTTTAAATTACTATAGACATGTCTTTCAAAACATTTTATTGTAATTGCTTAGCCAATAATGAACAACTACCCAAAGAAACATTTTATGAATAAAAGCAACTGGCTGAATAGCCAGCACACTACATTAGAAATAGCATAGTGACATGTCTTAGCTAGGGCTGCTATAACAAAATGCCGTAGACTGGGTGACTTACAAACATCCGAAATTTATTTCTCACAGTTCTGGAGACTGGGAGCCCAAGCACAATTGGGTTCTGGTGAAGGTCTCTTCCAGGCTGCAGACAGCCGACTTCTTGCCATGTCCTCATAGCAGAAAGAGAGGTGAGAGAGATCTCTGGGGCCCCTTGTATAAGGCACTAATCCCACTTGTGACGGCTACACCCTGATGACCTAATCGCCTTCCAAAGGCCCTGCCTCCTAATACCATCACACTGGGAGCTAGGGTTTCAACATATGAGTTTGGTTTGTACACAAACATTCAGTCCACTGCATGACACAAAGGCAGAAATATGAAGCATGTTAAATAATCTTGGGATTTTTAATTCTCAGACAAGATTAGGAAGGTAGAAAATTCTTAACTAAAGATATTAAAGGAGGTATAAATCTTCCAAGATGATTAAAAAAGATATGACTGCCAACCTTAAAAAGATATGGAAAAATTTTTCACTAATCGCAAAAACATAAATTATACCTGTCTGAAAGATTGACTGCGAATATTTAACACCTTTGTCCAATATACCATAACACTTTACCTGTTCTTTTCTTATGGTTAATGATCATATATTGAGTGATAAGGGTAAGCACCAGGCATTGTATAAAACACCGGAAAGGGAAGGGGGCTTAGGTGTTTAGATGAAGAAGCTAATGTTTAAGAGTATTAAGCACATTGCCCAATATCTACTTCTCAGGATTATTTTAGTATCAGCAGGGAAGGGATAGCACACTGCAGATCCCCAAGACCACCCCCAGGTCTGATGACGCACTAGGAGGACTCACAGACTCAGCACATAGTCATGGTCATGGCTGTGATTTGTCCTAGAAAAAGATACAGAGAAAGATCAGCAAAGGGATCGGGCCATGGTGTGCAAAGTATGCAGGAAACCAGGAGTCGGCTTCCTAGAGTCTTCTTCCAGGACAGTCACACAGGATGTGCTTAACTCCTCCAGCAGTGAGCTGTGACAACACATGTGACACTCACCGGAGACCCACCCTGGGCTTTTTACTGCGGACTGGTCATGCAGGCAGCCTCTGCCTGGCACATACCAACATTCCAGACTCACAGAAAGGAAGGGGGTGTCCAGCATAAACCACATTGTACAGTTTGGGCCCTCATCAGTTAGTAGGAACCCTCCCCAAATCTAGGTTCCCAGACACCACCCAAGGGTCAGCCATGTGAACAGACCCTTCAGAGGGCAAGTCTCAGGGCTGCGATGCTAACTCGATTCTGTACAGATAGACTAATTGTTAAATGGTGCTGGGGCAACTGGCAATCTAATTAGAAAAAATAAAATAAAATGGGTCCCTACCCCACCACACACAAAAATCAATCCCAAGTGAATTAAAGACCTAAATATGAAAGACCTTGTTTGCTTTTAAAAGGAAATACAGTAGAATATCTTAATGACTCAGGGTAAAAAATGAGTTCTGAAAGAAAACAAAAGAAAGCACTAACCATAAAGGAACTTGGTGAATTGGAGAATATTAAAGCTTAAAACTTCTGTTCATCAAAAACAATGTAATTTTAAAAATGAAAAGATAATTAAATCTAAGAAAAGATAGCAATAACTAATACAGGCTGACAAAAGATTGATCTGTAAAATATATAAAGAATGATTCCAAGGTACTAAGAAAAAGACCTATGTATCTCAATAGCAAAAACAGCCTGAGATGAATGGATAATTCAGAGAGGGGGAAATCCATGGGGTCTGAAAACATATGAAAAGATGCTGGAACTCTGCAGTAATTACAACGAAGAAATCAAAACCACAGTGAGGACTTGCTTCTTCCAGTCAAGTGGAAGAGCACACACTGGATATACCCTCCTGCCCGGAACAATTAGAAACTGGAAAATGACTGAACCAATGGCACTCAGGACACTGAACTGGAGAACACGGCAGTCAGCGACCACAAAAGACAGGAGACAAGGTGGGTGAGCCCTACAGCTGCCCAGACACTGTATGGAGAGCAGACCCAAGCACTCTGACAGTCTCCCCACATTAAGAAAATGCAGCTGGGAGTCCAGGTGTCAGGCATCAAGAGTGTGAGGGCAGAGAAGGAGGGAGGAGAGAGCTGCACTGACAGAGAACCCCAGACATCTGCAGAGTGCCCCCCTTTGGAGAACTGACAGATGCAGATGAAGGAATGTCCCCAGGCCAAAGAGAGGAACAGCTGACAGACGAGAGGCAACAGGCCTCAGTGGGCACACAGGGCCAGGAACAATTCCTACCTCTGCCTCATACATTAAAAAGAAAGAGAGAAAAACCTCATAATTCACAGGCCATCGGGTAGAATACTGGAAGGGGTTTGCTTCAGTTATGGGGCAAAATAAGTCCCAAACCAAACTCTCTGGTCTGAACTAACAAACTTAAAAGCAAGACTGAAAAGACTATCTATTTTCACAAAACAGTGCCCTAAAACAGTTCAAAAATATTTACAGGAAGACAACAGTATCTCGCATCCAACAACGGAAAATTCACTATGTCTAATATCCAACCAAAAATCAGCAGAAATGCAAAATAGGAAAATAACACATATAATGAGGAGAAAATCAATCAACTCATCAATGGAAAAGAAGAGAATAAATGTAGCAACAAAAAACTGAAAACATCCATCCAATAACATAATGGGTAAGTAAATTACGGTACAGTCATATACTGGACCACTTCCTAACACTGAAAATAAATGAACTAGAATGCTACATATGACTGTGGATGACGCTAACATACAGCTGAATGAGAGAAAAAAAAGCAAGCTGTGGAAGAACATATGCAGGATATGATGCCACTTACATGAAGTTTAAAAACATGTAAAATAACATATTTCTGAGGGACACATATACATACAGTAAAAATATAAAGAGGTGCAATTTTAAAAACCCTTTTCACTTAGGATAGTGTTTACTGCTCAGGGAGAAGTTGCTAGATGCTTACCTAGTAACTCCTCCTTTCCTCCTTACTAACAGAACTTACATTTTAATGCCAGCAAAAATGGTCTCTGATAAAAACTACATTTTCCAGTATAATGCTGGTCTCCTCTGAAATGGATGTCACTAGATGGGCCTGGCTAAAAAGCCCTCCTTTAGCCATTGGTCTTTCCTCCCTTGAGGAATTCAGATGTGATGGCTACAGCTCCAGCAGCCATTATGTAAGCATGGAAACAAGAGCGACACCCTCAACATGAAGGAGCACAAAACTAGAAAAGCCTGGGTCCCAGGAATCCTTACCTCCAAACTTCTCTTTACCTGAGAGGAAAAATATACAGGCCACTCATATTTGGATTGTCTGTCACATACCCTTAATCCCTAACTGAAACTGGCATACAGACAGCATCAACAGTACCATTAGTATTTCATAAACTGGGTGGTAGATACATGTGTATTCATTATATTACTCTTTAGACTAATTTGGTGTTCATGCTTTTCAGTTTTTGGTTTGTTTGTTTTTTTTAATACTGAAACATCTAAAACTTTAAAAGATGATCCAATACCTAACCCTCGGAAAAATTTTGAAAAGTCGGTGATAAAACATACGAGAAATGTGTATCATAGGCAACTCAATAAATAACACTGCATCAGAAATAAAAAGAAAGCTTCCTACAGTCACCAAGCTAGTAGACAGAAGTGCCAGAATTCAAACCCAACTTTGCCTGACCTCCAGGTCCAAGCACTTCCCACGACACCCTAAATTAATGAGGAGAGAAAAATGACTTTGCCTTGAAGTTAAAAGCTTCTCATAATAAACCAGTTCTAGTTTATAAAATCAAACAGAACAGAAATAGAGCAGAGGTTACAGTACTATTTTTAAATGAAAAGGCTCCCTCTTTAAGAAAACCTATTAAATTAACATCACAGATTGCAGCTGGATTTTGGTGAGACACGTCCTTCAGACATTAAAAAGGCTGCCTGATGTTAGTTTATACCATGAAGTGCACATGAATCCTTGTTCGGGTTTTAGTGAGTTGCCATGCTGAGTAAGAAAACTCTCATGTTATCTATTATTCTACTGATCAAATAGAGAAGCTTTGTTTCATCTTGACAGCTCCCACTTAATTCTCCTTAACTGCCTTCTGTTCAGCCACAGTTGTCTTCTGATTGGTGTAAATAAATCAATGTTGTCAGTTTTGAGTAGATCAAATTTATTAAACTCTGAAAATCAGTTACTTGAGGGCTATCCTGGCAGGTAAACAAATGAATGAACAGAGACTGTATGTAAGAGTATGACAAATTATACATGTATTTTATTCTGCCTATGTGCCAATACCAACTCCAAACTCTTGCCTTTAGGTTTACAAGCTAAAGAATGACAGCAAAATGAAGTTTCTAAAGCAAATTCAATCTGTCTGACCCCATCATACCTTCCATACATCCTAAGTTTATCATTAAAATTTTTTCTCATTATCCTATTACTATATCAACTACCTACAATATTTCTTTTAAAAATTACTGGATTTCTTAACATGTTGTTATGACTGAACGTTTGTGTCCCCTCAAAATCCCTACATTGAAATCCTAACCACTAACATGATGGTATTAGGAGGGCCTTTGGGAGGTAATTAGATCATGAAGTTGGATCCTTCAAGAGTGGGATTAGTGCTTATAAGAACAGACCCAAGAGAGCTTGCTTCCTCTCTCTGTTCTCCAGCATGTGAGGACGCCCCAAGAAGACGGCCATATGCAAACCAGGAAGTGCGTCTCACCAGACACCAGATCTAGCATCTTGATCTTGGGCTTCGCAGCCTACAGAACTATGAGAAATAAACGCCTGTTGCTGAAGTCACCCAGTCTATGGTAATTTGTTAAAGCACCCCCAGCAGACTAATACACATGCTAAAAATAAAGTGCTTTCAAAAACTCTACCAGGATAAAACAAAGAACAAAAACAGGAAAACATTTGGATCTACTGAAAATTATCTATTAAAATTCATCTCTGGTAGGACTGCTTTTATTTCTATCTTGTTCAGGTATTTCCTCCCCTCTATGCCTCTGCTTACCACCAACCCATTAGACTGGAAGGCCTGCTGCTCCTCAGCCCATGTGTGCACATGGGCGCTGGGCTGGCAGCCACTGAAAGTTGGTACTTGGCACAGCGCAGACTCTGCACATGTGGGAAGTTGGGGTGGGGGCATGAAGACTAAAGGAAAATGAATCTCTGGCCAGTCAGTACACAGCCATAGCTTACAAGTGTCTTCCCTGTGCTGCAGGATTCCTTATCAAGCCCTGACTTTTCTCTGGTTGGCAGGAGAACTTGGTTCCAGGAGGTGTAAGTGTGTCACTGTGTAGGAAACACAGACAACCTTCTTGCACTTTGTCCCTCTGCCACCCGACCCTCCCTTTAACCCAGTCAAGTGGGTCTTTGCACTGTCTTCTGGCTATATCCTCAGGGCTTTCCTGCCTCTGCATCTTATTTCAGATGGCTGTCTTTGTGGTTGAATCTGTGTATATATTACCTGCCCTGTGCTCCACCACCTTGGTTTGTGGAACTACCTTTCCCCAATTGTTCAGACTCCACTGGGACTGCCACGTAAGATGACATACTCTTCTTGGTGCAGTTGTGTACACCAACTGGGCCGATCAGGGATCCTCTCCCTAGAACTGACTGAGAAGAGTGACACAAGATGAAAAACGGCAGGAGCAGAGGAGCCTGGATGGCAGTGCTGTGGGAAAATCTTCCATTAAGCTCTGCTTCCCAGCTTCCAGGAGCTAGTCAGGTCCCTACACTTTTCAGGTGCTTGTTTTCCAGCTTATCCTTTAATCCTATGAACCACCTCTTATCCTTTCAATTAATTTCTTTTCTCCCTCTCTTAAATTGCCACTTGGTTTCTGTTGCTTGCACCCAAAGAATTCTGAGCAACAAACTGAAATGCTCTCTTCTGTCCTCCAGCCAAATTTCAGTAGATACCTTCTGGTAGCTATCAGCTCATTCCTGCCCCCGATCTGCAGTTCCAGGGATCAGCGCCTGCAGTCAGGTTTGTACAGTGTGACCCTAGCCCCTGGCAATGGCTGGTTGGTCACAGAAGACATCTGACCACAGTTAAGCCAATCAGATGTTCTCTCCTGGGAGTCTGAAACTAGATCTTTTGCTATGAGCACATCTCACTGAAAGGAAGGGAAGACAGAACTGGAATCATTCTGTATTTGCACCCAAACAAAGAAAGCTGCTCTTGGTTGAGAGGCACAAAAGGCCATGTGGCCCTAGCCAGACTCACTGTGAGAAAAAGAGAATCTACACACATAAACAGAATCAGAAATGAGAAAGGAAAAATCATGACAGATCCCACAGAAATACAAAGAATTATAAGAGAATACTATGAGAATCTATATGCTAGCAAGCTGGAAAACCTAGAAGAAATGGACAACTTCTTAGAAAAACACAACCTTCCAAAACTGACCAAACAAGAAACAGAAAAACTAAACAGACCAATCACCAGCAACGAAATTGAAGCGGTAATCAAAAAACTACCCAAGAACAAAATGCCCGGACCAGATGGATTCACCTCTGAATTCTACCAGACATATAGAGAAGAAATAACACCCATTCTCTGTAAAGTTTTTCAAAAAATAGAAGAGGAGGGAATACTTCCAAACTCATTCTATGAAGCCAGCATCACTCTAATACCAAAACCTGGAAAAGACCTCACCAAAAAAGAAAATTACAGACCAATATTCCTGATGAACATAGATGCAAAAATACTCAACAAAATATTAGCAAACTGAATTCAAAAATACATCAAGAGGATCATACACCATGTTCAAGTGGGATTCATCCCAGGGATGCAAGGATGGTACAACATTCGAAAATCCATCAACATCATCCACCACATCAACAAAAAGAAGAACAAAAACCACAAGATCATCCCCATAGATGCTGAAAAAGCATTTGACAAAATTCAGCATCCATTCATGATTAAAACTCTCAACAAAATGGGTATAGATGGCAAGTACCTCAACATCATAAAGGCTATATATGACAAACCCACAGCTAACATCATGCTTAACGGCGAGACGCTGAAAGCTTTTAATCTAAGATTGGGAACAAGACAGGGATGCCCACTCTCTCCACTGTTATTCAACATAGTAGTGGGGGTCCTAGCCACGGCAATCAGATAAAACAAAGACATACAAGGCATCCAGATTGGTAAAGAAGAAGTCAAATTGTCACTATTTGCAGATGACATAATACTGTACTTAAAAAACCCTAAAGACTCCACTCCAAAACTACTAGAACTAATATCTGAATTCAGCAAAGTTGCAGGATACAAAATTAACACACAGAAATCTGTTGCTTTCCTATACACTAATGATCAACTAACAGAAAGAGAAATCAGAAAAACAATTCCATTCACAATTGCATCAAAAAGAATAAAATACCTAGGAATAAACCTAACGAAGGAAGTGAAAGACCTGTACTCTGAAAACTACAAGACACTCCTAAGAGAAATTAAAGAGGACACTAACAAATGGAAATGTATCCCATGCTCTTGGCTAGGAAGAATAAATATTGTCAAAATGGCTATACTACCTAAAGCAATCTACAGATTCAATGCAATCCCTATCAAACTACCAACAGCTTTCTTCAATGAACTGGAACAAATAATTCTAAAATTCATATGGAACCACAAAAGACCCCGAATAGCCAAAGCAATCCTGAGAAGGAGGAATAAAACAGGGGAATTACGCTCCCTGACTTCAAGCTCTACTACAAAGCCACAGTAATCAAGACAATTTGGTATTGGCACAAAAACAGACCCACAGACCAGTGGAACAGAATAGAAAATCCAAACATTAACCCAAACATATACAGTCAATTAATATTTGATAAAGGAGCCTTGGATATACAATGGGGAGATGACAGCCTCTTCAGCAGCTGGTGTTGGAAAAACTGGACAGCTACATGTAAGAGAATGAAACTGGACTACTGTCTAGCCCCATACACAAAGGTAAACTCAAGGTGGATCAAAGACCTGAATGTAAGTCATGAAACCATAAAACTCTTAGAAAAAACATAGGCAAAAATCTCTTGGACATAAACATGAGCAACTTCTTCATGAACATATCTCCCCGGGCAAGGGAAACAAAAGCAAAAATGAACAAGTGGGACTATATCAAGCTGAAAAGCTTCTGTACAGCAAAGGACACCATCAGTAGAACAAAAAGACATCCTACAGTATGGGGAATATATTCATAAATGACGTATCCGATAAAGGGTTGACATCCAAAATATATAAAGAACTCACGCACCTCAACAAACAAAAAGCAAATAATCCAATTAAGAAATGGGCAGAGGACATGAATAGACACTTCTCCAAAGAAGAAATTCAGATGGCCAACAGGCACATGAAAAGATGCTCCACATCGCTAATCATCAGAGAAATGCAGATTAAAACCACAATGAGATATCACCTCACACCAGTGAGGATGGCCAACATCCAAAACACAAACAACAACAAATGTTGGCGAGGATGTGGAGAAAAGGGAACCCTCCTACACTGCTGGTGGGAATGCAAATTAGTTCAACCATTGTGGAAAGCAGTATGGAGGTTCCTCAAAAAACTCAAAATAGAAATACCATTTGACCCAGGAATTCCACTCCTAGGAATTTACCCTAAGAATGCAGCAGCCCAGTTTGAAAAAGACAGATGCACCCCTATGTTTATCGCAGCACTATTTACAATAGCCAAGAAATGGAAGCAACCTAAGTGTCCATCAGCTGATGAATGGATAAAGAAGAGGTGGTACATATACACAATGGAATATTATTCAGCCATAAGAAGAAAACAAATCCTACAATTTGCAACAACATGGATGGAGCTAGAGGGTATTATGCTCAGTGAAATAAGACAAGCCGAAAAAGACAAGTACCAAATGATTTCACTCATATGTGGAGTATAAGAACTAAGAAAAAAACTGAAGGAACAAAACAGCAGCAGACTCACAGAACCCAAGAACGGACTAATAGTTACCAAAGGGAAAGGGACTGGGGAGGATGGTGGGAAGGGAGGGACAAGGGGGGAAAAGGGGCATTACGATTAGCAGATGTCATTTTAGGCGCGCACAGGGAAGGCAGTACAACCCAGAGAAGACAAGTAGTGACTCTATAGCATCTCACTATGCTGATGGACAGTGACTGTAATGGGGTTGGTGGGGGGGACCTGATGAAAGGGGTAGTGTAATCACCATAATATTGCTCATTTAATTGTAGATTAATGATATCAAAATAAACTTAAAAAAAAAGGCCATGTGGTTCCAGGAACAGAGAAGTCAGACTGTTGCTTTTCCTGTCTCCTTCCCCACTCCTCCCTCCTTCCTCAGGGCTCACAGTACTCCTGCCCTTGGATTCTGTGAAATCCTCCTGAATGCCAAACCAAGTCACTTTTTCAGGCTAGTGTGAGTGGAGTTCTGTTTCTTACAATAGAGTCACCTTTCCCCGAGATCCTCATAAATCCCCCCATTCTCCAGATTCCCCCTGCCCACCACACCTTCCTGCCCCCACTATGTGGGCCAATTTCAACATGCTTCCTATTTTCACAAGGAGCATGTGCTTCCTTTCTTTACTTGGATCATGTTCCCTGTGGGAGCCCACTCCCCTTCTGATTACTCCTATAGAGTCTAGCCTTCAAGAAATCCAACCCTATTTGGTGACCAACCCAGGAGGAGAGGAAATGTAGCTGCTCCCCCAGTGTGGATTATGAAGAACCTGGAGAAGAATGATCAAAACAGCCAAGAGTGAGCTTTGGGTTACTGGTCATTTCATTACAACGCATGTGACTCACTGGGGTCCTTACCGCCTTCCTCCCTGGCTGCCAGTCCTTTTAGGCTCTGGTGTTTTCTTTGCGTGGCACAGCTCTGTCGGGTAGAAGAAAACAAAGGGGCATTTGGTCCTCAAGCTGCATCTCTATAATGGAGAGCTGCATTCGGGTGTACTGTGGCCTTGGAACCCACCCTTTGGAGGTTTCAGAGTCTCTGATAACAAATGAAATAACAAATATTGGTTTTAAAACCATCTCTGTCTCTAAATCATTTTGACAGGATGTTTTCAAGCCAAACCAAAACCACATGAATCCCTTAGTTCAAGGCAAGTTTCAGCAGCACATGCTCATTGTTTGCATGCATGTGCATGCATGCACACACACATACACACACACACACAGGGGCCACTCGCCCTCCTATGAAGCGGGCCACACACACTAACAGTGATCATATTCAATACACTGCAGGAGTTTCTCTATCTGATCTACACAAATTGATTAAACAAATAGAGGGCTGAATGCCCAGTATAAGATGACTCTTCATCTTACAAAAGGATAAACTGCAGAGACCCTCAAAGATCCTCTACCACACTCTTATTTACAAAAATCCAATTTTCAAAGGAAATCCTCTAGTACTGAGAGGAAGAGGCCAAGAGGGGGAACACCAGCTTTTCTTTGACTTCAAAGTGTACAAAATTAGAGAAAATAGTGAAAGTACAGCAGAACAAGGTGGGGTCAGACTCACTGTAAAACTTTATGTGCTTATGTACACAGGAAGTTGCAGGACAAGTGGCATATTTGAGAGTAAGATGAAAGTTTTCTCTCGGGTGTGAAACAGAAACACGGTCAGTCTCTGATGGGTATCTTTTGGCACTGGAACTGCGTCATTTTATCACAGTGACCCTCATGAACTAATCACTGAAATTCTCTCAGTGTGACACTCTTACAAGCATTTCAATGTATATTTTTATGTATCTACTAGCATGATTTTAGATCATTCTTACAACAGATATACTTTTGGGAGGGCTTATATCCACATATTAATTCACTCTTTGTGGCTTTATCATATGAAAACAGCTAGACACTTACTACACTGATGGACAATGATTACAAAGGGGTGGGGGAGAGACTTGATAATATGGGAATGTTGAAACCACAATGTTGCTCGTGTGAAACCTTCATAAGATTGTGTATCAATGATACCTTAATTTAAAAAAACCAGCTAGACACATTCAGCAAATTTGGTAGATATGTTTGGGACAGTAACATAAAGTCCAGGTTAAGTGGCATGGCATATTTCAAGTCTGCACTGGGGGCTCTGCAAGGTGCCTCAGAGAAACAGAAGCTCGTTCAGCAGCAGAGCCTCTGCAATAGGCACAATGGTATGTCCACAGGACGGGTGACTGGGAAAGTATGCTGTCCATGCTGGGAAGCTGCAGACACAGACAGCAATGGTTTTAAATATGAGCCCCAAAAGGAAAGGCACAAGGCAAATGCTGCAAATTAGAGGAGTGACTTGTGACAGAGCTGCATCTCACGTGGGCAGTTCCATGCAAACTGCTTCAGGGGAAGTAGTAAAAGAGATGTACTTATTTAACAACAGTTAGTGATTCTCTTGAGAAACGCTGGGAAAGCCAGCCAGTAAAATAATAAATCAGACAAAAGTAAGCAATTAAAGGGTGTTTAGGGAAGCTTAAGGTTGAGAGCAAAGTTATAGACCTCAACTATGATGCTCTCCCAAAAACATGTCCCCATGGGTCATTTCTTCCTATGAAGTGATGGACATTTATATTAAATGCATTTATCAACAATTTTCCAGGTCTCACCTCTATAATTTTAGTTACAATGCCCTGAAAAGTGTTTGTCTTCACAAACTACAGCCTGGGTATAGGAGAACCCTATTATAGCACACTGAAGGGGACCATCTCAGTTTGCCCAGAATTAAGAGGTTACCCAGGATGCAAGACTTTTTGGTGTTAAACCTGAGAGAGTCCCCGGCAAACCAGGCTGGTTAGTTGCCCTTATCTGGGGTAACAGTGAACCCCAAAGTATAACTACAAACATTACTACAGATGTTAAAAGCCCCATATAATGCAGTCTGCCTACAGAGTCTGCTTACATAAACTGGGCAAAAAGAACTTAAATATATGTGAAAATAAAAACCCACATAAGTGAAATGCCCTCACTGGTTCCCTTTGAGCATCTGGTATTTTATAGACAGAGCCTCAGACCCTAGGCATTGCTATTCTACACAGGGATCTTAGTAGCAGAGGGGTCATGAGTGCATAAGTTTGCATGCATGACAAGCTTCATTCCTTCTAGATGATCCACCAAAACCAATCCTAACGGCAACCTTTTAGAAAGAATAATAAGTCCTCCTGGCATGCTCCTGGATGATGCCAGATTAAAACACTGTTCAATTTTTAAAGGAGATGGTGGTGCGTCAGAGCATTTGGCAGAAAAGACCATGTTTCCAAATAAATTTGGTAGACAGCTAACATTGCTCTAAAACAGCAAACTGTATGGCAGAAGAGCAACTAGACACTTAGGTGAATCACGTAATCAAATACCCACTTTTCTTCATTGGGCTGTCTTGGCTGCTGCTGTTTTTTCCCTGCAAGATGGAATAGTCTGCATAAGAGCTGTAAAGTCAAACAAAGAAAAAAACAAAGCTCCTGTCTATCCCTCAGATGTCTGATTTCTACAGGAACAGGGATATGGTACTGCTGCACAGTCTAGCATGGTGTCACGTGAGGACAGATGAAAACAAGCCAGGGTATCACTCCATCAGTGCCACAACGAAGGTCCACCTCAGGCCCTATGATGTACGATCTTGTTTAACCCACCAAACAAGCCAGAAGTGTAGGTATCATCATCCCTGGCTTCCAGGTAAGAAAGCAGATGCTTAGTGAGGTCTAGGAACTTGCCCGTGGTCAAAGAGCTCCTAAATAACATTTAGTTTTAAACTCAGGTCTTCCTGTCTCCAAAAAGCAGATACGCTTTGAGCACCTGCTATGTGTCAGATGTGTGGTAGGTTCCGTGATAGGGATGGATAATGGGAGAGAACCTGTCTTCATCAGCCCCCAAGCTGGGAGGGATGCCAGAAGGAGCACAGTGGTGGCCACCACCATTACTGGGGGCTCCTCAGGGCCAGACACTGCAAAACATTCCCAATCATCCCCTCCGTTACTCTTCCCACCTGGCCATTGATGTAGCTATTGTTTTCCATATTTTATAGAGACTGAGTCTTAAAGATGTTAAGTAACAAGCTCAAAGTCACAGGGTTAATCAGATGTGTCTTCTTCCTCCAAAATCCGGACTCTTAACTAGATTGTGTGTGTCAAACAAAGGCGGCAGAAACGTGGCACCATGTGAATGAAAACAGACTGGCCATCGCGTTTATAAGGAGAGGGAATCAAGAAGACATGGCACTTTTGGAGAGGTTTTCAAGCAGCAGTAGGAAGTGGAGCTGGATCTCAGAGGAAGACGTGTGACAACAATGACAACCGCAAAGACAAAGGGTGATGGGGGGGAAGGGGGAGGGCAGCTCAGCCACCACTTCCTCTGTGCTTGTTCTGTTCCAGCCGCTTTCCATTCACTGTGTCACCTCATCTCCACCCGAGGGGTTACCATTTTATGGAGGAGGCCCACGGTCACACGGCCATGGCAGGTTGGAGCTGGGGACTGAACCCAGGCAGGGAAGATGGCTGCAGTGGCTCGTGCTCTTAACCACTACCTCGTATCCCCCCTCTCCAGTGGGAAGAGCTGCAAAGTCATGCTGTAGGGTGGGGTGTGGGGTAGAGGCCATTTTGTAAAATAGGGTGATGGGGCCGAGTGTGTGACATGGTGGAGGTGGATCACATGGCCAACGGAATGATGAGGGGCCACTGTCAGGAGAGAGCTCAATCAGAAAGCAGCTGCAAGAGTCCTGGCACAAGTGTCTGGAGCTAGTATGACAGAGGGGAGTTAAGGCTATAGGGAGACTGGGCAGCGGGTGGGTTGGGAGGAAAGATTACTCAAGAATGAATCAAAAAAGTTCACATCCTTATGTGTGAAGGGAATGACATACCAACAAATAACAAGGAAGCTCTACGGAGAGAATCTGCTTTTCACATGAAGAAGTGAGGTATGAGTGGATCAACCAGGAAGAGCTACCTAGGGGAAAGCACAGAGCAAACTCTGGCCCCGAGGTCATAATTTGGTCAGCAACTAAAGTAGTTTTGAAGCCTCCATCAGTCATGTTCTTTGTTGCAAACAAGTGACTGACTAGTTTAAGCAGAGAAGCAATTTATTAAACACTATCAGGCAGCTGCAAATCTTACAGAAGGCTGGCAAACCAGATTGTGAGGCTGAGAGGGCAGAAGCAGCATCTCAAATCACACGCAAAACTGCTTCCAGGGAGAAACACTGGCCTGGGCACAGCTCTCTGCTCCCCTTTCCCCGACTCCCCAGCCTTCCCACTGACACTGCTGATGGCGATACAACACTGGAACCCTGCCCACTGCTGCCCCTGGAAAGTGGGTGGAGCTGCCAAGCCCCTCACTGGAACAGACCCTGCCTCTTCTATGTCAATAGCTAAACTGAAGTGGGTCTGAGTGGTTAAAACCGGGTCACATGCCTGACTCCTAGCTGCAAGGGAAGCTGGAAAGAGCATCAGAGCATCTGGCTTCAATCCCAGCAGGTGATTTCTGCCTTCCTCCAAGACACGCATTGGAGGGAACATGGCGTTCAAAAGCACTGAGGGGTGGTCATGAAGAGTTAAGTGTCCATGCAAGTATCTTGTTCTGGCTTTTCTAAATACTGATTGTTAAAATTGCCTTTCACAGGCAGAAAAAATTTTTATGTGTTGCAGAATGAAAAAAAAAAAGTTTAAGGTGGTGATGCTAACATTTTGAACAAGACAGTCTCATCCATCCTTTGTGGGGTCTAGGGGCTGCTATCATACTATGGTCTATTTTTTCTGCTGTTGGTAGCCAAATGGTCCCAGGGTGGGCTGTCAGCAGGCCTGGTCATTGAAAATAACAGAAGTGCCTTCTGTTCAGAATTGCTGCAAATCTCCCACAGCAAGTGCCAAGTGTTTGGAGATCCCTGGATTAGGGACTCTGGGGACCATTTTTAATTTACCGGTAAGTGAAGATTTAAAATGTGACATCTTTGAGTACTGCTGCCCTAGTCTATTAAACAAAGAAAAGCAATTCCCATGACAATATCATCCTATTAACCTAAACCTGATAATGCTGATGTGGCCCAGGGCTGGCAGGATGGCCTAGTTTGCAAGTGAACAGCCCGTTTCCTCAGACAGAAATATGGCTTCATCCTTACATAGATACAGAGACAGGCCATTTTGTATTTTGTAGGTTTAGATCCAAAATCACATCTAAGGCTGGCTGTTACCAATCGGAGTAGTGAACACTGTCCCCACCCTTCAGCACCCTCTTTCTCTAGTTTCCAGGCAGCAGTGGCCCATCGCAGGGATCCACTCTGAAATGGCTGTCCTCTGTGAGGGTCCAGGAAAAGGAGCCCATGCTCTGAGTTATGGAGCTGTGCTCGGCTGTACCATCAACCACCAGCTGGGCAAGCTGGGCAAGCGGGAAGACATGACAGTTTGCTCCTCTGGAGAAAGGGGTGAAAGTACTGTCATTCCACAATAACGCAGCTACCCTAGAGGCTTTTACACTCCTGTGAGCACTATGTATAGTGACAAGCTCTTCCCAATTTCTGGTGGCCACTTAAGTTAACCTAATGATAAGGAATGAATCAGAGATAACTTTTTCGAAGTGATTACTTAAAAAAAGAAGTAAAAGAAGGTCATGGATACCAGCAACTCAACCAATCTTAGTATATTTGCTGTTTTTTTTCCCAAAAGTTTGGGTTTCATTTTCAGACAAAGTATCTTTAATTAAAACTGTGAAAAACGAACAGTCTTTTAAAAATTATTAAAGTATCATTGATATACAATCTTATGATGGTTTCACATACACAACACAGTGATAAAAACGAACAGTCTTAAAACACATAGGTTCTCAGCTATTTGAGATGGCAAACTGGGGTTTGCCTGATGGAAGGGAGGTGGGGCACTCTCAACCTAAGTGTCTGGAACTTTAATTCCCACAGGGAAAATGTCCTCTCTTTTACTTTTGCAGGGGAAGAGGAGGTAATACACAGAAGGTAGTAAATTTGATCTTTTGGGCCACAGGATATTATGTAGTAATGGAGTAAAAATATTATTAAGATGTACTAGTTATACCATATATTAGGACACAGGCTAATTTCCACTTTCCTCAATATTACCGTTTGATTCAACAATCTACTTCTAAGAACTTAATCTCACAGAATAACAACAAAGAGTAAAAGTAGATAAATAAAATGTGGTAAATCCATACAATGGAGTATTATTCAGACATAAAAGGGAATGAAATGCTGATACCTGCTATAGTGTTGATGAACCTTGAAAACGTGATGCTCAGGGAAAGCAGCCAATCACAAAGGACCACATATGATAGGATTTCCTTTATATGAACTGTCCACAGCAGCTTCACAGACACAAAGTGGAGTGGAGGTTGCCTAGGGTTGGGGTTGCAAGGGAGTTGGAAGGAAATGGAATGACAGCTAACAAGCATAAGGTTTCATTTTGGGGTGATGAAAATGTCTCAAAACTGATGATGGTGATGACGGCTCAATTCTGTCAACATACGAAAGATCACTGAATACACTTCAAATGGGTGAATTACGTGGTATGGGAATGATACGTCAATAAAGCTTCTATTTAAAGAAAAACTAATAGAAGTAATTGTGGCCATTGCATGGTATTAAATGCCAGGCAGTTTTCTAAATACGTTTTTAAGTTTTATGAGAAACCTACAAAGTAGGTACCGTTATTATCTGCATTTTACGGATAAGGTAACTCAGCTACAGAGACAGGTAATTCACCCAAGGTTATCCAGCTAGTAAACAAGGGATCCAGGGTTTGAACTTAAGCAATCTGACTTCACAGCCATGTTCTTAATGGCTGCATGTGTACACGAGATGTGGGCTCAAGCAGGGGCCCCTAGAACTGATCATGACAGAACATGGGATGCAACATAAATGTCCACCAGTCAGGGATGGCTAAACACATTCTGGTATCTTGCCTACTGAAGAGAGTGACACACATCTGCACATGCCACTATGGAAAGAAAACAGAAACAAAGCTCTGTCTTTTTTGCTCCCATTTGTATCTTTTTACAAAACACTATACTGTACATGCAAGTGTTCATAAGCTTGACAATTTTCTGTCGTTTCATGTGAAAAACCAGTAACTGTGGTTTTCTCCAAGGAGAAACAGGTCAGTGGTGGCAGGAATGAGGACTTTCTTTTGCACACCTTTTGGTACTGTTTGATTCTATTTGATTTTTCAAACCAGGAGCATGGCAGGAGGTACCCAATATTACTCCAGTTTCAGGGATGCCTTCTCACATGCACCATTGCATCTTCCCAGAGCACCACACTCCAAGCTCTGTGTCAGTCACTAAGGCCACCACTTTATTTCACTTACGTGGCTTTTTGCTGCCCACCTGTCTTTCTCCCTGATGAGTCTGTAAGCTTTCTGAGGACAGGCACCGGGCTTGTTTCTTGCTAAGCTGTGCCAGACACATAAGCAAACCCTCCATACTTATCTGCTGTTATCAATCAGACAAACGAATAAATGAATTAAGGTCAAATTACCTGACTTCACTGCCAACAGTCAAAGCCATGAGCAGTTTCTGGTGGAACAGTTGGAGGCTGCGCTGGAAAACACTAGCACTGGGGACATGGTGGCACAAGCAGCTTTGAGTGGCACTTTGGAAAAGTGATTAATTCCTTTGATTAAAAACATTTACTTTCATCTAGTCCCAGAGAATTTATGGAGCCATAATTCCTTCTATTTCAAATCCTTTTCATTATCTTTTCTTAATTAATGGAAGTATGTAAATTCATTCTTCTGAAACTTTGCAAGCATAAACATTACTCATGTAGTGATCCAGCACCACATTGCTAACAGATCAAGCTTAATCAGGTTCTACCAGTTTTCAAATTATACATGTTATTAGACAAGATTCATTTAATTTTGCATCTAACAGCTACAGCTTATTACAATGGCTGCTCCCAGACATTTACAGCAACTCACTGTTGAATCTGTACTTTGAATCAACTTGGTCAGGATACAATTACTAAAGTAAACTTCTTGACATAATTGGGATCTTTGATATGATATGAAATATACCCTGATGTGTTTTTGGAAAAAAAAATTAAGGCAGGTACATTATCCAAGTGAAATTTCTAAGTTGCTACCTTACAGATCAATATGAAATTTCTTCACAAGAATATTTATGGATCATGATAGCAGTGTTTTGCCCAAATAATATATAAAGAAAAGGGGTAATAAACTTTTTATGAACCTAAAAAACATACACTGAAAAGAAACTAACCTGGTTTTCCAATAAACTATTTCGAAGCTGGAGGGAACAATATATAACTCCAAATATTCAGGTGAGTTTCTAAATTCTAGAGGTTACAAAATAGGTGTCCTCAGGTGTTTAAATGTGCTGTTTTCCAACTTCTCATTATTTTTTCATTTCACCTTCTAACCACATGACCAATTACCTGATAATTGAGCTGCTTTAAGATCATGCTCCTCTTTAGTATTTCATTCAGTTACAGAAAATTGGCCCATCAAGGAGGTGAAATGTCCCAATTCCAGGAAATGGGTGTTTAGAGCTAAAACAATGAAAAGGAAGATGCACATGTTCCAATTAGCTAAGCACAGGCTGGAAAGATGCTGGCTTTGTCCGTGACCTATCAGTTTGCTGGGGGACTCTGCAAGCTTCTGCAACATCAGTCCATCACCTCCAGAAAACCCCAAGGAAGGGCAGAGGGTGGAAGTGTGCTCCAGAGCTGCTCTGCTCAGATGGCTGGTCCAGCATCTCTGAACAGACTACCACAAGTTCTTTGCCTAATGACCTCTATAATCACAGTCTGCTACCAGCAAAAGTGTCCTCAGATGAAGCTGAAAACAGGGGCATAAATTCAGATCACAAATTACTTTTGCTCCTTGGCTCCATCATCCTTCTTTTGAGTCATGGTGTCTTAAAGGATCTGATGAAAGCTACAGACCTCTCCCCATTCTGCTCCCCAAAGCATCTATGCAAATATACAGAATTTTGCCTAGTTTTTTGGGCTCACTGGCTGGACAGAGCCTATTCATGCATCTCACACCAAGTTAAGAAACTTGCCTCTAGAAGTCTCTGTTGGACATTGGATTACTCAGTAGCCCAGAGGAGAGTCCTCATAAAAAGTTTGTTTTAATCTAAGATTTTCTAGGAAGAGCTGTGTCCCTTAAGATATGAATCTGATTTGTTTCTTTGACAACTCTCTGGATGAACTTCCATCATCAACCAAAATGGCCCTTAATATCTGCCTATTTGTTTCTGCCTCCCTCCCTTTAGTCTTGACTTGTTTGTAAATGTCTGTTTTCTTTGGTCCTGATTGGTTGTTTCTTACATATATTTTTCCATTGTTTGTTCCTTTTAAGCCTTCTCAAATGCTTCATGAAACAAACAAAACAATGCTCTCTAAATTTTCAGTTTTTGATCCAAACATTGCAAACCAGAGAGAAAAGAATACAGAAGTAGGGTTCTTTTCCCTTAATCGAAAGCGAACTGTTAACTAGCTCCTGTTATTCAGTTCCAGTCATTTCTTTTCATTGAATAATCAAATATTCACAGTTTCTCAGCCACAATTAAGAAGACTTTTAGCCTTTAATTTAAGGCAGAGTTTCTGCCATCGAGTTTATAGTGTGGTCAATTAAAATATCCACATATTGACTATGAAGAGGCGGCTCCAACTAGGCAAACCAGAGTATGTCCATATGTGCACACCAATAAGGGCTCTTAACTGGGGTCCACAGGGATCTGCGACCCTAGAAGGAAAAAAACTACATTTTCACTAACCTCTAACAGGTATTTAGCATTTTCTTCTATGAAGTTAGACAGAAAACCATAGAGGGATTAATGCTCCTGTGACTCTGTTACCAACAGAAATCACAAGGATTTTCCATATCCCATTACAGTGGTTGCAGATGCCTCACAATATCGTTTAAGTTTAGCACCACTTTGAAATTACAGGAGTTATTAGCCCTAATGTTAGATTGCGTTATATGATAGATTAACAAAGAAACATATATTCATGTAAAGAAGCATGCAACCAAATAATTTTTAGAACATTTTGGTAACTGTATTTCAGTATAACTGGTTTCCTTTGAAATCTTATGCATTTTATTTTATGCATTTAAAAACATTCTTCTGAGAGGGGGTCCAGAGGCTTCACCAACCTGCCAAAGGGGACAAAGGCACAGAACAGGTTAAGACGCTCTGACTGGGAACAGAGTTGACACAGCCAGCAGTGAATACGGCCCCTTTGCCAAGACACCAAGGTGGCAAAAGACTCCCAACAAGGCAGCTGCTGGCTGCACACCTCATCAGAAACAAATTTTTAAGTGATGCTCCAGGCTCCCTAATTAGTAATATTAGGTAGATTAGCTCAAACCACTTTCAATCAGCCTCAGCAGAAGGGAGGTATTGTCACTGATTGCCTGGATGCTTTAACCGAGCTTATAATGGATGTGAAGGAGCCAAGGAGCCCCAGGACCTGCTGATTGCTCCGAGTTATCACTGCTCAGCACTTTGCGCACACAACCTGCTGGAAGGGCTGAGGTCGACAGCCCGGCTCATTCCAGGGGGCCTGGTGAGATTTCAACCAAGGCAAGCCACTTTCTTCTACTCACACTTACCTCCTTTCTGTGTGTCTGAATGCTAAGCTGCATAGTAAATTGTCCTTAAATCTTGGCATTTCTTGGAGCCTGGAGTAGGCACTTAAAAATAAAAGCTCCAGGCTAATTATAAAGCTGATGTATATTACTTAACCGAGCCTCTTTTAAAAACAATCACAAATCTTACCATAATAGGGACAGAGGGTTTCTGTTCAATGGAAACTTTGAGTACTGATGGTGTGCTAGGCAGTACAGGCACTTATTAGCTGTTTGACAGGGACTGAGATGTTGGTCGCACAAAAGAGATAATATGGAAGGAGAGTACAGGTCACTTCCTGAGAGATGTCCTCTAGGGAACTATGTAGGAAACTGGCTAGTGTTCACTCAACGCAGGCACTAGAGAAGATCCCACACCCAGCCAATCCAGTCTGACTTCAAGCCTAATGAAAAACTGACGTGTGTAGACAAGAAGAACTTCTGATGGCATCATTATTTAGATTAGCTCTAACACGAGATTATCACTCCTATGAATGGAGAGAGGATTAACCAATTATGAGACTCCAATCCATGGGATGCAGTGCCATATTTAAAAGCCTGACATAAACCTCCATGTAGCCACATAAAAGGATTTTCCAGATAAATGGAAGGGAGAAAGATTAAGTCCTAAAACAACAGGCACAGAATGATGACATTTATACAAGGTTTCTTATACACGTAACACTTTTGACTACGGTTAGTTGAATTAGCCCAAGGGAAGGACTTGGGTGGGGAGTTATACATTTTATTCTAGATATAGAATTTAAATCTTTACAAAGAGAACGTATTCACATATTATTTGTATAATTAAAAATCTAATAAAATAACAATAAAACAGAGGATTTCATGTTTCCACATGTCCATATTCCTTATTTCTAGGTCAAGCACGGATTTTTGTGTTTTATTCACATATACAGCATGAACATCTAAAACAGTGCCTGGCACAAAGTAAACACTCAATAGAGATGTGTTAAATAAATTAACTGATTATTCATTTAATCCAGAAGTTTGCACTGGGTGCCTACCATATGCTAGCTACTTGCTAAGAATCAGGGTAAATATTGTGATTTATTTGACCTGTGTTCACTGAATACCTCCCACAGCCCAGCACAGTTGGGTATTAGATGAAAATACACAAGACAGGTATATACACCTACTGACCTTTAGGAACTTTGAATTGATCTTGGGGAAAGGTGAATTTGTAGAGGTTGAAGGGATGAGATAAGGCCTGTTCCTGGCCAGACCCTTAATTCTGGCTTTGTTTTTCAAAATTAGGCCTCTGAGGCTTTGCTTATCATAGTCTGTTTTACACCAGAATTATGTCTCTGCATTTGTGCCTGCCCAGCTGGAGGAAAATAAATACCAACCTTCCTGGATTGTGTGAGTGAGTGAAGGACAAATGTCTTATTCTCTGCCTAAAGCACACAGCACCAGAGCTTTCCATCTTGACTCTGTGGCTTTATTTCCCGATTTTACCCATTCACCATAGGATTAGACATCTCCAAGTGGATCAGGAATCTTGATGGCCATCTGGCCATGGCTACTTGTATCTGGACCTTGGCCCAGCCCTTTGCAACGAATTTGACATAAGGGGCGACCAAATAGATGAAACAGAACTTTTAATTTGCATTTGGGTTTTTTTGGAAAACCACAATCCCACTTATCATAATTCCACTTTGCATTCCCTCCGGTCTCCCAACCTAACCACCATTCCGTTGATTCCTTTATTCTCACCTTTTGCAACCTTATCTGCAGAAGCCCAGTCCTTCTCTACCTTGAAGTTAGGATTTTTCCCAAGTGGATTACTCTGCACTTAGATATAGCAAACATCACCTTTGTGCACATACCTTCTTTCTTCCATTTGAATCAATTCTGAATTCAATTTCATTTTCATATTCAGTCACTTTGGTCCCAACAGAAATGGTCCAAAAAATCCAAACATAAGATGCCTGGGATCATTTAAACTTGGAAACTAAAATGAGGTTACTGTATAATAGGTGTGAAGTTAACTTGGGGAATGACATTAAGTCAGAGGGAGAAAAAAGCTTTTTGCTTCTAGTGATGAAAGGTTTTTTCATCTGCAAATCCAAAATTATCAGTATTACAGATCTGTAAGCTCTTATCCAAAACCCTTCGGGACAGATCTGGTTTGAAATTTGATTGCAGTTTTTCAAACTTTAAAATGCCAATACTGGGCACTGGGCACTTATTTAATATTTAATATTTAATTAAATAATAACACCTCAAGCTGGGTCTCAGGAAACACCCTGTAATGGAATACAGGAAAATATTTCACCAGCAAAACATGAATATTGTCACTAAGTAAGGGAGAGACTAAGCAGCCTCATGTCAGTTCAGGTCAGTTTTGCTGACAAGTTAGTTTAAACTTAAGAAATAGTTCCTAGTTTTCAGATTTATCTGAACTTTGGAATGGGAGATAAGGGATTATGCAATGTACGTGACCCAAATCAAAGAGCCAGTTCTAGTTCTCCTGACCATTCCACATAAAGATTCTTTTAAAGCATACATGGGTGGCTTGTTTTCCTGAATATTATGGACAAGTTCTGTTTTGACCCTGTGTGGGTAAAATTGTAATATTTCCAGAATATCTCGCCTGGCTTTAGTATATCTGCATATCAGTAGGCATTCAGAGGTGGAAAGAAGTGTGGCTTTAGTACATGTGCATCATTCCTCAGGGTGGAGAGAAGTTCATCTCCATATCAACGGGTAATGACCTGGGCAAGGAGGGCTTACCTGTACCTGAGAGGGGAGGGGGAGGGCTGGTTTTGCTTCTGCTGGAGCAGGAAAGAGAGAAGGGCTGGGACTGCAGTTTGTAAGCAATAAACAGATTTTAAACTTTATTTCTCCCTTTGACTGATTTCAGTTTTAGAGGTATTTTGCCCCAGGATTTCCTCTCCCCAGACTTACACCCTGCATAGTAGCAGTCACTCTGCTTTACTCAAACTAGAAAGCAAAACAAAGTCTATAAACTTGAAGCATTTCCCTTGAAAGCTCAGCATGGTAAAACTAAAGTGATGACGGTTCTCTTGCTAAATACCATTATCTTTAGCAGTGGAAGGGAATTTTCACCACTTATGTACACACAAAAATTATACACAACACAGAAAAGGAAAAACGGAGGGTCCTGTACATTTTAGTCTAATAAGTTCTCCTCAAACTTGATTGTCCATAAGATTCACTAGGGTATCTTATTAAAATGCTGATTCTTTCTCATTAAGTGGGACAGAAACTGTACATTTCAGATAAGCTCCTGGCTGCTGCTCTGGGGATCACTCTGAGTAGGGAGGCTGCACTGGGAAGTGCATGAGGTTTAGAAACAGACAGACTTGAGTTAGGTACTGAGTCCACCATTTACAAGCTGAGTGACCCTGGGAAAGGCACTTCACTGCTCTGAGCCAGTTTCCACCATCAGTTAAAATAGAAATAACAATGACACCTCTGTTTTAAGACTATAATGACTAGGTGAGCTAGCAGCACAGGGCCTGGCAGGTAACACCCTGAATTCTATCCTATGCATCTGCAGTACGCCGAATAGAGGCCCCACAAATATGTCCACATTATAGTTCCTGGAATCTGTGATTATGTTACCTTATATGGCAAAAGGGTAATTTGCAGATATGATAAAGTTAAAGATTTTGAGATGGAACAATATCCTGGGTTATCTGAATGGGCCATTTTAACCACTAGGGTGTTTAGAGCAGGAGTGTATGAGTAATAGAATATGACAGGATTAATCAAAGGTCAGAAAGGAGAGAAGATCCCATGTTGCTGGTTCTGAAGATGGAGGAAGGGGCCACAATGGTGAAATGTAGGCCTAAGAAAAGCAACCGTGCAGACCCATTTTAGATTTCTGACCTCCAGAACTGTAAGAGAATAAATCTGTGGTGTTTTAAGCCACAAAGTTTACAGTAATTTGTTACAGCAGCCCTAGGAAACTCATATACCATCTGTCAGAATAATGCTAATGCAGGCTTGCCTCACTTTACATGATAGAAGATTACCTGAGGCTGAATCATCAACTGAAACAAAATCATTTAACAGTTGTCCAAGTGGAGGTATTCAATACGGGTTAGAACCCTTCAAGGAGATTCATAGGAAGGGAAGAATTCGTCTCCCATTATTTGTTTTGTTTGGCTATGGCAATTTTTAATAACCAGGACTGAATACATGTCTTAATAACAAACCGTTCTAAAGGCTGAAAGGAATTTCTTGCACTCTAATTGTATCACCACGTTCCAAATTGTCAACTTCTCACATAATTGTTGAAATCTAACAAGGTTTCTGGGGACAGGATCACTGAGGACTGAAGAAAGTAACTCTGAACGTAAGATGAAGGATTGAAAATCAATGGCTTCAATATCTGTACAAGTCTTCATTTGCTATTTATAACGTGGTTTACCCCATAGAGAAGTTTTATAAAATAAGAAAATACCAAGATAACCAAAAAGATGTCTGCAGAATGAAGACTTGTGTTTCAAAACTAAATGTACTTTGTCCTGCATTTCTTAGGCTTTTTCCCGCAGGCCTTGCACCAATGGCACAGTGCCTCTTAACCATCTTTAGTTTTGTACTTCCCTTACCAGACACTAAGCTCCATGGAAGGGCTGGTCTCTCATTTCCAACTATCATATCCACAATACCTAGCACTGTATCTGGCACTTCGTCTGCACACAATTAATATTTGTAGATGAACAAATATTATGATGGGTATTTATAATGGAAAAGTGTATTATGACTTTCATT